>CAJNDT010005916.1:0-197500 GCA_905221615.1 Symbiodinium sp. CCMP2592
CGCTCCTTCCAAACACTTCAACCCAGCCTCAGCCTTCCCCACGCCACCTCAGCCAGAGCCCCCTTGGCAGGCAGCCCAGCCACCAGCCACCCCACCAACCCCAGCCAGCCCCAGCCCACAAGCCCGGACCCCAGAACACAAAAGCAAAAGCCAAAACCCGGCAAAACCCCCCAAAACCCGGCAAAACCCCCCAAAACTCCGGACCCAAACCCTATACAATTTCTATAAACCCTAAACCCTAAACCCTAAACCCTAAACCCTAAACCCTAAACTCAAAGCTTAAGCCTGAATGCTCAGCTTAAGCCTTATTACGTACAGGAGCGTACTACACCTTGTTCGGGAAGAAAACGAAAGACATTCTAGTCTTCACGAGGTAAATGGTAATTATAGACATAATTACTACCATTTACTAGTAAGCTCATAACTGATTGCAAGTCTTCCGTAAATATATAGAGTTATATTGGACCCTAAACCGGTGTTTCTAACCATCGGATCCCTCGAGTGCTCGTGTGTGCCCAAGCTGGTCGGGGCCACATTCTGCAGCAAAACAGGGCCGTTCTTTTCGTGTGCCTGCTCTCCACGATCCGGTGTCCAGGTGTGCCCAAGGCAGTCAAGCCCACATTCTGCAGCAAAACAGGGCCGTTCTTTTCATGTGGCTGCTCTTAGCCACCTACCTCATCCCTAAACCGGTTTTCTAAATTTAAGTCGCGCTTGTCCTTTTCGGAAAAGGACAGCCAGCTCTTAAATTCAGATTTTCTACATTTAGTCGCGCTTGTCCTTTTCGGAAAAGGACAACCAGCTCTAAATTTAAGATTTTCCACATTCTGCTTCCAGAATTCTGGAAAATTGCTGGTGATTTTCAAGTGATAAATTCTGTTCATAAAATGTGCCTTTTAGACTACGCCGGCTGCGAATCTCGAGGTGCCCCCCTTTCTTTTCGTGTGGCTGCTCTTAGCCGCCTTCCCCATCCCTAAACTCCGTCCCTTGGAGCTCGGATCAAAAAATGGACCCTCGAGTGCTCGTGTGTGCCCAAGCAGGTCGGGGCCACATTCTGCAGCAAAACAGGGCCGTTCTTTTCGTGTGCCGGCTCTAAAATCTAGATTTTCTACATTTAGTCGCGCTTGTCCTTTTCGGAAAAGGACACCCAGCTCTAAAATCTAGATTTTCTACATTTAGTCGCGCTTGTCCTTTTCGGAAAAGGACAACCAGCTTTAAAATCTAGATTTTCTACATTTAGTCGCGCTTGTCCTCTTCGGAAAAGGAGAACCAGCTCTAAATCCTAGATTTTCTACATTTAGTCGCGCTTGTCCTTTTCGGAAAAGGACAGCCAGCTCTTAAATTCAGATTTTCTACATTTAGTCGCGCTTGTCCTTTTCGGAAAAGGACAACCAGCTCTAAATTTAAGATTTTCCACATTCTGCTTCCAGAATTCTGGAAAATTGCTGGTGATTTTCAAGTGATAAATTCTGTTCATAAAATGTGCCTTTTAGACTACGCCGGCTGCGAATCTCGAGGTGCCCCCCCTTCTTTTCGTGTGGCTGCTCTTAGCCGCCTTCCCAATCCCTAAACTCCGTCCCTCGGAGCTCGGATCAAAAAATGGACCCTCGAGTGCTCGTGTGTGCCCAAGCAGGTCGGGGCCACATTCTGCAGCAAAACAGGGCCGTTCTTTTCGTGTGGCTGCTCTTAGCCGCCTTCCCAATCCCTAAACTCCGTCCCTCGGAGCTCGGATCAAAAAAATGGACCCTCGAGTGCTCGTGTGTGCCCAAGCAGGTCGGGGCCACATTCTGCAGCAAAACAGGGCCGTTTTTTTCGTGTGGCTGCTTTTAGCCGCCTTCCCAATCCCTAAACTCCGTCCCTCGGAGCTCGGATCAAAAAATGGACCCTCGAGTGCTCGTGTGTGCCCAAGCAGGTCGGGGCCACATTCTGCAGCAAAACAGGCCGGTTCTTTTCATGTGGCTGCTCTTAGCCGCCTTCCCGATCCCTAAACTCCGTCCCTCGGAGCTCGGATCAAAAATGGACCCCTCGATGCTCGTGGTTCCAGCAGGTCGGGGCCCCATTCTGCAGCAAACAGGCCCTTTTCTTTTCTTGTGGCTTTGCCTTAGCCGCCTTCCAATCCCTAAACTCCCGTCCGCGGAGCTCGGGATCAAAATGATCCCTCGAGTGCTCGTGTTCAGGCGATGCCTTCTTTGTTTTGTTTTCTGGAAACGTTGCATACGCAGACGGAACATATTCTTCTATCTGTTTAGGCGATCGTACAACATCATAGCCTTGCGGCGCAAAGGTGGAGAAACGCCATGTTTTTCACTTATTCTCAGGTGTGTGAAATCGATACAAGCATCGTGGCTTTGTACTGCATGTGATTTGAAACCCGTTTTCGCTCGTTCAAGAGCGATTCAGTCCTGTCAGCGTACGCTGACTGCATGGTTATTTCTCCGTGTTTGGACGTTAAGGACTTAAGCTAAGGACAAATGCTCCGGGTGGGTTGTGGTGGGATCTATATCGAAGTCCACGGACGTGACGAACTCTCTTACGCAAAAAAACTCTGACGTCCGTCCTACATTCTTTTTACCGCAATAGTTTGGTCGACACACCCTAAACCCTAAACCCTAAACCCTTAAACCCTAAACCCTAAACCCTAAACCCTAAACCCCTAAACCCTAAACCCTAAACCCTAAACCCTAAACCCTAAACCCTAAACCCTTACCCTAAACCCTAAACCCAACCCTAAACCCCAAACCCTAAACGCTAAACCCTAAAACCTAAACCCTAAACCCTAAAAACCCTAAACCTTTAAACCCTAAACCCTATAAACCCTAAACTAAACCCTAAAACAAACCCCTAAAAAACCTTATCCCTAAACCCCAGATATCTGAACCCTACAATATACTCGATGAATATTTGAATCAAAAAAGGAAAAATGAACGCAGTCAACTATGAAGTGAATTTTTTGTGTTAAATGAAAAACAAAGAAATCGAACGAAGAAATGAATGAAACAAAAGAGGAACGAACCACTCATTCTTCGGTCATCTTTGCTTGTCTTTGTTGAGCAATCCCACAAACCTTAAACCAACCCCGAACCCTAACTTTTTTCGTGAAAAACTTTCTTAAAACCCTGATAAAGCCAAATCACCTTAAAACTGCCAAACAAACCCTGAACCCACCTTAAACCAAACCTTTCAGCCCTCAGTCAGATGCCGGAGCGGACGCTTTGTTTGGCCCTGGCATTTGATTGGAATGCTCGGTCTTCTGGTGTGTGGTTCGAGATTCGCCGGCTCCCTGGTAAGCCAAACAAACCCTAACCCCTAAAATTGAACCAGTGGGGTTGCTGAACTCGAGAGTGGTTGTTGGGGGTGGTGTATTTGTAGAGTGCTTTTGTCCGTGTGCTGGTCGTGTTGGGCCGTTGTCTACGCTTGTTGCTGTGTCGGATGATGTTGGCTGTGTTGGTGGTACTCGTGTGGAATTGTACATGATGGAAATTTGGGATGTGCATGGTCTGTGGTTACGCAATGCCCTGTAATTTGACTCTCACATAGGTTGTATAAAGTAGTGACTGTCCTTGCTTGTAGGATGGTCTCAAGCATTGTTGGTTTGCTGTGTTGTTTCCGTGTTGATGCTGTTGTTATTGCTGCCGTTCGTTGTTTGTGAGGTGGTGGTGCTCGTGGAAGCTCGTGGATGCTCGCGGATGTTCAAAGCTTGTTGCTTGTGCTGGGATGTTGGTGAGTTGGCTGTGGAGGTGTGGCCGCGATGCTGTGATCAGTGGGGTTGTCGCTGAACCTGAGAGCGGTTGCCAGATGTTGCTAGTTCGGGTGGTGTTTGTGGAGTGCTTTGTTGGACTCTAGGTTCGTTCTCTATGCTTATTGCTGTGTCGGTCGGTTGTTGATGTTGTTGTATGTTGGTAGGCTTTCTAGACAAAATCTTCGCAACTAACTCCAAACAAAAAGCTACAAAAAAAAGACTAACGGCACGGTATTTGCGACACTTTCGCAAAAGCCTCACCAACAAATAAGACCAACACTACTATGAAGAACAAGCTCCGAAACATCGTCTTGTTCACGAAAACCACACAAAACTGGAGGTTTTCAGGCTTTTGACCAAACAACCCTCAACAAAAACAAACGACACACCCAGCGCGGCGGCAAACGCACATGCTACCTTGTTGTTGTTGTTGCTGCTGCTGCTGCTACTTAACTAACTGAATGCTGTTGCTGTTGCTGCTGTTGTTGTTGTCGCTGCTGTTCGCTGTTTGTTGGGCGGTGGGGTGTCAAATTTGCACATGTTTGGGGATGTTCTCCATGCTTCTTGCTTCTGTCGGGCGACATTTGGAGGTCTGGACATGACGGTGTGATCAGTGTGTCTCAAAACAAACACGAACACGGTGTCTAGTTCGGTTGATGTCGTTGTGGAGTTCTTCGTCTATGATGTTGGCAACTGTCGGGATGTGGGTTGTCTACTGTTGGGATTTTGGCTGCGTGCTTGCTGCTGTGCTGGCAGCGTTGGAGGTGCAGGCTGCCGGTCTTGACAATGGGAGTTTGGGTGGCGATTGTACGGCTTGAGTTGATGCTCGGGGGTGTGTCGGGTTTGTCGATGACGTCGGTGTGTTGGTGAAGCGGAGTGGAAGTCAGCATGAATTCCGTCCATGGAATTGGTGATGATTCTGATTTGTGAGGCTGAACCATTTTGGGATTTGTTGCCGGGTTAGCCGATGTCGTTCGTCTGGCTAGCGGCTGTCGCCGAACCCGAAAGCGTTTGAAATTGAGTTTGGGTCGTGCATTCGCGGAAGACGAGCAGCATTCCCAACATGGCCAACCAACATCACGGACGAAGACAATCAAGAACCAGCAAGCAAACTTGCAAGCACGTTCGGGTTTAGCACCATCCGTTAGCCACAACATGTCGCGACCAATCTATGCCTCCCACGTCACCAACCCAGCAACATCACCCAACACTCTCCGCAAACACAATCCACATTCCCATCATCAAAACCTACAGCTGTGATGTCGACACAGCCAAAATCACCAGACATTGCAGCTAATCGAAGAACTCCAGACGACCTCACGGATGACACCATCGCAACCACACCTCCAACACTCTCAGCTCGGACAAACAAGCATGGACAATATCCTTGGACATCCAACATCACAGCTACGACACTCCCCGAGCACCACGACACAAACACATGGAACACAGCATCAGCAGCAACTGCACAAACACCTGACGTCCTCAGAAACAGCCTCAAGCGACACCTCTAACTAACACCTCCAACTCAATAAATAAGATGGCACAACAGTGCAAGCACAGGCAACACCGCACTGACGGCGTTGAAGAATTGGATGACGTGTGTAGTCTTCGTTGTGTGTGTGTGTGTGTGTCTGTGGCTTTTGATGTTGGTGTTGTTCGCGGCTCCAGTTAACCGCCTGTGTTGATTTGTAACTTATTGGCGTGTTGTGGTTTTTCTTGCTGCTGCGGTCATGTGGAAGGTTTGAGTTTGACCACCGAAACCGAAACCACGAACAAACCCACCGGGCCCAGCGGTGCCTGCCAAAGCATGACCAAGACACTCTCGAGAGGTATGCCAAGCTCACTCACCGTGAAGCCTCGCTCATCCTCGCTGGTTCTGGGTCGCGTGTCCGGCCTCTCGGCGCTCTCGATCATGGACGGGCCATGGAAGCCAAACCAGAGGGCTCTCCCAGAAGGGTCGGCCATGGAATTGCTTCCCCAAAGGGCGCTGCCAAGAAAGAGGTCCACACTAACCGTCCCCAGGTCGCTGGAAGGCACTCCAACACGGTCAACCGCGAGGCACCCCCCACCCGATCTTCCCGCATCCGGTCGTCAGAACCGCAATGGAACCGCACACAGGGCCAGCTAAATGCTGCCTTTCGTGCCAGCCGCAGAAAGACCAGATGGCAAACGATGAGCATCCCTGGACACCACCTTCCGGCTATCGACCAACCGAACACCAACCAACCACTTGTGGTGATTTTCTGCTTGTTGTTGTGGAGTGTGCGTGTGTATGCGTGCGTGTGTGTGTGTGTGTGTGCGTGTTTGAAGTGATATTGCCGATCTGTGTCCGTTCGTGCCAAAGAGAACGAATTCGCATCAGCACCCGAAATCCGAGCTGCAACCCCCAACAATTCCACATCGAACCTCACGATCTGCTCCATCTACCCTGTCTCCTCATCGCTTCCATAGTTTCCGAAGTGGACTCGCCGCAGGATCTTTTTCTCTGAATCCCCAAGGCTGGACTCCATCTTTCCGTGCCCATCTGTTGCATCTGGGCTGTGGACGCTGCGAGAAGGCCTCTGCCGCCGACGCGATACGTGTGGCCTGGCTGTTCTCTTGAACCCCCTATGAGCTCCCCAAAAAACCTGAAGACACAATTCCATTCGCCATCACATCTCATGCTGTCAGCGTGAAAAGGCGAACACTGTTCCTCTCTGTCACCAGCATCACAAGGTCCACATTGCGACACCTGGAACAGCATCATCTGTCCTGTAGCTCTTCTGAAACTGTCGGGGTACCCTAATGTAGCTGCCGTGGCTTCCGCACTGAGCAAGCAGTCGCCGGGACACCCGGCGCGACGACAACAATCACTCGTCCCGCCCTCGCATTTCTGACCTCAAGCATCTAGAATAACTGTGCACTGTCTCGGCACGCTCTGTTGCAGCAAACAAGGTGTAGACACGTTTCACATGAACCCATGACCGTTCCCAAAAGACTTCAAATTGATCACGGCAGGCCCCTGACCGGATCAAGCTTCGAAGCCAAGACACAAAAAGCAAAGCTCGGAGCAATGGGAACGAAGCTCCCGCGTTGGGGCGCCTGCGATGGGAACTTAACTCGCAAATCCAGCCGACGTTGCTCCTGCAAAGAGATGCTTTCAATACTTCCGGGCTGAACACTCACAAGCAAGAGCTTGGCCACGAGCCATGAGACACGAACCCAGCAAGCTTTTCCACAGCATCGCAGCGTCTTGCAGCTGTGGTTGCCCGTTCAGTGAACCTGAGATGCTGCGGGGCGTCATGCGCCCTGCCGACTTGCAAAACCAGCATCGCAAGTTCAACCCTGGGGTGCTCGGCCGCTGCTGGAAGCCCTCCCAAACAGTAAGCAGCAGTCATGTGCAAGCTCGAACAAGCTCTGGAGTCAGGCAGCATGCGGACAGGCAGCCGAACGTGTCAGGAGCTTAAGATGCAGCTGACAAGTTCGTCCGCGGCAAACTGCTTGGCCTGTTTCCTGCAGCCAAGACGAGAAACCTTTCCATCAGGTGCTGCCGCATTACAGCTACAGCCCACGCAATAATGTGAGTCGCCTGGAGGGTGCCGGCTTGCCTTTGCAAGCCGGAAGACGCTCCAGAACGGGGAGGCGCATGGAGCAAACGAAGCCTTCATCCAACTCCTGGCTCCGAAGGCTCAAGGGCTTTGAAATCCTGCTTTCGCGTGCACCGCGGGCAAACAATCCTCGAAGGTGTAGATGATGTCGTCCTGATTGGGGTTTCTCCTCAGTCATGTCGGCCCAAGAAACAGTTGTGCGGCATGCGCCTATTGGCAAGCAGAGGTGCTGAAGTCGGTCACCCGCCACAGCTACAAAAGTTCCCTACAGTTCAGTCTGGAGCTGCCTAAATAGCCAAGGCTCTGCAAGAGCTCGCGCAACAGCCTAGGAAGACTGAGCAAAGACAAAATCTCAGGCCACCAAAGCCAAGGTACCCATGCCAGCTGGATTGTGACTGATATCGATGGAGGGGGTCTGTCACAGTCATAGATACCGCAACCAACTCACAAAAAAAAACGTGAGATTACGAGGTAGTGTAGCACTGTACGGCCAGTGACACTTTGCCCAGACGGTTCGTTGGATGCCAAAACTAGAACCTAACAGCCCGGATGCGCCAAGTCCGCCCCAAAGCTATGACATGATTTTTCTCTCGTTCAGCAATCATTCTCAAGCCATCAGTCGAGGGAAAGGCATAAACGGCAAATGGCAGGGGCTCTGAATCTGACACTTCGCTGGAGGGCTGCTGAAATTTCTTGGCATGCACCGAGGTCTTACTTAAGGTGGTTGACCCGCGGATACCCGCAAGTCCGCTGCCCCTCAAGGAAGCCGGCAACTGAGTGGTGAATCCCTCAAGCTCAGCTACTTGATCCACTGTTGGCCTCTCTTTCCGTACAAGTCTCCTGTGAAGGACCTGTTCGGACCATGGCTGTGGCTGCGCGCCGTTGGCGCTGTCGATCGTCCTTCAAACCCAAGCGGAAATAAAAGCCAGAAGCTGTTGTTCAAACCTCCGCTGCGGCTAGCAGCCACTCCCTACAGTAAGCTGGTCGCAGCGTACATATGCAGCCATTGACAAAGGCTCGGAATTGAAAGCTGGAGAGGAGACTTTTTACCGACATTGCCAACCCTGAACAAGAACGAAAGCACCGGCCACCATCTATGCAAAAACACCACGAATGACCTGCGTCCCTGCATCGCAGGATCAGGCACTTCCCTCGAAAGTTCCGCAAGGAATGTCTCCAATTCCTGCCCAAAAAGCAGCTGCTTCGGTCATAACTGACAAACAGCATGCGTCTAGATTCTTAGATGCGGTGGGTCTGCCGTGTGAAATACGGCGAGGATTAATTGATTAATGGGAAAGTTGTTCGACGTAAACTGGACTCAACTCCCCAGTCCACCCCACATCCTGACAATACAAGCTCCTTCAGGCTCAGACCTGTTTCCTGTGCGCTGCAACCTAGCAGCCACTATCGATGCCAAAGCGATTTTTGATATCAACATGGGTTGCGTCCTTCGAGACGTGAAGTAGACGTTTTTCAGTTTGTCTGTATTTGCGAAGTTTGATGCTGTTGCCTCCGGATTACTTGCATTGCCAAGCCTTCGACAGGAGCAGCGCGTTCGCTGCATTGGACTTCGCCTCTCCGGCAACACCACATGCTGGGCAGTGTTGTTAGCCGGCAGGCATGCTAAGCAAGGAATGGAAGTTGTTGGAACAGGTTACGAAGCCAATGATTGCAGAAAACAACGTGGCGCTTGGTGGCCACGTGCGGCGGCAGCGAAAAACTACATGTCATTGAACGGCCCGAAGTTTATGCCACTCAAAAAGGATTCGGTTTTCCAATGTGCCATCCGCTGACAACACACACACTATTCGAGCGAAAGTCATAGATCCCTCTTGAGCGCAGATTGTTTTTCCAACTGCTTTCACAGCGGTGGCGAAGTCTGCGATATTTGCTTCATTCCACATATATTACAAAAATGTCTCCGAAACTTGTGAGGAACGTCTGTTTCCCGATCGGTCTTCGCAGACTGAAAGCAGAGGAAATGAAATCGTGACAAAAGTGGGCGTGAAAGGAAGAACAAGAATCATTCGTCAAGATAGCCACGAACCTTGAGAATGACATGTTCAATTTCAAGCAGTCGTTCGGTCAACAGCACAAGAAGCTATTCGTCGTCACTTCGTGCACCAATGAACCACACGGCGACATGCGTTATTCCAGTGAATCTCACCATTCTTTTATATTCTTTTGACACACCTTCTTTCTCCAACTGTTTTCAAAGCTGTGGTGACGTTTGCGATATCGACTTCGAAATCTGCTAAATCTGTCCCTCGCATCTTTACAGAAATCTCTCCGAGGATCGTCGTGGCGATATTCGTACGGCGGAAGAAGGAGTCTGCAAGTTTTGCTTTGGCGAGCAACCATCACCACGTACCTTCACGCGACTCGGCAGTGATGGCAGTGCAGTAGCACAACTTAAGCACGACGGACTGCAAGCTTGCCGACGACATCGGCGAAGAGGCCCTCAGCGCAGTGGAACGTGCTGACGAGATCGGTGCGCCACAGAAGCCAGGCCGCCATGAACCAGCGACATCGATGCCGGCCTGTGGTCCGTTTGGGGCCCGCCACCCACATCCCTATCCAATGTGAAAGTTCCCAGCTGTGCTGAGCTGTTGTCTTTAGCGCTTGGTTCCAGAGCGACCGGCAGGTCCCGAAGCTTTTAAGCCCGAGACCAGAGGGGCCCCCAGGACATAGCAGCGAGCTGTGAGAAAAGGACGGTTCGAGCCATCGAGTCTCGGCGATCAGGAGGGGCTTGTGACGGAGCTGAAAGCGAGTGGGAAAGTGGATCGGATATTATTGCCCATGAAGATGGTACGAAAATACAAACCAGGAGAGCTTCCTGGTGATCCAGCAGCTCCCAAGTCGCGGCTATGCATCAGGGGGGATTTCGATCCTGATGTGTTCAGCCTAGAGCGGCATGCACCCACGGCGAGTTCGTTGACTCTGGCCATAGCCGTGCAAGTGGCTGCGTCTCGCCGGTGGAGGGCTTCAGTTGGAGATCTTCGGAACGCGTTTTGTCAGTCAGAGGCCTTACACCGTGCTGGCGGTCGGTTGTTCGCCAAACAACCTCAAGGCGGTTTACCGGGACTCCAGCCAGGGCAACTGTTGGAAATAGTTGCCGGCGCCTACGGCTTAAACGACGCTCCAGCCCTCTGGCGTCGGAGTCTAAAGAAAGTTCTGCACGAGCTCCACTACGTTCAGTCTTCCCTCGACCCCACCTTGTTCCTACTCAAGGAGAAGGGCCAAGTGCAGGGAATAGTGATCGTCGAAGTCGACGATTTGTGGACCGCGGGAAACGAGGTCCACTACCAGCAGATTGATTGACGCTGAGGAAAAGATTCACCTTCAAAAAATACAAGTTCCTCCAGGACGAAGAAGAACGAGGAGGAGTTGGCTTCAACGGCCGGCGCATGCGCCAGGACACCGACTACAACTTTTCGTACGACCTCCAGAAGTTCATTGAGGAGCATCTGTCCCCAGTGGTGATCGAGGGAAAGCTCAACGAAGAGCCGGCGACGGCGACAGAGGTGGCTCAAGCGAGGGCCGTGTTGGGCTCACTGAACTGGCTGGGCCGTGAAGGAAGGCCAGGCCTGGTGGGAGAAGTCAGCATCCACTCGAGCAGGATCCCAGAGCTCACAAGGTGAAAGACCTGCGCGAGATGAACAAAGCAGTCGAAAGAACGCAGGGCACGGCAGAGCTGGCGGTGACGATCAAGGGCATTCCGGAGGAGAAGATCGGCTTCGGGGTCGTCAGGGACGCGAGCTACGCCAACGTGAGAGAGGGAGGATTTCACGGGGGTCACTGCATCGTGCCATTCGATGTCGGGATTCACCAGGGTCACACTGTGGACTGTAACGTGCTGTACTGGAAGTCGGGTCGTATCCATAGGGTTGTGAATTCTGCTGGCTGCTGAGAGCATGAGTTTGTCTACGGCCCTAGTGATCTGACATGGTGTGTCACGTTGTTCAACGAACTGATGCTCACGAATTTTGATCTGAGAGAGTGGGAAACCACTCTCCGGCATCGCAAGATGTGTGTCATCCCAGGAGAGGATGAAGACCGCAACCTTGCTGTTGTTGACGCTAAGTCGTTGTAGGATCATCTGTCTAAGGAAACATGCGGACACACGTCTGACCGCAGAACTGCGATCGAGATGCAGATCATTAGGCAGACTCTGCTAGAAGCAGGAGCCTCGATACGCTGGATTGACCATAATCCATAATCGTATGATCGTGGATCCTCTCACGAAAGTAGGAGGAAACCTTGAGCCGCTTCTCAAGCTTTTAACGACGGGACACTGGAGCATTGTGGCAGAGGCCCAAGAAGTTGAACTTCGAAGACAGCAGAAGGCTTTGGGCACACTCACTCGCCACAAGCCTTCTGGAACCAAAGAAAACTTTCTGAGCTGTGAAAGTTCCCAGCCGTCCTGAGCTGTTGTCTTTAGCGCTTGGTTCCAAAGCGACCGGCAGGTCCCGAAGCTTTTAGGCCCGAGACCAGAGGGGCCCCCAGGACATAGCAGCGAGCTGTGAGAAAAGGACGGTTCGAGCCATCGAGTCCCGGCGGGCTTGTGAGCGTTGCCACTGTCGGTCGACACCAAGCAAGGGCTCCTCTGCATCTGGATGCACATAGCCTTGGCTGGCGGGTTTGCTAGCACCTCGCTCTCTGACACCGCTTTTCGCGGATGCCTCACCTCACTGAGGTGTCTCCCAGGCCTCCCATATCGGCTCTAGCTCATGTATCCATCTGAACAGACCGCCGGCAGCTTTCTTTCCTCCATCCACACTGCCTCCGAAAACTTGGAGGCTAGCGTACTAGCGGCTGGATGTAGTTAGCCGCATGCGGTTGCCTATCCACGCACATGAAGAAAGCGTGGAAGGTCAAGCCGGCGTCCAAGCCTCTCCAGGCACGCAGCTTGGCCACCTTTTTCGGCGGTGGATACTGGGAGGGCCCTCTATAGCCCTGCCTCCGTGGTCCTCTGCCGGTTTCCAAACATCGAGAAGCTGAAGCCGTCGTATCCTCTCCTCCGACCGATCCGACAGTCGGGGAGGCTGTATCCTGTTCGCGAACTGTAGCCGTCGTATCCTCTCCTCCGACCTCCTGCTGGTCTAGCCGGGTTCAGGTGGGACCCGACGCCGCGAAAGCCGCACTCTCCCAGAGCTCGCCCTGATGCGGCCTATCGTTCCAGGTCTGGCCCGGAACATCTTCCTGTTCTGAAAATAAATCTGCTCGGGGATTGTCAGTTCCCTCTCCAGTTCCAGCATGTCCCGGCTGGTTGGGCCACGCCGCAAAGTAGCCGGGCCTGAGGCTTTTGTAAGGAAACCTTTCCGGGTCCGTGACAGCCAATACGGATTGGCTGCAGGTACAAGACGTTTAGCCGACAGACCGAACGATAGCAATAGCGAAACTTATGTTTCTAGCCGAAACACCTGCGAGTTTCGGTGGGAAGATAGACGGGCTAGCGCACAAGTCGTAACTCTTCCCTCGACACGAGGTACAGACGTACGCACGGTCCACATCTCGAAGTGGGAGTTGTCAGTGGGCGCCGTCGTGGGTCTCGTATCAGCCAACCAAAGGGCAACAAAGTGGTCCCGCGTGCGATGGAACTGTTGATCATGCTTGATGCAGGCGGCACTGTGTCCAAGTCGTTTCCGATCTTCACCCGGACGTATCTTGAGTTTGCTTTGGCTGCCGGTCGGTTCGATACGGCGGCCAGAGCAATACGGGCTCTCTTGTGGTAACGGTATGGGTTCTCGAGTTTCGCGCCTGTTTGGGATCACTGTTCGTCGCTTCTAGGAAAGCAGATAAGGCGAAGTGGCAGAACCTTCGCAGGACGCATGGCGATGATGGACAGAGAAGTCTGGGCGGGGCCGATAGAAGTTGAAAGAGCGAAAGCAGTAGCACTTGAAGCATCAACCAACCGCTTTGAAGCCGGTTGGCACTGAGACAAGCGCCCCAAACCAGCTCAAAGACCCGAGGAATTGCTGCTGGCCATGGCACGGTTACAGAAGCGGTACTAGAGTCGTGTACCGGTCCGGTTCCTGGACGAGTAGCTTGGGGATTGGAAGGCCTTGAAGATGTGCTGGATTTAGGAGATGCAACTAGCCCACCCAATGTCGCCTGATGAATTACAAGGACCGCGTGAATACAGGTATGCACATGTCAGGTGCAACAGCCCATTTTCTCTCTACGGGAACAGTCCTCAGAATGAAAGACACTTGGAATCCACTTTGGGTCCCCCAGCAGCTGGAGCCATGGAATTGTCCGGTAACGTGGTTGAAGGAGCCGGAAACCAACGTGATGAATACCCCAAGCACCTCAGAGACCATCGCCTTACTCTTGGTACCGTATCTGGTACAGAGGTGCAACTGAGGAGATCTGGTACAGACTCAAAGATGAAGGGCCTGTCGTAGTAAACAATCGAGTAAAGAAGACAGCATCTATGCAGGCATTAGAGGACACCGTGTTGCGAGATTGTAACAATCCCACATGGCTTTGTCTGCTATCCTGAAGCAAAGAAGATGACATTTGCAGAGGCAAAGTCAAGGACGAGAGCAGGAAGTAGTGACGCTGAGGATTGGGAAGGCGAGAGGCTGAAGCGTACAAACGCTATCGTGCAGCAGGAGAGAAAGCTGCAGCTACTAGCAACCGCAACAGCTACACCGAGGATGTTGTGGATAACGCTACGGCTACTGAAGTGGGGTTGTTGAGGCAGGCAACGATCGAAGACAGCAGCAACCCCAACAGCAGAGGACCACGACGCCGTGGACAAGCAGCCTGCCAGACGTCAGTGCAACAAAGGGCTCTGCAAGAGCTGTACTGTGCAACGTCAAAACATGTCAGAAGAGACGCAAACTGCACGCAGGAGGCTTGCGCCGTGACTTACGACCAGGACCAGGACTACGACAATGCCCTCGGTCACCTCGGCCGCGTCCGGTGATGGGCCACCTTCAACAACGGCTTCGGCACGGTGGCCAGCAACAACTTGCCGCAAAAGGTCTGGGCCAGCACGGTTTCCTTCCGCCGCTGGTCCCTTGCTGCTATCGTGTGTGTGCACAGCTGCGTCGTCGATGCGCCCGGTTCGGGAAGCATCACACTGGCTGATGCCTGATCGTCCGCCCGATCTGCGTGAGCGGGTGCATGTGCCTGGTGTCGGGACGCCGGTAGCAATTGGCTCGAAAAACTCGATCTCGAACTCGTTTGTGGCGGAGGCACGCAGGCCAGCACTGGGAATCCGCTACTCGACCCGCCGCACAGTCGACACCGTGATACGTTTCCAGGCAGCTATGGTTGCGGATGAGGAGGTGGTGCCTGATACCTGGATCGACAGCCGATATGTATTTCACACATGCCACATCGGGACCCATGTTCCGTGGCAGAATCAGCTCTGTGACCGAACCGGCGGGATCCGGACATCGCTTTTGGAAACGCGGGCCTCCGCCCGCTAGCTCACGGGACACGATGAGATGGTGTTGGGCTTGTCATAAGCCCCTTGGCTTACAACATGGACATCGGCGACCCTAGAATGACGATGCTGAAGAATGCCCATGCTGCAGGTACAACCGGAGCGGCCACCCAAACAAACGTCGGCTCCTGGATGTTGAGGGGTACCGAGGCGGCAGCCTCGGTGATGATGAAACAGATGATGAAACAGCCTGGACTTGTACCGAGATCACATGCTCCGGGCGGCCTCTGCCGTGCAAAGGCAGACATGTTGTCATCACTCCACGAAGGCCCCGCAGCTCTGGCCCTTTCGCACGCTGCGAAGACACCTTGTCGGCCTGGCGGGTCACGAGAACAGCTCTCTCTTCCCAGGCACAGACATGTCACCAGCGTCCAACTCGTGAACTGGTGGGACCTCGAGACAATTTGCGGAAGCCTTTACGGACAACACACAGCGGCAGCTGATTTGCAGGTAGCTTTAGCGGTGCAGGCTCAGCAGGAGCTGAGAAGCACAAGATGATATCCGACGCCTACCCGGAGCAAGACGACGAGTGACCAGGAGAGCTACTCGACGTCCGGTTTGGCGATGGATCGAGTAGCAACGAGAAGTAAATTAATCCAGGGGGAACGTCTTCGCTCCTCGGTCCTGGGCGCTTTTCCTTTCCAGCAGCGACCGGAACCAAGGCGGGAACTGTTGCCCGGAGCTGGAACTGCAGGGAGCACGGAGCTGAAGCTCCATTCATTGAAACCGCGATCGGATCTTTAGCATCCATCCTTTATCCAGTGCCACAAGAAGATGCTACTGGCAATGCAATTGCGGGGCCACGTCGTCGCGCGCATATTTCAGCACAATATTTCAGCACACACCGGCTGATGCCCGGGGCCGGGCTCCGGTGATGCCCTTGGGCTGCTTTGTCAGCATTCGCAACTCCTCCGAGTTGCTGACTCCACGCTGAAAGAGTTACTTTCACGGAGTGAAGCACATAAATAAACCAGCCGAGGTCCTATCTAAAACCCCGCAACTACTGAGACAACGACGGAAACGAGAAGGGCGGCTTGCTGGTATGAAGTCAGCTAGCCATATTGGACGCTTGCCTGAACGACGTACTGCTCGCCTTTTCGTGAGGGTTTTTGACTGTCTTGTAGCCACATCACACACAAGACAGAACCCAAAAGATCATCTTCGAAATTGTCATCGCCATCATCGACGTCCGAAGGACAAGTGTAGTGTCACAGAAAACCCTGTGCAGTGTGACGGTGTCACGTCCGGCCCCGTTCAGCGTCACAACCGTGTTCACGCCCAAACGCCTTCAGCATCAAGGCCGCATCGCCGCCAGGGGGTCGAAGTCCTGCCAAATCGTTGTCGTCCCGGGTGGGGTAAAAAGGCGGTGGCGCTGGAGCCACTGTAGGCTCGTGGGGTCAGAATCTGTCTCCGGGCTCACATTGACGGTCTGGGCAAAGGAAGCTCGTTGACGTGCTGGTGAGTTGGCCCAAGTGACCATCGGCGGGATCAACATCGCGCCTTGCCCCTCTGTCCTTGCACCCGCTCGGTGTTTTCGCTGTTGGCCCAAGTATACTGTAATCATAGTAGAACGTGGGTTTGGCACCCCTCAGGAAGGATCGCATCTTCTGTCGTCAAAACTCTGCCATCGTCTTGAGGATGAACCGGCATGCTTCATCGCGGGAGATTTGTCGGATGGTTGCTCCATCCTCACTGCCGTCTGCAACAGGAACGCGAGTATGTCCCTGAAGTCGCCTTTGAGGTCGAAAGCTTCCCGCATCGCAGCGTCGCAGGTGCTCCGGGGTTTGTTCCAAGAGTGATGGCAAAAAGTGCACACACTTTCGGCAGAGCAGATGCAACGCAGACCTACGTTCGCAGACAAAATCCGGGTAAGTGATGGCAGTAAAACCGGATGTCGCAGCTCTCACTTAGCATCGACGAACTGTCAGCACACCTCCAACCGATGTTTCTTCAACGGCATGCTCGCTGTCACCTCGGCTTCTTCGGGTCGATGGATCCTTCACACCAGAAGGAAAACCATGAATCCAGCGAGTGCCATGGCGGAATCGCAGTGTAACCGCAATGAAAGAAAAAACAAGACTCTTGAGCCAAAATGGCCACGAGGTACAACGAATGCTGACATCGACATGTTCAGATCCAAGCAGCCGATCAGTCGACAGGGCGAAGCTTTTCGTTGTCACTTCGTACACAAGTGTACTACACTCGAAAACTAGCCTTCAACCCCGCCCACTCGTCATGATACAAATTGAAAAGATCTTGTACACTGCGGTTGGGAGCCGAAACGGCCTGTCGCTTTGTCGTTGCCGGCTCGCCAGATGCTTCCAAGAGGAGGTCATCTGAAGCAATCGTAACCTGGAGCTTTCATAACCCCTGATGCCACACACGCCCTGCCAGTTGATGCCGCTGCAAGATGCTGTCTGCATGCGCGATCAAGTTGCGGCACAAGTAAACGTGGAATCCCGTTCCGAGAATGTGTACTGCACCTCAGCTGCCAAATCACGAACCAATCAATGCAAGCATTGCGGGCAAGGGCAACGTGGACAGCACGTTTGGGGACGGATTCAGCGGAGGAAGGTCTGGCTTGCTGCTTCTTGTTCGGCCTGCCGCTGATTGGCTACCTACTTGCTGCGCCATACAAAACAAACGACGAAATAACAGTCTTGCATGCAACACAATACATCCTGCAATCATAACCTTTTTCTTGCTGCGCTTCGGACCGCCAACAAGAAGACAAGGCTTTGACGAGTTCCACAGAGGCATGATGTAAGCATGGTGAATGCAAGAAGATGCAAGAAGCAAGGAACCTATACAGAATTAAGCACGGAACTTGATTCTGCATCCTTTCCACACTGAAGAGAAAGAATGTGTGTTGCAGCCAGACCGTTGCAAATGAGAAGTGCACATAAATAGCGATACAAGGCGATGAATCAATACAGCTTGCGAGCAACCACGTGCCTCAAGGATTAATGATGTGACAAGTGTACATGTCAAATGCACGCGCGAGACGGACCAGCCTGTCTTGGAAATGGCCGGGACGGCACAACGTAATTCCGGTTCCAAGATTCGTCCTCCTTAGAAAGCGGCCGCCGAAGAATGGAGGCCATGATTTCATTGATTCTGCCTCCAGACATGTGAAAATTGTCACGAGCCGCTCTTGTCGCGCACATGGTCGTCAACATCATGGCAAGCAGGTGAGACCTTGCCTATTGGATTGTCCGCCTCAGACGCAGTGCACTGAACCATCGCCTGCGGTTTTTCAGCATGGCAAGCTATCTCGCAGATTCGCAGATTCAAGAGCAATGCCTGGTTCCGTGGCAACGTGCTGTCAGGCGCATTGTCATCAAGCTCCTCACGGCATGAATGTACGTGCAGCCAAGAAAGCGTCTACAAGGCACAACGACTTGTTCCCGGACCCGCTTCTTGCCGTCCGGTAAGACATTGCCAAACTGGCCTTGGGAGCCAAGCAAAACATGCTTCAGAGTTCAGCACAAACCAAACTGGCCTCGCGCATGGCTCGGCCCCAGCTTGTTGTGCTTCTTCGCCTTAGCCTTGCAAAGTGCATTGCAGAGAATACCAGTGGCTTGATGCACCCCAGCCTCCGGCATAGTCGTGGACTGGACTTGCCGAAGAAAACCTTGACCGTCATCGGGGCATGGGCGTGGCAAAGCTTGAGCACAGTCTCTGATAGCCATTCCGCCTACAGCTGACCAGAACTTTGTTTACATCGCATCATTTAACACATTAGCAGAAGCCAGAGTTGTCAGATGCTCTGGCAAAGCCCGGTCGCCCATGCTCTCCTTCCGATCCGGCTTGGAGTTGGCCTAGCGGATGCCAGACATTCTGGCAGATGCACCGAATGAAAGCAGTCTGCTAAAGCGTAATTTTCTGCTGCCAAAGTCTCACCTGCTAGCATGACGGAAGAATAGCGTGCGATACATGTTCAAGAATGGCAGCCTTGGCGGTATTCTTCCATGTCCAGTTGGCGGCTTCGAACTGTGCGAGGGCCTCCTCCGCCGCTGACTTCTTTGCCAATGCCTGTCGCACCCGGAGCCGCTGTGCCAAGATCAGCATTAAGACAGCCAGGGACACAATATTGCCTGCTGCTCGCGCTTTATGGTGTCATCCATCTTGAACTTATGCAAAAGACTATATAAGTAAGGATCTAGATGGCAGCAGTGAGCTTGTGTGCGCAGCTCGGCACATAGGTCGCAACACCTCTTTTGGACGTCCTATAACGTCCTCTATCGAAGCGGGATGTCCTCCTGTTGAACCGCCCCAACATCCCGACACACTGCAAATGACTTGCGGAAGAGTATTCAAAGGGTGCCTGTGTGCTGACTGTGGCGTGGGTCTCCAGGGAAGGATTGGCTCGTGGACACTGAAAACGATCTGCTGATGTTTTTCTCGTGCACACCCACGACATGTCACATTGGGCCGACGGAAGCCACCACGCTGTGTTTGTCCTTGTCCACCAATGGTACACAAACGCCGAGAAACACGTGTTTGCCCTGACAGAAGCTTTGTCTTGTTTTGCTATGGCGACAAGAAACCTCTCAAATAAAGCTTTACTGCAAAGAGCTCTTCTCATCACTGCAGGCAGGCCATGCTTTCACATCTTGGGCTCTCAGGCCTTCTTTCCTTGGGGAAGCCCCGTGCAGGGCTGCAGCTGGACATCCCCGAAGCTGACGGTGGCCACAAAGTTTCCGCACTCCAACTTGTCGAATGTGTAGTTGATATCTCCCTGCAGGATGCGACAGGATCGCACCGCAAGATCGACTGGTGAAATTATAAGCGGCAACCCAGCACGTGGATCCTGTAAAATTACATTAGCCAGAGGCTTCAGACAGCCGGCGAATGTGCCGAATGAACCAACCCGCAACAAGCATCAAGCAACACCAACAACATTTCGTTGCCCCATCGAGCCGTCGTGACAGAGCGACTGAGATGTTTCGCCACATGTTGCTGCCTCAGACGGACGTATGCCGAAATGCTTCAATGAATCCCGGTTTTTGTTTTGTACCAAGATTTGGAAACAACAAACCAGTCCACATCTCGCCTACCTCTTCAAGACCAACATATGAACACAGAAGTGAAAGGCTTCTGGCTTTCTTCCCAAGCACAGGAGACCGACGGGATCTGCAATTTCCTGGCACCTCACTAAGTGCAAGGCCGTGGCAGTGAACAGAATGTCGTACAATTCTCGATTGTAACCGTGTGTGTGTGTGTGTGTGTGTGTGTCGGTGGGTGGGTGGGTGGGTGTGGGTGGGGGTGGGTGGGGGTGGGTGGGGTGGGTGGGTGGGGGTGGGGGGTGGGGGTGGGTGGGGGTGGGTGGGTGGGTGGGGTGGGGTGGTGGGGTGGGGTGCGTGGGTGCGTGGGTGGGGTGCGTGGGTGCGTGGGTGCGTGGGTGGGTGGGTGCGTGGGTGCGTGGGTGCGTGGGTGCGTGGGTGCGTGGGTGCGTGGGTGCGTGGGTGCGTGGGTGCGTGGGTGCGTGGGTGGTGTGCGTGGGTGTGCGTGGGTGTGTGGGTGCGTGGGTGTGTGTGGGTGGGTGTGGGTGTGTGTGTGTGTGGTTGTGTGTGTGTGTGTGTGTGTGTGTGTGTGTGTGTGTGTGTGGTGTGTGTGTGTGTGTGTGTGTGTGTGTGTGTGTGTGTGTGTGTGTGTGTGTGTGTGTGTGTGTGTGTGTGTGTGTGTGCGTGCGTGGACTCCTCTCGTACATGAGGTAAGGGGCTCACAACAGTACAACGTTATATGTGTTCATTTGCAGGGGGGCGGAGGGGTGTGGGGGTGCTCCGCCCAACGAAGCTCCCCACACACCCCAGGTAACGTACCTGCATTAGTCTGCGCCTGGGCCCCGTCGCGGGCAGCTGGCGGGACCCTCATCTTCATTCATCTTTCATCTCATTTCATGCTACGCCATTCCTTTGTGTCTGGCGTAGCAAGGGGCAGAAACCTTACCCCTGGCGGATCATCTCATCTTGTTCTTCGTATGCCATTCCTTCGGTCTGGCATACGTGGTACAAAACTTCCATCTCATAAATGTGAGCACACCGCTGAGCTGTGAGCCGGGTGCACACACTTTTCGTTATCATCATCATCATCACCAACTTCATCCTTTTCATACACAAGGTCGCCAGAATCCATCCGACAGTGCTCAGTCCCGTTTGAAAGTGTGATCCAGCGGCTTCCGTTACGGCGCCGTGACGCCCTTGGCGTGACCTGCATTGCAGGCAGCCCTTGCTAAAGGGGACAGTTCATGCACCCTCCGGGGTGGGTATTCTCTTTCTCTCCCGTTCAGCTCCGTTCACTATAAGGTATTGGACCCCCGAGTGAGGCCCCAGGTTCGAACGACGGCTGCTTCGAACCCCATTCCTCCTTGCACGAGGAATCATGAGTGTCTGCACAGGACGGCATATGCATCTGGTAACACTAGAGTGGTCTGTGTGCGCGCCGCTACCTCCGCTTGCTAGTCTGTCCCGCCTATTCCTATTCTTTCACTCCAACCTATTACGCCTTTGAGCAGGAGGGCATATGCAACTGACATGAGGTCTATTGCGGTAAAGCGTTTTGCAGTAAAGGTCTAATGCACTGTGACTGCACGATGTCGGTTCGGATTTCTGCGCTTTCCTTGCAGTAGTCACTCCGTTCCTGGGTCTTTGCCGGCAGCTGGAAGGAGTGTCCTCACCTTAAACTTTCCACCCTTATTACAACATACAATCACAAGTACAATACATGGGTCAAATGCTGCTAGCCCTGGACCCCTTCGAGGGTAGCTGGGTAGCAGTCTCCTTTTAACCATCATAACTGTCGCCTTTGCACTCGCGCAGCTGAGGGACAGTCCCTGGCTGGATCTGGGCCCTCGCAAAGGCAGCTGATCAGCCTTCCTTCCCCCTCTGTCGCTTCAGGGGGCTTGTTTGCCCAGCTGAAGGACAGTCACGAGCCCACACTGTAGAAGCCTCACTACAACGTGGACTACCACAACATTGGCACCTTATGGTCTTCGTCGCCAAGCTCATCTTTCGGGCATTGCAGCCCCAGGGCTTTTGGTTTAGTGTTGGGCCTGTTGGGTCCGTGTAGTTTGGATTGCCCTGCCGCGGCACAACAGGGACACATCGAAGCGCCCCAACATGGGGCTGTGTGTGTGTGGACTCCTCTCGTACATGAGGTAAGGGGCTCACAACCCAACAACGTTTTATGTGTTCAGTTGCAGGGGGGCGGAGGGGGTGCGGGGGTGCTCCGCCCAACGAAGCCCCCCCCCCACACCCCAGGTAACGTACCCGCCTGGGCCCGTCGCGGGCAGCTGGCGGGACCCTCATCTTCAATTCATCTTTCATCTCATTTCATGCTACGCCATTCCTTTGTGTCTGGCGTAGCAAGGGGCAGAAACCTTACCCCTGGCGGATCATCTCATCTTGTTTTTCGTATGCCATTCCTTTCGGTCTGGCATACGTGGTACAAAACTTCCATCTCATAAATGTGAGCGCACCGCGGAGCTGTGAGCCGGGTGCACACACTTTTCGTTATCATCATCATCACCATCTTCATCCTTTTCATACACAAGGTCGCCAGAATCCATCCGACAGTGCTCAGTCCCGTTTGAAAGTGTGATCCAGCGGCTTCCGTTACGGCGCCGTGACGCCCTTGGCGTGACCTGCATTGCAGGCAGCCCTTGCTAAAGGGGACAGTTCATGCACCCTCCGGGGTGGGTATTCTCTTTCTCTCCCGTTCAGCTCCGTTCACTATAAGGTATTGGACCCCCGAGTGAGGCCCCAGGTTCGAACGACGGCTGCTTCGAACCCCATTCCTCCTTGCACGAGGAATCATGAGTGTCTGCACAGGACGGCATATGCATCTGGCAACACTAGAGTGGTCTGTGTGCGCGCCGCTACCTCCGCTTGCTAGTCTGTCCCGCCTATTCCTATTCTTTCACTCCAACCTAATGCATCTGACATGAGGTCTATTGCGGTAAAGCGTTCTGCAGTAAAGGTCTAATGCACTGTGACTGCACGATGTCGGTTCGGATTTCTGCGCTTTCCTTGCAGTAGTCACTCCGTTCCTGGGTCTTTGCCGGCAGCTGGAAGGAGTGTCCTCACCTTAAACTTTCCACCCTTATTACAACATACAATCACAAGTACAATACATGGGTCAAATGCTGCTAGCCCTGGACCCCTTCGAGGGTAGCTGGGTAACAGTCTCCTTTTAACCATCATAACTGTCGCCTTTGCACTCGCGCAGCTGAGGGACAGTCCCTGGCTGGATCTGGGCCCTCGCAAAGGCAGCTGATCAGCCTTCCTTCCCCCTCTGTCGCATCTGGGGGCTTGTTTGCCCAGCTGAAGGACAGTCACGTGCCCACACTGTAGAAGCCTCACTACAACGTGGACTACCACAACATTGGCACCTTATGGTCTTCGTCGCCAAGCTCATCTTTCGGGCATTGCAGCCCCAGGGCTTTTGGTTTAGTGTTGGGCCTGTTGGGTCCGTGTAGTTTGGATTGCCCTGCCGCGGCACAACAGGGACACATCGAAGCGCCCCAACATGGGGCTGTGTGTGTGTGGACTCCTCTCGTACATGAGGTAAGGGGCTCACAACCCAACAACGTTATACGTGTTCAGTTGCAGGGGGGCGGAGGGGATGTGGGGGTGCTCCGCCCAACGAAGCTCCCCCCACACCCCAGGTAGCGTACCCGCCTGGGCCCCGTCGCGGGCAGCTGGCGGGACCCTCATCTTCAATTCATCTTTCATCTCATTTCATGCTACGCCATTCCTTTGTGTCTGGCGTAGCAAAGGGCAGAAACCTTACCCCTGGCGGATCATCTCATCTTGTTTTTCGTATGCCATTCCTTCGGTCTGGCATACGTGGTACAAAACTTCCATCTCATAAATGTGAGCGCACCGCTGAGCTGTGAGCCGGGTGCACACACTTTTCGTTATCATCATCATCACCAACTTCATCCTTTTCATACACAAGGTCGCCAGAATCCATCCGACAGTGCTCAGTCCCGTTTGAAAGTGTGTACTCCTCTCGTACATGAGGTAAGGGGCTCACAACCCAATCATGATCTTGCAGCAATCTTTCCAGATTTTCCTTTGCAAAAGGGCTCCAGTGATTAAGTTAAACTGTAAGCACGCTTTTCTCTGCTTAAGCCAAAGGCGCTTGACGGTCAAACTATACAAACTATATACCGTAGCCTAGGCTCTCCAAAGGTGTGGGCGTCCTATACAGAAAACTTAACACCCTGCCTCGAAGTTCTTGTGCTGTACTTTCGCACAAACACGGTCCACCAACGGTCTGGCAAACCACCTGCCCAATCGTGAGCTTCCAAGGCTTCGCCTTTCCAGCTCTATGGGTTGAAACATTCCGTGCAACCCTCCTTTTACCTCCCCCACTTCCGGGGTTTGTCGGACCGTACTTGATCTGACATTGCTCGTACAGTAACAAGACCTTCGCCATTTAGTGAAACACTTTGCGCTCGTTTCTTCACGAGCTGTTGTTGGTTCGTTCTTGGTGAAACTTTTCCGGCCTACACTCGCTTCTGGTTGCCATTGACGTTCTCGTCATAGTAGGGCTTACGGATTTCCTTTTCGACCACACTCACTGTCCTGAGCTTGGTCCTTCTCTCCTGAGCTCGGTGCTGTCTGGCGTTCCGGGGCTTCTCCAGCCTGTCTGGCTGCTCTCTCCTCGCAGAAGTCCTCGTAACTCTGCTGACAGACTTCCTGCATTACCATGCGGCCCATGTCCTCAAGGCTCAGTGTTCTTCCTTGATACTCGATCTGGTCTTCTTCCTGTCCAGATACCACTCTTCCTCCTGTGCGGTAATCTTCTTCACTTATGATAGGCATTCTTGTTCCACCTGTGTTGCCATCTTCCGTTCCGGTGTTCTCCATCATTGTGGTTCCTGGTCCAATACTTCCGGCTGCCAGTCCACGTCTCCGTGCTGATCCTCGTCTTCGCGGGGGATCCAGCATCACTCCGTTTCCTCCGACATCCCGGTCTACCGGCCTTCGTCGTAGACCTGTTGTCTCAGTCCTCCAACTGTGATCCTCTTTCGTTGAAGATACTTCGGAACTTCTTCCAGCATCAACCCTGTCATAGGTATTCTTCCCTTGACTCGTTGCATAGTCTCTGATGCATTCTGCACACGCGCACCACGCGTGTCCAACCTTCTTCCTTGCACAACCTTTCTCCTTGCACCGGGAACACATCTCCCTGCAATGGTTGGTTGATACATGTTCTGGCTCCATGACTTCCCAGTCATCACTTTCTTCGCTCCGGGATTCTGTCCTCGACTTTCCGCGTCTACTGCTTCCGGTCTGCAGTTGCTTTGCCTCAGGCCAACAAACAAAACAGTGCCTGTACCCTTGGGATAGGGCTTCCTCCTTATCCATCATGAGAAATTTGCCACTACGCGCTTCGCCTTGTACATGGTGGCAGCTTTCCTTATGGAAAACGTGGTTCTTTGATCCGGTGTGGATCCGAACCATCCCTAGGTTCGACATCCGAACACAGAGGCGTGTGATCCGGTGATACGCATTCGGTACATACGGTATTGCTAGAAGCATCACTACTACGACCATTCCCACTTCGAACATACTGAACTTCCTCGCATCCATGCCTGTGCTGTCCATGGCGCTTCCTTTGTGGGATCCGAGTTCGTCTTCCGACATACTCCTTCAACTTCTTTTCCTGTTCATGCTGTTCATACTCCTTCTCTCCAGTGCATTCAATTTCTCCATCCTCGGTATACTCCACTTGCGACAGGTGATACTGCAGACATGACCGTTTCGCATATGACAACTTCTTGGTGTTCAGGTCTGCTACATTTAGTGCTGTCTTGACTGTTCCAATGTTGTCGCGTACCCAATCCTGTAATTGGCACAACCTAACGTCCACATGCTTCAGACGTCCAACTCCTCCTCGTTGAGTCCACTGCCTAGCTGAGCTTGAGTCTCCACATTATCTTCTCAATGCATACAGTTCAGCTTCACAACTTGAAGATGAGGTGGCTTTCTGTGTCCTTGAGAACGATTAAAACTCTTGTACAATGATACCTGATGATGTACTCTTCCTTCGGGCTTTCTCAGGTGTCTTCAGACTAGCCCAATCACTATCCGAGTAAGCTTCCACCACGTGTCCTGTGTCCTTGGCAATGTCTTCATCCTCTTTGCCATTCAACTTGGTGATCAATCGGCTTCCGATCGTTGTATACGGTAACAAGGTGACTCTGGTGGCCGTTCCACTCAGATACAAATCAAGTGCTTCAAACACTTAAGTGCTTGCGTAGTTGGCTTCGACATACTCGATGCTAAGCACTTTGAGGCATACTGGATGTCAATCCTGTCCCGTGCTAGGTACAAGATAGATCCAAGTCCAAATCTAAACCGTTTTGTCTCTTCAGAACTCAACTCCTTGCTCCTGTCTTCCTTGACCATGTCAACATGTTCTGGTGTCGCTTTACTCTTCAGTCTTCCCAAGTCACACAGTTCAATTAGCTTCCTGACAAACACATACTTCCTCTTGAGGTAACGCATCTCTTCTCCGCTTCCGATTCCGTTCTGGGGATAAGGTCCTTCTTTCTCGACCTTGAAAATCTTTTCCAGTTCTTCCACTAGCCAAATGGTCTCATGTCGTTCACCTTTCAATAGCTCATCATCCACATGGATAGAGATACACAGCTGCTTCGTGGCGTGTCTTGCCAACGCGGGTACATGAACTGAGAAAGTAAATCCTAACCTCTCAAGAATACTCCGCAAATGCTCACACCATCGTGTTGCTGCACTCCTCTGTCCTGGTAAGCAACATTTTCGTCTCCAGACAATACCATCAGCGATGTTACATGCACTTTTCATCCAGCTTGATATGGTGACCAAGACTTCCTCCTGTTGAGGTACCTGCAAATAAGCGTCCTTGGTGTCCAACACCACAATAACCCAATCTGGAAAAATTAGGTGCAGTATAAAAACCATTCTTGAAGCTGCGCTTGACGCTGTCGGTGAAAGGGTTTCCGATGTCGAGCGTGCTCCAGCGCGATATTCTCGTGCGACAATCCTGCATCTTCGCTTCCATCTACCATCTCCGTATCACCAATCATACACCTCGCGCAAGTCCAACCTCTTCTCGTCTCCAGTGGCATTCGACTCCATGAATTCCTCGATGACTCCGATTTTATTCAATTCTTCTACTACTGCGGCTTCCTGATCCAAGACGTCAAGTTCTTCCGGGCTTAATTCTGGTGGGGTCTCTCCTTGACCAGTCTTTGGAATTTCCTCCATCTCTTCTTCCATGAGATCTTCATACTCAATGTCTTCTCCTTCTACAGCGATAAGATCTTCATGTTCATCCCAATGAAATGGATCTTCTTCGTGAGAAACCCTGCCTGCGAAAAGCGGCGGATACATTGCTCGTGACGGTGACGAGGGTTCTCCTGGTTCTTCTCGAAGTTTCTTTGCCTGTGCTTCCACGGCTTGTCCTCCTTCAACTGGGCATTTACGAAATGTGTCCAACATCGTATCATCACTCACCAATGCTTCCTCCACCTGAGGTGCAGCTGCCATTCCTGAACTTGAACTTCTTGATTGTGAGCTTGATGACTCCGTACTTGCCCTGCCTCCGTGTGAGGCCCTGCCTCCACTTGAGGCTGATACACTTGTATCCAGCATATCCAACACCTGCTCTACTTGTTCTTCCTGTGACTGTCCTCTTTCTTCTTCTCGGACTACAGGTTCTTGAGCTGTTGCTTCTTCAGCGATACTGGCTAATGTGGGGCTGGTAAAAGTTGTTTTGTGTAAGTTCCCTTCGGCTTCTTTGGGTTCCAAGGAGTTACACTCAGTCTCAGAACTGGTTCTTTTCTCCATCCAGTCGCGATACGCCTAATTGATCCTGTTGCTAGGATTCCGTCTTCTACTCCTACTACACGCATGTCCTGGGCATTCTTACCGAAGTAGATACCGCCAATCCAGTTTGCTGTTCCTTTCTTCTCTGGCTTCTTCAAGGCAAATACATACTCGCCAAATGGGGCAATCTTACCTAGGTATGGTCGTCCAACCACACTTTCGTAAGGCGTAGATCCAATTGCTGCATGCCGATGGTAACGGTTCAGCAACCATGATGCATGACATAGTCCCCAGGCCCATATTGCGTGGCCTTCTGGGATCTCAATGCCAAGTTTCCTCTCTGCCGATCTTACAAGGCATACAGTTTGGTTCCTGACTGTTTGGATAAATCGCTCTTGCGGTTCTCCCTTTCTGATACGGCTTGTTGTTTTGGTCATGAGTTTTCCTGTTCATCGTCTCCACAATAGCGGCACTGAAAGATAGCATAGCTTCTTCCGAGTCTCCTACAAATCCAACTTCGTCTAGATGTCCAAGACTGTGTACCCACTTCAGGACTGTCTCCACTGTCTTCCTCTCGGTCTGCTTTCCAGATACAGGGATTACAACTGACATTCGTGTCCATGAGCAGATTCCAACCAATGCTGGGGTGTCCTTCCCCTGCAGGAACATAACGTCCAACTGAATTATGGGATACGGTACTTCAACCGAATTTTTCCTGCTTCCGGATTCTTCTTTTCGTGATCCTGTTTACTCTTTGCCTCAACGCATGACTCACGCCAGTGAGCAAATGGGATGTGTGTAGCTTCGTGAGCTTGTCGTTCCTCCTCTGAGGGTGTGTACAGTTGAGCTTCGACGCTAACCTTTTCCTTCTCCTCGCTTTGTACCTTCTGTGCTGATTTCTGCATCTCCAACTCTGACAACGGAATTCCGTCTCCATCGTAGGTTGGTCCTAGAACTCCTTCACTCCTTCCTGGGGCGATATTCACCGGTACGACGGGCGTACTCAGTTCCTCGGGAACTCCCTGTTCCGGTTTTGCAAGAGGATTGTCTGGTCCTCTTGCAATCATCACTAAATTGAAATCCTGACAGAACGTGAAAAAGTTTCCACTTGTTGCATGAAGGACTGTACAGATACGCTTTGATGTCCCATGACATTCTGGAATACCAACACCGCGACTCCTCACTGTGTTGTAGTCTGAGTACAACTCGACTATCGACCATTATTCACTTCCTCCTTCTGCAATCATTGCCGTCCTGTACTTCCATCCTGGAAAAGCATCCTTGGTATCCATAAATGTAGTTCCTTTATACACAATGAAAGGAGTGGGGCTGCACGTCCTCGGCGGCCTACCCTACTGTGTTTGGAAAGACGCCGGGGAGGCCATTACAGAGACTTGCTTGTTGATTGCTTGATGTGTGCGTCAGCATGGCATTGCTTGGTTGATGGATTCTGTCAAGACACTAATGACAACTGACAATTTCAAACTTGATATGAGACTTGTTGTCAAACAACTCATATTCCAAATACAATTGTCAATTGTGGTGACATCAAGTGTGGTGGCATCTAACAATTGTGGGCATGTGGTGTGCCTGGCACCCTTTAGCCGGGGAGGGGGGAGCAGGGCTGGCATGAAAATTGCATTTTGCCAGGTGAAGTGGTTAGACGTGGCATCTTCTTGGGGGAAGGCTCGGAAAGCAATCATGTCAATGAGTGAGTGAGTGAGTGAGTGTGTGAGCGTGTGAGTGTGTGTGTGTGTGTGTGAGTGATGACAGTGACCTGGCTTGCAGGTATTGCTGGTTTGCACGTGCCTCAGTGCCAGCTTTGTGAGTCAGCTTTGTGAAGATGCATGCTGTTGGAAACCTTGTAACCTTGTATGGTGTATTTATGGCTCAAGTCCGATCGACAATTTCCACTTGCCGTGCTTTACAGAATCCTCACATGTCAGCAGTTATCTGGGAGAATCTGTGTGCTCAGCAACTGTGTATGCAATTTAACTTACTTTATGTCTGAAGAGGGAGTGGAGCCCACGCCCCTGCTGCAGTCACCCAGCTTTCTCGCTCTTACTGACTGCGAGCTGCGACTGTACAGGAGGAGACAGCGGAAAGAGGCCTACAGGGGAGGCGGGTCACCCATCCTCAAAGGAGCTTCCGGGAGAGGCTACCTCCTCCCCGCGCCTTCTCGCTTCTGTCCTCTGCCAAAAGCGCCCGCAAGGGCTTCGCATCACAGCACGACCTGCCCGATGGCAGTACTCACACAAGCCGACGGCTGAGATGGAAAAACCAGGAAAAACACAACCTCAAAGACTACACCAAGAGCCAAGTGAGGAAACGCAGGAAGGGAGAGCCGCTTCCTGACTGAGAGGCAAAGGGCACCGCAAAAGCCGCAGACCGTCACCTACAGGCAACCCTAAACCGCCTACGCCCTTCAACAAAGCGCAGGGCCAGCGCTTCCCGTCAATAAGGCGCAGGGACGACGCTGCCCCTCGCCAGCACATCCATGCACCTACCCAGCAGCCTGCTGAGCTTGACATTTGGCGGCACTATCAACCAGCGCTTAGCGCTTGGAGGGCATCCACCTACCCAGCAACTCCCGAGCTTGACATTTGACGGCACTGTCAACCAGCGCATGGAGGACATTTGGCGTCACCAGTCAACCCTGGGTGCCGGGGGAGGAGCGTGCTTAACTTGTGACATGAAAGAGAGTTCGGCAAGTTTTGGCTGCAGCCTCTCCCAGACAGCATTTGACAAACTTGTCACCAACCTCTCAATTGCTCCGGAACTGCTGGGTGCAACCCCCGTGATGTCTTTCAGACTTTCCCCAAGAGCCATCTCACAGACCTGCATCGACGGTCCAAGAAGTGCTTTGCTTGCCGGCAGGATAGGTGGCGGCAACGGAGGAAATTGATGCGAAACCGCACGACGTTGCTTCGGATCTTGTTTCGGAGGTGCCGCGGTTCCTCGCTTTGGCCGAGAACTGTCGGTTCCGGCAGCGCTGGAGCTGGCCTCTCGTCGTCTCCATCAACGTCCACAACAGGCGGTTTTGGTCTTGCAGGGTTTGCAGGCATTTTTTTCACAATTGCGGGAGCCCCTTTAGGTGCTGCCTTTGAAGCTGGTGGGACTTGCTTTTGGTGCTGCCCTTGCTTTTGGTGGTGCCCCTGCTTTTGGTGGTGCCCCTGCTTTTGCTGGTGCCACTGCTTTTGGTGGCGCCCCTGCTTTTGGTCTTGTTGCTGGTGTTGCTTTTGGAGCAGTCTCAGTCTCAGGGGGAAATTGTGGAGGTAGCACTGGCGGCATGGCAAAATCCGGAGTAGCAGAACTGGAGGCTGCAGGATCACCCTCTGTCGTTTCGTCTTCGTCACCATCTTCCTCCGGGGTGTGACTATCATCAGTTCGTCGTTTCTTGGCATCTGGCAGCACCTCAAATGCTTTGCATTGAAGACACGCACACACACACACACACTCACTTTGAGGATGCATTACGACACTCAATTGTGGCACAGTGAACTGTTGTTGTTGAAACCGAAGCAAAATTGTAGTGCTGCTCCCAGCTGCTCCGCCAGTTTGTTTTGCCTTCTGCCCTCGCTGAAGAGTCCTGGCAGGTTGGTCCTGGGGATGCTGCTGGTCCTTGAGGATTCTTCTTTCAAGTTCCTGAGTCAGTGTAACTGGTTGGCACTACAGGCAGACTGAATCACAGCGCAGCGGAATCAGTGTCACATAAATCGAGTCAAGCCACTCATCAATCTTGCCGAAATCATTGCGACAATACATGTCGTTCCACACCTCATATAAGCATCTTTCAATGCTTGCTTCCATGCATTAGGCGTCCACCCAATTGCCGGCAGGAGTTCCTTCTGCTTCCTGATCATTGTCCAAACGTCAAATTTCAATTTCACACTTTGGCAGAACCATGGATTAATAAGTTTACATATAGCAATATAAAAATTGGGAACTTGACTTTGATCAGCGACACTTCATGGCAATTGAGGAAGTGCACAATGACCTCTGGGCTTGCCGCGTTTGTTGTTGGCTAGACATCAGCCAGGCAATCGTTGCACACGTCCTGTGGTAGGTTGCGGAGCAGCAGATCCTGACAAGCTGTTAGGACTGTAACCGGAATTCAGTCATTCATGCTTTGATTGAGTGGCGGCCCAAGAAGCCTGAGCAACGCGGTGGGAAACCTCAGGATATAGTGGACCGTGGGGATTGCTGCGGGATGATCAAACACCTCGGTCAAACATGTGTTTCAAGCTTGGGCTTGTAGGTCCTTAGGGTGCAGGTTATATTATATCTAACTCAAATGCAACTCGATTCATGAACGTACTATGAACGTGAAACAACACCTGTTCGACCAGGCACTTGCTCCATGATATGCCGGCATAGGCCACACTCTTTGCCAAACCCTTTGTTCTTGGCCTCCCCTGGCTTCCATCCATGACTGTCACTGCCCTCAATTGTCAAATTGCTACTCAGAAGTGTCGAAGTGAGTCAAGCTGAATTGAAAATTTGCAAATGTCATGGGGCTTCGACACATGCAGTTTGTCCTGCAAGCGAACCTCCCAGACGTTCGCTACGTTGCAATCGGTGGCCAACCTGTCGAGCAACGATTGCACTCTGGTTGGTGCACCATTGGATTTGGCAACCCCATAACCAATGATCGCCACTCTCTCAGGCCAAAAATAGGTGTTGCCGCCAACCGTAATTTTCGTGGAAGTGTTGGAGGCAGCTGGCGCCACCGCGGTGCTCTCACACGTAGTCCCACTTCCTCTGTCGCTTCTTCGGCTGGTCGGATCTCCAGTCTCCCCAGTCCCAGTCGTCTTCCGGCTGCTTTGGTTGTTCCAGACTGGTGTGCGGCGTGGTGTCGGCTCTTTGATACTGCCCGACATCGAAACTGCTGTAGACAAGTCCGCAGCTTTGGTTGTGCCTCTGAACAATTGACGGAATTGCAATCATTGAAGTGATGTTTTAAGGACAAGGAAATAACAGGGCTGCATCAATCTTTGCCAAAGTGCTCTCTAATGCACTTTGCACGAGCGTGCTCTGACAGTCACGCGGACTGGAGACTTACAAAGGCCACCCCCTTTCGGCCGAGATGGGGTCCCCGCTAAGTATACGTCCGGCGAATCACAGCCTTCTCTGGTTGAAGGGCATGATAGCACAGGGGCCTTGGAGTTCTTGTCGTTTTTGCCCAATGCGGCACGCTGAATTCCGATGGCACCCCATTGTGATTCAAAAGGCCCGAAGACAAGTCCATACTCATCATAGAGTACACCGGAATCGATGCGCAACGCAGCCGATTCAGACAGACTTGTCAATGAGGCACAGCACACTGCCTTGCCGGGCCACGCGGACAACTTACAGCGGTGGGCGAAGTACTTCAAGACTTCGACCGCGGTGCGGGTACGTGGCATGTACATTAATTAGGCCTTCCCTGCAATCTGTGTGAATTTCACCCCGCAGTGGGCACACCACCTTGCTGGACAGGTGAGCACACGGAATAAATCCCCAGCGCCGGCCAACGACACTGTCCCGCACCGTCAAGGACCCATGCATATCTCACAAAGTCACAAACTGTGTTCCGAGCCCACTGGAGCAGCGACGCCTGCTGAACTGCCCTGCGGTCTGTCAGACCACTGAGCTGGGGCGTGCGGGCTGGGTAGGGCGAGTCGAACAAGCCAAGCAAGCCGAGCAAGGAGCAAGCCAAGCAAGACATGACACGTGACAAGGAACCAGACCAAGTGCATTCAATGAGTAATGTTCACGGAAATTGTTTAGTTTTAAAACTGAAGTTGAAACATTTCTGACATTTCAGCCTCAAACACATCCGGCTTGGACAGAATAATTGATTGCAAACTCTAACTCAACACATCCAGCTTGGACAGAATTGAAAACCATCGCTCAATACATCCGGTCATCCGGCTTGGACAGAACACTTTACTGCAAAATGCTCGGCAAACAGTCACAGAATACCACCAGTGACATTCGGCAAACTCAACTCCTTGCTAGTGTGCTCCAGGATGAAAATGGCAACTCCAGGGTCCAAGCAAACGCTTTCGAGACAGCCATGGGCCGTGCCCCCTGTACTTAAAATAGCTCATAAATACATTTTATAGCTAATAATACAACAGCCTGAAACCCTATAGGAGTTCAATGTCGATATATTGAACTCCACATTTGAGGACATTTGTTTTGGCCTTCAAACCCCACGGATCCAGCCCCCAAGGATCCAACCCTCAAAACGAGTGTGCAGATGCAAGGAGTTGATTCAGTTGGTATCCAAGACTTTGCCAATGTTTCCAACGGATGCTAAGACCTTGCAGCTTTTTGCGCTGGCATTGATTGCTAATGATCTTCAGATTTTGAGTGTAATTGAGGGAGCAGCAAGTTGCCAGATTGATGGGGTCAAGATTTGACTTTCTTGATTAAAAGGAATGCCTGGTCCAAGCTTTGCAGAAATTCCTACGAACTCTACGCCGTATTATCATTGGTATCATGCTGGAGGAATTGACACAATCTTTGGAGCCTTTGCGACTGGAACAACTCTTCCATGTTGTTCTGATGGTCTTCAACTTCCTCCTGCAATTCCTCTACCAGGACTTCTTTGCTAGAGTACGTAGAGAAGATTCGCAGATTACGCAGGGATCAGCTTCTACAAGATTGTCGTGAGATGCATTCCCACGGCAAAAACGCTCATGGTATCCATTTTCAGGAGCCATTCTTGGAAATCATACTAAGCTGCCACGAGCTTCAACTTGGCTGGAACAGTTCACTAGCTTTAAAGCTGGACTTGTAAAAAGCAAGAGTACTTGGTGCGTTAGAGCTGATTGTGGTACGATTCAGTTTGTTTGCCTTACTTGCAAGCATGACACTTAGATCAGCCGAGAACAGCTTGGTGCAAGTTCGTTTCACCTCCGCATCAGAGCTTTAATTTGGAATTAAAAGGTTGCGCTTTGGATGTACTTCGCACGCACTCTTTGTTTGAGTGTTTCTTCTTTCTGTTGAGCTGTTCTTTGATAGCACTTTGGTTCGCAGGAAGGGGTAGTGGTTACTGATGGCCAAGAAGAAGAACAAATCACATCGAAAGAAGTCGTCAGCTAAGAAGCATCTGTGTCTATGCAAAAAGAAGTCATCGAAGAAGTCGACAAAGAAAAGACAGAAATCTCCTTCATCAAGTTCGTCTTCTACGAATTCGTCATCAACTTCTTCTACCAGTCCAAAACAAGATCCAGCTGAGCCATCTACGATTAAGCTAAAATATCCACCATGGAGCTCAAAGGCCAGGTGTACATTGGAGAAGCGTTTCAAGATCCTAAGGATGGTACCATTATCAAAGTGGTCCGTTCTAGCAATTACTCTCGGCTAAACACAGCTTTAAAAAAGACGCAGAACGAATGGCTGGTCCACCAAGAACTTTTGTTGTAAAGATGGTTCGTGTCATATTACTGTAGAACCAAACCGGGCTAATCTTTGTTTGTCTGTTATTCATTCTATGCGCAAAGTTGACCGACCTAACGGAGAAAAGCTCAATCGCATTATTGATGACATTCTTCGCAATCGCTGACGAAGTAAAACGCTTTGTTTAGAGCAAGTTGATTCTTCTGCAAGCCTGTGACTTCAAGCATATGTATCTACTGTAGCCTTTCCTGTGTCAAGTTGGAGCAAGCTTATCTGATCATCTCACTAACGAGCATGGCATCGTGGTGGAAGAAGACCGATTACAAGGATTCCTGGCCCCGTGGAAATCAAGGTAGCAATCCTCCCTGGAACAACGCCGACTCCGCCAATTACAAGAGTGACAGCCATAAGAAGGGCTCGTGGAATGATTGGTACCCCGATGGTTCAGATGAGGAACTAAGGAGCCCCCAAGGAAAGCGATAACAAGAGCTTCATCTTCCTGCTGACTTTCGTCCTGATAGCCAATGCCTTGACAGTAGAGAACTGTATGGCCGCAAAGTCTTTAAGCACGTCCAACTTACAATTTGGTCACAAAAGCATGGACTCGCCGGGTGTGAGATTAGCGATTTAAAACTCCATGAGTTAGCTTACGGAGGTTGGAACAACTTCTATCTTCGTCATCTTTCGACGGGTTCCTTTACGACAAATGTCTTCTGTCGTAAAATCAACGAGTCTATGCTGGCAACTGGATTGCTGTCGGCAATTCGAGAGTCAAAGAGACGTTTGGGCTAGGGAATGTGTCAAACGTCATCCAGAATGCATTCCACAATCTGCTGCTTCTTCCTCAAAGGGTGAGGAGCCTAGCAAAGGGATTCAAATGTTGATCAACTGTTGATTACTCATCTTGAGCCTCTTGCAAGTGAGGACAAAGATCTTCAGATTCGGACGCTAGAAGCTTAGCCGGCTGAAATGGACAAGCCTCAGTCGTCTGGCTGTTTGCCTGAAATACTTCCAACTGCACAGGTGGGATGTAAAAGTCATTGTGCAGAAGGTGTTGAAAAGCTGGATGACTAATAGATCCTGGTCAACAAGAACAATCCGATTGTCCACGTATAGTAAACACAGAAACATGTCGCTAATACGTGAAAGAAGATCACAATGTTGATTGGACCATGTTTGTTCAAGATAGGCAACTAATACTTGCCAGAATAAGAGATATCTGATTTCCAATGGCTGCTCCCCTTTGCTGCGCAAATACTTTACCTAGAACAGTGAAATAACTGAAATCGCAGGAAATCCGATCAATAGCCAGAACATCTCTGAAGAAGATTTGATGCATACGATGTCCCGCAGCTCTTGATCTTCCCTTCCATACTCGAAGCTTGCTATCTTTCTCCCGAAGAGAGACACTGAAAGAATATGTAGCAGGATCAATATCGTGCTTCAACATAAACTGTTGTAACATCCATTGCGCTGCCTCCATGATACGGGAGATCGGAATGCTTGTAAAGAAGCCCACCAAATCTTGATTGTAGCATCGTAGATTCAGTCATCCGGTACTTGCTGAAAGAATTGTACGATTTGGTCCATCATGGCAGGAAATGTTTGTAACGCAAAGCTCCGAGGTAATGTCTCTCTAGAAACGTGGTCCAATACCATGGCAGTGGCACGAAACAGCTTGGCAAAGATGAAGAATCGATAGCTGATAATTGGTCGTGCAACTTGAAACGCTTTCTTCTGCTTCAGAAGTACGTAAGCTATGGGGAGCGAGGATGAGGAATAAGACTTTGCCCCATGCATAGGGTCTTAGCCACTTTAGCTTGGACTGTTGTAACAGGAATTGTTTAAACCTGTTGGTCACCAAAAGTAGACTTCAGAATCTTCCAGTACATAAAAAGGACAAAACAGAGACTCCCATTGGGTGCATGATCTCGATCTTGCACCACCAAACCACGTAAAAGTTGTCGAAGATACAGTAGATCCTTCTTCTTCACCCGTTGTTGTACGATTTTGGTCGTAGTCGTCTTATAGGACTGATGAAACGGTGAAACTTCTGTCGCTGCCGAATAGCATAAAACTCGTTGCAATCTTTTGGTCACAGTTAAGAGCTTTGCCGGCGATGCAGTATGACCATGAGCTAAAAGAAGATCTGGATGATTGGCAGACAGTCGTCCACAACTACATGTAGGAGAGGTAGTCCACGACCACGTCTTTTGCAAATGCTAATGACGGTATAATAAGTCCTTAATGGATTCAGTCTTGCCTGCTACCGCCTGATTAGATGGTAAATGAACATGTACCAAAAAGTCTCTGAACTGAAGAATTTGACGACGTAGAAAGCTCTTTACAGCATGCTTGTAGCCAGAATGTGCCAACATTGGAATCACCAAAGGCTTGCTCTGCCGTGGAATATCCATCCCTCTGAACTGAATAACTTGCCGAAATAAAGATTTTACCTTTGTTCGAGGAGGATAAGGCAAAGACATGGAGATGCGAAAACTCTGAAGATCGAAGCTGTCGAGCAGCATCAAAGGCTAAAAGTTCTTATGCTGCAAGCATCATAAGAAAGTCCCAACCATGATGTGGTGAAGCAGAAAGAGGACATATAGAATCGAAGAACGCCAAGAGTATGCAACCGTCTTCGAACTTTCCTCCAAAGCCTGGAAGATCTAGTGGTGTAGCTAAGAGGAACAATCGACAACTTGGTGGTTCCATAGGTAGATGTCGGATGCAATTTGTTGATCCAAGGATGCTTGTACATTGGTCGCCAGTTTTGATTAATCTCCAACTCCTTTGTTCTTGTGCCAATTGCATTGACCAAGTTAAAAACATGCACAATAACAACTTCATGTAGAAGACCACCGGAATGAAGATAATGCATAACCAGTTCCACGTTAACCATTTGTCCTTGTTCTAAGCATCGATGTTTTCTCCACCGAGCATCTTGCCTGACGTGTATCCCTGCAAAGGTACTGCCCGCGTAAAAAGTCTTGTTTTGTAACCATTGTTCACCAGCTGTAGGCTCTGCATTGACATGAAGCAGTACGTAAACTGCGAACTGTCGTTGCATCATGCTTGAAAATCCTTGTAAAGATAGATGAGAAAGATGTGACATCCTTCGCTTCCAAGTACGAACATGTTGACATCTCCTATTGTGAAACTACAGAAAATTGATAGATATGCGATCTGCGATCATCACCCGACACGGAAGCCGCAGACTGAAGTCCACTTGATGACAATAACAGGCTTGTAGAAAGGCCAAATATTGCAGCAATCCAAGGTCCAAACATTGGAATACTCTCAAGGTCAGCAAATGTGTCAATTGTTGGACATCAGCAGTCAATCATGTAAAGCGCCGAAAGGATGATGCGCAAACAGTCAATGTCTTTGCACTTCCCGGCTGCGAAAACTGGTAGTCGGAGGGAGCAGGCACGATCTTTAAGTCGAGATCTTTGCTCCTGATTGAGGGATGCAAGAATACTGTCTGCCCTTGATTGTACGCTTTGCAAACCCTCTGTGTTGCGTACCTTCAGTCCGCCCCACCATTTTTTGATGGTGGTGGCCTTGGAACTGGACGGTGAATCTGTAGCAAGAGGACGCTCTGTAATCCCAATGTTCATTGGTAAGATCGCTCTTCACGGCAATCCTACGACGCTTGGTGCGCTGCGCCATGTTGGCTGAATCCGAAACAGGCCAACATGGCGCCTGGGGTTCAGTGTGAACTTCTGGGTTTTTACGTTCAACTGACACCCTCCTTTGCCATTGAAATGATCATGACAAAGGATCGTTGGAGATTTCGATTACCTTCATCTGTTCAGTCCAATTTTTGCAGCACATCGTTGTACCGATCACGACGAGCGAATATCAACAAGTATGTTTGGCCTTCAAGTCGTCAACATCAGCAACTTCAGGAGTTGGACAAGGTGTTTGAACGCATTTATGTTGAGGTGTAGCAGTGAAAATGTCTTATCTGACAGCCACTTTGGATGCAGCTTGGCGCAACCTTTTTGTGCCCATGAATCCTAACCTCAATTCGGCAAAGGAACCCTTATTGGCTTTAGATCGATGGATTCGTTATACCCAAAGCGAACTGCAATCTCTTCGGGCTGACACCATTCAGTAAGAAGGAAGAGGAGAAGTCCATCCATCGCATTCAGCAGGCGCAAGTGGATTCTATTCAAAGCCAAGTACGTCATCTTTCTCAGCAGATGACCGAACTTACTGAGGCCACAACTGAATTGTTCAATCAGGTTAAACAGATTCGAGGAACTCTTGACAGCATTGTATCTGATTTTCGACATCACTTCAAGTCTATTCCTGTCTGTACTGTTCCCCCAACTCAACCTGCTTTCAGTCAAGGGCCCTCTCAAACAGGCAAGTTTATGTTTCACCCGGTGGAGAAGCTTTTGAACGTAAAAGTTTACTGCACGTTCTTTTCTGTGATGTTCTGTTTGCATCGTTCACGCAATCCTCGACCTTGGCAGCTGTTTTGTTCTCTTTCAGCGATTGAGCATTGCATCATGGATAGCCAAAGGGAGCGTAGCCATTCTCCTTCTACTTCAGTACTATGGCGATGGTGTTGGAAAACACCAGATTCTGGCAAAAGTTGGTATAGGGAATGGTTTCTTGTATCATATAGCTGGATTCTGAAGAAAGCGGCTATCAACAAGTCTGGGATTCAATCATCTTTGATGGCAACCTCAAGCAATGCTGAGCCACCGTTCAACAAATTCTCCATCAAAGAAGCGGAAGCGTAGTCGCACTCCTTGAAAGAAGTCAAGCAGCTAAATAGTCTTTTTGCTAAGCTTCGTGATGCTTAGCCTGCAACAACTCAGAGCAAGTCGCTGTAAGCGACAAGAATTGCATTTCACAAGTGAGCATTCGTTTCACTTGGATTGATCGGAGGCTTTGAGCATAAAGTGCCGAATTCAGCACTCAGTCTTTTAGGATGGCTTTTCATCTGCATGTAATACTTCCTTGTCTAGTTGTTTTGCTTGGTAGCCAGTTCTACTGGGATCGTGTGTGTGCAACTCCTGTATCAAAGGATTTCGAATCTAAACCCTCTTTGCAATATTGTATTGTATTTGAAGAAAAGCAGGGGGCTGGCAGCCTATTCCGTGATGTCAGCCAACGAAGCTAGCGGAATGGGTGGAAGGAGCTATGAACGCATAGCTCTGTACCTGCAGCAAGTTTCACTCGGATGATCGTTTGCAATATTAATAGCTCGAGCCTTGAGACTCAAACAATCAATTGTATCGCTCATCTAACATACTGTGACTTCAAAAGTCTTGACAAAGAAGCTTCCAGAGGTCTTCTAGTCGAGTCTAGGTTAGACAATAAGATTTTGAAGTAGTAAAAAGAATTGACAGAGAAGAAAGAGATCGAAAAGAAGAGCAACGACAACCGGCAGTGACCGGGATCTACATGTCTGTGACCCCTGTTTCCAAGGATTTTCAAGCAGTATTGCGAGCTTGCACGGGGGTCAGGCTTCCAGTGACTGACCTGATCCAACCAAGCTAGGTCACTGGAAGGGAAGTGACTGGGGACGCTCAGTCATTTACCTGCAATTTTCCATGGCAAGAGTGAGCGAGATTGCATTGAGATAGTCAGGTATGTAGTCAGGCACAATGTTATCAAAGCTCAGATTGGAGACCTGCACATGTGTGTGTGTGTGTGGGTGGGTGGGTGTATGTGGGTGCGTGTGTGTGTGTGTGCGCGTGTGTGTGCTTGCGTGCGTGCCAGGCCGTGTGGTGCTTGACTTGGCCTGACCTCAAAGGACAGTTGGCGCTGAGCCCGATGCCTTCCTGTTACCACGAGGACGTCCGCGGCTTCCAGCTGTTCGGGCTCCAGAAACTCCGAAGACGGTGTCGCCCAAACTGCCCCGAGCTCTTGTGGAGTTTGCGGGGCCTCGATTGCCAGACCAGCAAAAAAGCTTTGCAACTCAGTGGTGCTTAAACTATGCTGACATGAAGGCTTGTGACGAAAACACAGCTGTTTCTGGCCTGGCATTTGTTCCGTGGCGCTGTGCGCTGGGCGAAGAAGGTCATTGCCGAAAAAAACAATGCATGGCTGGGCCCTTAATCAGATCCCAGTTGACTGCAACATTCTAATTGGTGAGACTGTGGGGCCGTGCCAGCACACGCATGTCTGTCCGTCTGTCTGTCTCTGTATCTGTCCGCGTGTAACATATTGCAGGCGTCGGGTGCTACCTGAGGTCCCGCCCGCATCCCGCCTTTCAGAGACGCTGTTGATCGCTGATGGAGTTTGCGGTGGAGATTGTGTTTTAAACCGCTGCCCAAAAAGCTTCTGGCAACAAAACTGACGTTTGATAGAGATTGCACAAAGTCATAAAAACAGAGCGAATGCAAAAGCTCAGATATGCAAGACTTTCAGGCGTGTGTACATGACAGGGTGGAAATATGTGACGCACGGTACCCAACAAAAACATGAAGTCAGATCGTCAGGATACCATGAACACACGTACAATCGATCGCAAGCATATGTTTGTTTGCCGGTGAGCAGGTAAATAGGTGAGGAGCTATCTCGGTGTGCCAGTGTGCACACGTATACACTTGTAGACGAGTGGACTGGCCGGTATGTAAGGTATATCTGTCACATGTGCATGTTCGAGTTTGGAATTTCTGGCGGGGGAGGTATCATGGTTATAAAGGTCCTGCATGGGCCCTACTTCACCAGTGGTAGATGTGAAGGAATATGCATGCATAGCCGATGTACACGATAGCTTTTCTTTGAGATGCTAAACTATACGTACGTTGTCAACGACTGTATTCATGTCCACGTGCCACCTTGAGCCCAAAAGGCTTGGCATCCTCAAGGATTAATGGAGATGCAAGCGCCAAGCCTCTAGGAGCTCGAAGTTGCAATCTTCTTTTGCAGTGCCGACGCTGACGTGTGCAAGGTCTGTTGCTTCTGAGGCAGAATCCCGAATCCCAAAAATTTATGTGATAGAGCAGCTGAAAAGCTGCTGTGCGCAGGAAGCCCGGCAGTTGCCGCACTGGAACAACCTGTTCACGAACGTAAAAGACTCGAGACGTCAGGGGAGACTTGCGAAAGGCAAACGTCTCCGATCGCGGTTGCTATGTTTCTTGACAACTGTGACGGGTAGGTGCTATGGCGCTAGAGCCACTAGAGGACGAGATGCTTGTGATTTGCATTATGCCACGGCTGCAGTCCACAACATTCGGACAACACGCGACAATGTCCAAGGCTCAGGCAAAGATCTTTTTTAAAGTACAAGAGCCTTTGGACAATGGGAATGAGCAAGCAATCAAAGCGCACTTGGTTCGCCATGCTCTTTCCGTCCCTCTTGCCTCTGTGAAATGTGGACTTGAGCTGTTGATAGATCCCATTTTCTTGGAAATTCTTACATTCTCAGTCCACAAGTTTCGCAGCAGTGAAAAGCGCAGCAAATCAGAGTCACATCCGCTCCTTGGCTCTCTGGCGTGGCTCTGGGCCCATGGAAACCCTCCCCCCGATGCGAAGCATCAGGCTGAGCTCAGAGCTCGGCTCAACTGGGGCTGTGCCTTCGAGGCCACAGTGTCATCGATGCTCGACAAAACGACGAAAGCTTCGGCCTCTGTGATACATGAAACTTGGGCCTCAGGCCACAAGACCTTTGCAGCAGGCTGCTGTGCGGTTCGGTAGAGCTTTTCAGGTGATGTGTTGCCATTTAAGTTTCCAGCTCCGAAATATGCCGATCGCCATTGCCTGACCATTGTTGAAGCGGGTGCATGCGACAGCAAGACAGGGCCACACCTGAACTCTGCAGGCAAGGCTTCCAACCTGAGAACGAAGGAGACTCAACAGCGAAGCATGATGCAATATTGAGCGAGGATGCTTGGACCAAGCAAAACACTTCTCAAGCAAATGCACGCCGGACTGGTCATTGACAGCTGTGAAATCCACACTTGCCGGAATTTGCAGAGAGCCAAACACAGGAGCACATCATCATGGGATGTGAAGCTCAGTGGAACCTCAACCCAGCTTGAGGCTTCGACCTGGAAAATGGATTTGGCACTGGCGTGGAGATGTATGGGAAATTTGTCATCCTCGGAAGTCTGATCGCAACACGTCCCGTAGCCAGCTGCCACAGCTGCGCGCTGCGAGCCGCAGCAAAGGTCTGCAGCCAGGTGGCTAAAGCACCGGCGAGGGAGCCATGGTGCTCCACTCATGGGTCTTCATTGACCTTGAAACGCATGAAAACATAACATAATCATTGAGTAACACTGCCTTCGCACTGGCATAAGTGTTGCTAGCCGCCTACGAGTCGGTCCAACCCAGGCCCCTCACCCTGGATCGGGTTCCAGCTCTCTCTGCCAGCGTGAGTGCACGTAGAGTGCGTGATATCTGATACATTTACTTTCGTCGTCGTGAAATGGCTTCCAAATCGCCAATCTTAGATGCCGTGAACTCGTCAGCACTCTGCTACTTCCAGCAAGCGATGTCTTTGGTAGCATGGCTTTGGAAACATTGGAACAAAGAGCTCATCTGGGGAAGATGGGGTTTAAGATGGCTTGATATGACACGGCATGTGAAAACTATGGATTACATCAATTTACCGGATTGATTGAACTCGCCTCGCCTATCCTCGGCTTCGCGGCAACGAACCTATGTAGTAGCATGATGTGCGCTCTTCTGGATGGTGATATGGAATCATACGATGAAGGGTTTGCAACCTTCGGCTCCGCGTTTCCTGCCTTTGAAGGATCCTACCAGCCGGTGTGCTTTTTGTTGCATTATCGGAGATGTTTACCTGGACAGGCACCGAAAACTTGAACCTGGATCCACTCGCTGTCGTTTTTGTCTGGAACGCGAGTTAAACGTGCGTTAATCAGAAATGTTCAGCGAAATTGAAAGGATGTACCAAATGTCCGGCCCTTCCAGCGCCCCAGGCCCAATCGTTTGGACAGACAAGAATGCCCGGCGATCGGCGATCCAAAAGGGTCGGGCCGGACAGACGTAAAGCACATATGAACCGATCTTCGGCAGCCGTGTGACACCTATAGCCTACAACGCCACCTACTAAGTCTTAGAGCCACCCCCTTCGCACGAACCTTTCAGCAGCCGCAGCAGTCGAACGAAAATTGTTAAACGCTGCGGCATGGCGTCCAGCGTCAGCTCTCCGACTTTCCCTGTGAACAAGCTTGATCAAGCCCGAATAACCGCCGAGCCACCCTTCACGGGGCCACTTCCCTGTCCCGAAAGGAACAAACCCAAGCGCCAATGCCGACCCCAACATGCATGATCATGCCAAATGAAAAAGTAGAAAACTTCCCGCTCTACACGCTCGAAGGCTCAACGAGCTCGCACACGTTTTCCTTTGGGGGGTAGCTACGCATGGATGTGCAGAATCGGCCCGATCGTCCCAATGGGCACGATCCGTGTCATTTCGGAGTACCACGAGAGCCCCGCGATCGCTTGCTGCACATGACGGCGCGGGCTTGGTCGAGAACCGGCTGGCCAAGTCCATCTTAAAAACACGAAATGAACCGAGGATCGCCTGCCTGAGACCATGATCGAATGAATGATACCAGTAGCGGCTCGACCCCTGACACGAGACCCGACCCGAGACGCCCCGGCGACGGACCCGGGCCTCCAGCAAACGAGAAGACGCCAGCCATGCCCGATATCGCATGAACATGCAACTGCATGCAGGCGAGGCAGCAGAAGCTGGTGCATTGCAACGCTTCCCGAGACATTGATTGCTGCAGGGCTGGGCACTTCCCGTGCCGATCGGTTTCCTTTCTTCCCCCTTCAGCCAGGCACCGTCGCTGCTGGTGGGCATCGCGCTTCCTGAGCGCAGTGAAGAATTAGAGGCTTCAGAACCTGCGTGAGCACTCGCCTGCGCAAAATCGACCTCAGGACGCCATGAACGACTTGGGTGGGTTTAGGAACCTTTCCACTGCAAGACTTCGCCATAACAGTGGATGCGGGTACTACCCGAGTGGTCCCGCCTCTCCGCATGAGAGCTGGGGCGTGAGCTTTCTGGCGACTGGAGACGGTCGTCCGTTTGATCACGTGCCTTCTGCCTTGATCGCATCGTGATCGTCGGATATGGCGAATGCCCGGCTCCACGTGAGCGCAGCTGCGGATCGCCACAAGGACCCGACGTCACCACTGCCGCTTATGTTTCGAATAATGATGTCGCCGAGCAGATGAAGATTGATCTCGAGCTGAACATGAAACTTCTTTGCATCCAGAGCTCCCTCATCGGCTGGGTCTGACTGCATCGTCCCAGCAGTGCTGGGCGAAACGCTCAATGTGCTTTGACCCGGCCCCTCCTTGCGAGGGTCAGCATCATGTCTCACGACCACGATGTCCGGCTACAGCAAACGAACGGGAACAAGCAAGGACAGATCTGAGTGTTTTTAATTCTGTTTCTATCCTAAGGACGCAAAAACCCCTTCCGCACAACCCTTCCGCCACTGCTTCCGCAGCCTTCCGCGCCTCGAAGCGTTGGCAGGTTTCCGAGGCACTAAATGTCGTCCCTTCCGCGCACCGCTTCGCAAGCGAACCCTTCCGCAAGAGCATATACCCCTCTTGACGTATTACCGTGACTCTCGGCAAGTGCAACCCCTCTTGACGTATTCGTTGCTTCCGCGCCCTTCCGCGGAGCAACGCCTTCCGCAGCCCTTCCGCGTCCTTCCGCGCGCACAGTCCCAGAGCGACTTTCAAATCGAGTGAAAGTTTTGTGTCCAGCTGTCATCTTCCGTAATGAAGCGGGCGAAAAAAATGCCGCTCATCTGTGTCTGCACGACATCCACGAGAGAAAACACGAGGAATGTTTTCCGGAGCACAAGCCGAGAAAAACGCTGAAACGCCTCGTGACCCACCCTCTGCATGGGATCTCGCAGACGACCGAGATCACGTGAGCCCACTTCGAGAAGCTTGTGATTGATCTCACTCTTTGACACACGCATGAAATTGATGGGCAATGCGAACATCTTTGTTGTTAAGCATGGGTCTGGCATTGCTCTCCAAGAACTGACTTAGCCTCAGGTGTTGGGCGGGCCCACCAGCAGGGCCTACAGGCGATCGAGCGGATCCCATCTGCTGTGACCTCCGTCCGGACCGCCCTGCTTCCAGTGACCCCGTATTGACCCCAAGCAGCCACGGCTTCGAGAGAAAGCGCTACATCCCAAGCCTCTGAACAAACGTAGCATGCAACTCTCATGCAGGAGTGTGATACTCATGGCCCAGACCTACCTAGCCGTAGTTCTGAGAAAAACATTGCCCTGGCTGTTCTCTCGGTGAATTTGTGTTGCCTGATCCTACCTCGATTGCTGTGATCCCGACTGCAGCTCTTGGCATTTTTACCCTTGCTTCTTCTGGCATGCGGCGAGAACTCACCATTGAAGCATGTCTTCCATGGTGCGCCGTCGAGTCAAATGTGCCCACATGACAACCATTCACCAATGCACAGCACTCGTCATGCACAGAGTAACAACGTCCGCTCAGTGCAAAGCCAGTTTCGGTCCCTGCCCCCGACCGGCATATCCGGGAAATGCATATGCACGACGTTGAATGAGCAACTCTTAGTCGCGCACATCACGGATTGAACATGGCTGACAGACCAGTCAATCGCGGAGTTGGGCTTGTTCAGGAAAGGAAGCATGCCGCCCTTGGTGCCGCAGAGTCTCTGCGTGCTGCTCTACCGGACACTGCCAGAGAAACGAACAGATGCTATCTGATGCGACACGTCAGAATGCTGAAAACAGCGCCACAGAAGTTCAGAAAGAACATCAAGAGCAGGACTAGAAAGAAAGCACACGTGCCTGCTTAACAGACTTGCTGGCCCTCAGAGAGCGCAGAGCGCCCACCTTAGACCAACACAAGACGCAATACCCGAAGCTATTCGTGTGACGACGCATCTCGAGATCAGGGTCAACCGAGGGCCCGGCTGAAGAGCAGCGAGAGCCCATTCCAGGCGTTCCAAGGCGTTCCTGGTGTGGCCCATACCGCAGCTTGAAGCACTGCATAGCACTGCGCAGGCATGCCTTCTTGGAGCTCACATCCATTGAAAGCGGTGTGGCTGGAAGGCCCATGTCCAAAGCCATGGCCGAGACAGAACCTGAAAATCATGTACAATAGTTAATGTGTCAAATGCAGCGTGCAGGTCGCCGGAATCTGAGCCGCCGCACCGGCGGATGCAGACTTGAACATGCCTTACCGAAAACCGCAGACAACATGCTTCACGAGACACGGTCCCGACAAGCTCCGGTCTGATGGGGCCTTCGTCTTCTCACTATGTTGCTTGCGGAGAGAATGCAGCCCACCATATCACAACGCATTTGCTCTGAGCTGTCCGCCAGGTGTGGCTAGCTTGATGCTGGAGCTTGGCCTTCGAAAGACGTTGAAATATGCAGCCTGCAATCTGCATCGATGGCACAGAGCCACACTGACAGCGCTCCTTGCCTCGACGGAGCCTGTGCAAGTGTGCAAGAGCTTTGGGCATGTTGAGAAGTCCGGCTGACAAGTCATGATCTTCCCTGGAACCAGTATCCTATGCATTGGCCAGCCAATGAAATCTAGAATCTAGAGTCCCAGCCTTGTCGTCTTCAAGTGTATCCATGCGGTACAGCTGGGTGCTGCCCATTGCTTCAAACCTCGCGCTGCACTCCACCAGGACCAAGCAATCAAGGTCCAAGTGGAACACGTGCTGCGGCCGTCTCCAAGAAGATCCGGTTGTCGACCCCCCAAGCGATGATGTCCCCAACCGAATCCCAACATGCTTTCTTCGAGTAGGTGAGCCTGCCTTTCAAGATGCAGTGGGGTTGCAAGCAGGCGCTGCCGGGTATCTGTCCGTCTGGAGCATGCGCACGAGCATTGGGTCGAGGAAGAGAACCGGAACGCCACAAGAGTGATTTCCCACGAGAGTGAATTTACATGTTTGCTATGAAAACGGGGGTCCGAGTCCGGGATCCGGGATTTTGGTCCTTAGGGAGTCCTGGTTTTGCATAGCTGCACCGTTTTTGTAGTCTCAACTTGTTCAGCTTCCTCTCTGGCGGCCCAGTGTCTTCTTGTGCGAGAACCAATGCATATCATACGGAGGGGGGGAGGGGGGGAGGCGCAAGTCCACGCAGCTTTCCATCAGTACAAGAACGGGATATTCATGCATGCTGGAGAAGATCTTATACTGGAAGCTGTAATGACATTGAGCGCCAGGGCCTGCACATCCCGCAAACCTACAGTCTCCAGCAATCCGGAACTAGGTCTGTCGCATGGCCGTGATGCTCGACTTTCGAACCAGACCTGATGCATGCAAGCAAGGGCTTGCTGGAACTCGCCTTCTAGCTCCAGTGGGGTCACAGCTGTCAAGGCAACACATTACGAGATCCGGAAGCATCAGGTCAGCAATTTGCGCAAAGAAGCCACTCGAACAATTGGACAAATCAGAAGCAGTGGCTGACGGCTGACTGCAGTCATGAAGTGCAAGGCATGCGTCTGGACAATGGCAACTCTCCGAGTGCAGCACCACCGCTCTGTCCCTCACTACTGGAATCATCATCCATCTGGAAAGCGAGCGGCTCCTGCGGAGCTCAGCATCGAAAACCACTCGCCAACGCCATCATGCACACCTTGGTGCGGAGGCCAGCAGCAGGAGCACCAGCCTCAGTCCGAATATATCCCATGCCCCTGTCCTCTCTGTGGCTATCGTGTTTTCACTATCCCTGAAGTGTCTTCTTGAACAGGTGCCGGACCATGACCCAAGGACGGTTCGACCTTAGAATTTGCCAGTTTGCTCTGTGTTGTCCCGGCCAGCTCCGTGGTTTGGTTTGCGCAAAAACATGCTGAACCTTCTCGAATTTCGCTAGGTCTGCTGGGATGTTGCGGGACATCTTCTGTATTTGCGCTTTTCCTACGACTCCAATACATGTGCGAACAATCCTAAAGGTGTTCGACACTTTCAAGCGATCCGTAGTACTGGAATACTTGAGAAATACATGATATCCAATGTGCAAAAGACTACGTTTGCAGAATGTGTTCTGTCTTGGGTCCAAGTCTTGCAAGATTGGGCCACAAGCGAGCTCTGGGCCGCAACCGTTGGAATGCAATCCCATCTTGAGCCACAACCCAATCTATACCTCATCTTAACTTGCCACAGAGAAGCAAATATCCCGCATGCCTTAGGACTTCTTACCAGCTACATTACCTACATGTTTCATGCAAAACAGCGAAACACGCATCCGTTGCCTAGACCTTGATATTCTTCAAGCAGGCACAAGAAGAAGAATCGTCAGAATGCGCAGAACCACACATCACCAAATCTTGATTAATTCCGACGGAAGCCTCCGACGCCAGAGGCTCCACCGACTGAGCTGTAATGAGCCTCCTACGCACATGTCCCCGGAGCTGTATGGGAGCTGCAGAAGAGCGGTAACAAAAGTGCAACGCCCACGCACATGGAACCCATTACAAATGCCGAAGACTGAAAAAACTTTCAGAATCCTGTAGTCCCTTGCAACTAATCCCTATAGAACCAAGAAGGACGCAGCGGCTTCTTCAGCAGCTGCCGCGGTATAGGATTTTCCGCACCAGGAATTTCTGCTATCTGAAGCCGATCCAATCCAAGCAAGAATTGCTAGGGTTCTGCTGCGTCCTCGGAAGCGTGAAACGATTCTCAGACACGGACCCACCCACCATCCAGACTATCTGAACGATATCTCAGCTCCGTCCCAGGGTCTCCAAACACCGCAAACCATCCAACCGTTGCAACTTGATGGAGCTGCCCACTCCAAAGCCAGGCTCCCCAAACCTCCTCTGCTTGCCCCCCCTGCCTGACAACATACCTCTAAGGTGTTTCACCCAGGTTTGATGGGCTGGGTCCCAGCCCATCAAACCTTATACTACATAACATTGGTCACCCGTTTTGTTATATTACATTACATTGAACTGCATTATATGATCTCATATTCTGTTGTACTACCATGATTTCACATATTATATTGTGTTATATGATGTTTTGTTACACTACATTGTATCAACTTATGTTACATCATGTTGTGAATTGTTGTACTTCCATGTATTATATGGTCTTAGCTGTTTGTCTTGATTGCCTTTAAACCAAGAGATGCTTCCGGACACCGCGTTCGATGTCCCATATAGGCCTCCCGCCCGCCTTCTGCCTCCCCACCGTACCACTTTCTTGGCTCGCTACGAGTAGAGTTTTTTTCTTCGGCTACAAGGAGCACGTCGTCCGGACACGCTCCCCTACAAGGAGTACGCCCGGACACGCCACCCTCAACCCCCGCCGACAGCTTCCTCATCACCGTACTGCTTCAGTTCCACCCCTTTGTTTTTCTGCTGTGCGTCCACGCCGCCACCCCACAATTTACCCTCTTCCGCCACGCTGTACAGCTTTCTCAGCTCGCTTGTGTAGAACAGACAGACAAGAAAGATAAAGAAAGCTTGTCTTAGGCTCCCCTTCCATTGCGCCAACTTCCATCCACCGTACCGATTAAGAAGCTCATCCCTCTCACAGAAAAGGGCTCTCTCTCTCTCTCTCTCTCTCTCTCTCTCTCTCTCTCTCTCTCTCTCTCTCTTCGTTTTACGTTATTGCCTGAAGATCACCTAGGAACAAATGTTGCAGAATGCATCCTTCGGACCAGGTTGGTAGACATCTTCGATGGTGAATGCATAGAGGGCAGCTCTCCACTGGTGTAGACACATTGCTGGCAGGCGTTACTCCCCTTGTTGACATGTCAGAGTCTAGACTCCTGGCGGTAGCCAGAATTGCTGCATGTGCACAGATGTGTGATCCGTCACGCAGCAGACACCTAGAGGAGCAAGACACAGTCGCGAGGCAGTCGAAGGCTTGTATCCTCTGTGGAAACACGAAAACCCTAGCCAAACGAAGGAGTCCCGACCGTTATTGCCGGGGGGGGTGCGACTAAACCCGCAAAAAAGCAGACCCACCCCTTTTCATTTTTCATTGAATGATAGCTCCATAATTCCCCAAAAACTTTCATGGCACCCGTCCCCCCCCTCCGTCCGTTGTACCGCTTTAGCATCCCACAAGTATGGAAACTCGGTTCCAAGGAGCACGTTCGGACAAGCTCGCGAGTATAGAAATTGAACATGTTCCTTTGGCATCCCCCCCACACAAGTTTCCCTCCCGCCACCCCCACCTTTGACAGAATTTGCCGCCCTCACTTCTTCTTCTTCTCGGACACGTCACCCCCCCAACCAAGCACTGGACAAGTTTTTCCCGCGCCCACCGACCACCATACACGAGTTCCCCTGTACAATGGTATTGCAGCATAGTCCAAACACAGTTGACACCTGAAGCTGCGAAATCTGAGTGCCTCTGCTTGGGTGACGTTGCAGGAGGCTGCGGATCCACCTTGGCACTTTTACGTTCGCGTGCCACTGGTGGTGCCAATACCTCATTGGGTGCCCAGCAGGCAAAGATTCGGTTGGTACCCGAACGACAGCTCCGATGATACGCCGCTTCGTGCGGCCCATCCTCGGCACAAGTTGCGAAGACACTGCCGCTCTCAACTCCGACTGCTTGCACAAGTGCGCACAAGAAGCACTGCTTTCCAGAGGCCTTGTGTAAAGGGGGGCACGAAGCGAGGACTTGCACCACTGCGAGCAGCGAGCTCGTGGATACATGCTCGAAGAAAACCACGACAGACTCGCAACACTCAGATGCAGCAAGGTCAAGCGAGTCTTGGGTTGACACGCCCTTGTCGGTGACGCTGGCCGGTCTGGCCTTGGTTGGACCGAACAGTACCACGGGTATGCTGTTGTACTGCAACAACACCATGTCTTGCTTCACCGGGTTCAAAAGCTGGAAGCCCGCGAGGCCTCACCAAGTATTGAGCTGTTGGCTGGCAACCCCCAAGCCATAAAGCTGGCCCTAAAGCAGATGTTATGTTGGATGATGGTTGTCAAACTTTTCACCCGACCCTAGAAGGAGATCTTCGCTGGCAAACCCTCTGTGCCCCCTCTGCACCCCCTCTCTGCCCCCTCTGTGCCCCCTCTGTGCCCCCTCTGTGCCCCCCTGTGCCCCCCTGTGCCCCCCTATGCCCCGCTGTGCCCCGCTGTGCCCCGCTGCCAACGTGTTCCGTGCTTCTGTGTTTCTGTGCCCCTGTGCCCCTGTGCCCCTGAGCCCCCTGTGCCCCCTGTGCCCCCTTTGCGCCTGCCCCTGTGCCGCGCGGCACGGGTCAAAACATATCTGAGTCTTGTCCGATCCCCTGCCCCTGCCCCTGCCCTTGCCGTTGGTGCTGCTGCTGCCGCCCTTATTGCTACTGCTACTGCTGCTGCTGCTGCTGCGACGACGACGACTACTACTGCTTCAGGAAGATCGAGATTAAGGCCAGAGTAGATCCTGGAACAATGAAAGAACATCACGACGACAATGACGACCACGACCACTAGGACCACTCGGACCACCATGACCAGCAGGACGACTGGAATGAGCGCGACAACCCGGATACCTCGCGGAGAAAACCAGGAGATCCCAGAACAAACCAGGAGAGCACCGGAACACTGCAAAAATGCCTTCCTCACAAGTACGGCGCTGCCTCCCCCCATCAGGACGAAATAAATGCTTTCCTCACATACTGCTGCGATTTAAGAGAAGCTAGGGATTGAGTCAGCTTGTCCCTCGTTGCTGTGGTCGATTTGTGCTGCTTTTCTTCCTCGTTTGCTCCTGTCCGGTTTGCTTGCCTGTCTGTCTGCTTACTTGCTTGCCGGCATGCTTGATTTCTCGATTGCTTGCACCGTGTTTTATTTGGAAGACCTACTTGGAGGTTCATGGGTAGTTATAAGTGGGGCTATAAGTCCCCTATAAGTCCCCTAATCTAGGCTATAACCATAGTTACCCTACTTATAACCCTACTAACTACCCATGAACCTCCAAGTACACGACAACAAAACCACGCAAAAATCCCAAAGAAAGAGGAACACCCAGGAAAGGCACATCGTGAAACGATGCTGGGGAGGTTGGGCCAGGACTAACATGTTCTAAAGATTTGAGTAACGTCTAGACAAAGGAAGAACTTCAGGGCTTCATTTCGAGCACTGGAATGATCGGAGCATCTTATTTTGACGCAGCTTAATTTCTGAGCGTATGTTCACAACCAAACCCTCTCATGCTCCAGAAGTCCGCAACAAACTTTTCATTGCTACGTGCTGTGGCATGCTTGTTCAGCTGAGGTCTAGGCACTGCGGCAGCGCAGACCTGCTGCTCCTGCTGAGATTGAAGCAGAATTAAAGTCCTGAGGTACAGCGGTCCGAAAGTAGTGTCCTCGACAGCTTGTTCAACTGGTTGAGGCCTGAGACGTTGACTGGCAAACAAGGTTTTTTTTGTGTTGTCCAAACCTGCGATAGAATCTAGCATCCTGCGTTTGAGAGGCCAGCTGTGCAGGCGCTTGCACCTGGCAAGCTGCCAGTTCCTGCCTCTCTTGCCATCTATTATGCATGCATTCACGGACTCTCAAAAGCTGACAACATATTTTTGAAACACATCAGACATGTGTTCTCAATGCGAAACCTGCAAGAACGACAGACACCAAAGGGCTGGGCGCTTTTTGGGGTGGGCTTGCTACGGTTTCACAGTACCCGGGCCACCCGGGCAGTTTGAACCCCGAAACCGTCCCCCAGGTGGCTCTCACGCTAGCGGTTAAACAAGTTTACACATGCTCACTGCGAAAATACAATACCCAGGACATAATCCAGCAAGTAAAAATGTGGATTCTGCTACCTAAGAAGCATTTTGGAAAATCATTGCGCTTCAGAAAGGTAATGTATTTGTGAAAGCAGATTGCTTTCGTTTCCAAACGCAGGGACATGTATACTGCTTCAACTTGATCAATATTGCTTGGCTCGGATACTATGGCTTACATCAGTACAAGTATGCAATATGAATGTTTACATAGTCGCACTCTACTCATGAAGCAAACTGAACAGAATAGCCAGCTGTGAGTTCTTTCTATCGTTCGAAAGATGGTAGTTGGCTTTTCAAAGTGGTAATTTTACTCAAAGGTTTTGGAGCAAAGTCACGTGATTTACTTGAACACATGCTGTTGCATTTGTATTCAAACTCGGACCCAAAAATATGCACGCATGCCCTTGCCCAGACAATTGGGCCACATCTTCATCCTTGCCCTTGCAGAAGAGTGGGTGGGTTCTGGCCTCTCGCAAACTTGGATGGCATCTACATCGTTCTCCACGAGACACTTGCGTGCACGTGCCGAACTACGTGGGCTACGTGGAGCCAAATTGCCGGTGATGCTCGGGCCTCTCTCTCTCGAGCTAAGAGCCAGAAGCAAGCCAAACCAGGCTGAGCCACAGAATCTACACCCTCCAAAAAAGCGTATGCCAGCGGATGGCGCCTGAAACTGCGGCGGCAGGAGCCAGGTCCCAACCTCTCGGCTCGCGAGCGACTCGGCGCAGCGCGACCGCAGCGACCGGACCCGCAGCGCGGTTCTCTTCGGCTCCCGGCGGAGGGACAGAGGTGGAAAGGTCTTGACCTAGGCACAAGGCCACATAAGGCCACATAAGGCCACAAGGCACAGCTCCAGCACGCCTTATGTCTTTGTGTGATACAATTCAATACTCCACAAGTGGTGAAAAACTGCAGAGGACACCGTTCAATCTGATGAGGGCTTGGCTCGACGATGGCAGGAGCCTGGCAAGTGTGTTGTTGCAAGCTGTAACCTTCGCATGGGTGCATCATGCTCCGGCTGATAATCCTTCAGCAACTGCTGCTCATGTCGGTGCAGCAGGTTCCGCTGCTTGGGATCCAGAGCTTCCCAAATCTGCGCAAATTCAAAGCCATCCAGGAAGCTTCAGCAGGAGCTCGTATCGCAGGTAAACAATAAATCAAGTGACAGTCTTCGTCTACACAAGAAAGAAATTCGTTGAAGCCCTGCGCCCCGGGCTTCTGCCCCTTCAAATGTCACGTGTTGGCAGAGGCACTTTGACAGATGCCTCTCCCTGTCACGATCCCCAAACCCTCTTGCACTCGTCGTGCTCGTGCGCCTTGGTCTCGCGCTTCTGGCGGATTGACTCCATGGCCTGCAAAACAGCCAACTCACACTCAGACTTCAATGAGGTTGGAATGCGGAGCCATGAAAATCAGAGCCAGGTTTAGATTCGTTCATAGTCTTTCTGTTCTGGATGGTGGCCTTCTGGAAATCACCAGTGTCCAGCGTTTTGAGCAAGGCCGACTTGGCCTCCAGTCACAGGCTACCCTACGCAGCCGCGACACTTCGATCATCCCACTTGGTTGATTCGTAGAGTCTATACCTCGCCGCACGTCGCAGGTCCTGGCGACTGCCTCACACCTTACCCTGGCTGCTCTGGGCTGGGCTGGCCAATCCTCCCACCCAACCTTCTCACGGATCTCTTCCAGGCTCGCTCTGTCCTGCAACGAAACGGAAGTGGTGAAGGGCCGGAGCCCGCCATCCTGCAGAATCAATGGCTGCGATTCGCAGAAGATCCTCGGAGACCTGGCAGGGAAGGTTCAAACGTCACAGCCAGCCGTGCACCACTGTCAGCCCGTTGGACACTGCAAACGCACAACAAGCCTCAGCAACGGCCGAGGAAGTCCGAACCCCGTCGCTATTCTCTTAGTCTTGTGTACCATCGAGATGCTTTGTGCTGTGCCCTTGGAATTTCCACATGCTCGCCACACTCGTCCGGATATAGCTGCAGTCTGTATCTGAAGCCCTTGGAAACATGCCCCGGTGGCCGCTGGCTTACGCTGCAAAGCCGCAGCAAGGCGGCCGTCGCGGGCAGCTGTCAAGAGCCGGTCTCGAGCCTGTCGAGAAGTCTCCAAGCCCTGGGGGGGGCCTTCCTCCGATCCTCTGACTTGAAATCCGGTCGCAGCCTCAGCTCGAAGGGTGTCCACGCGAGCTTCCTGCAGTGCCTCCCGCAGACTGCCATCTTGGGCGGCACGGATCATCGTGGAGCGGGCCTGACAACTCTGGCTCTCCACGACACGCCGTGACCCGAAGGTTCCCAACCTCCAAGCGAAGAGCCTCCAAGTCAACCTGCCAAGAGCTTAGCTCTCGAAAAGGCTTGTCTTTGAAGCGTGAGATATGCTGAGAGGCTCAAGCAGAGACGACGACACGAAGACACGAGGCATGCAGAAGACAAAATGACACTGGAACAGAGAGACAGATGCTTCCAGGCAGGAGTCCAGAAAAGACTATGCGAGAGTCCCCGCCTCAGGCTTGCGGCTTGAAAGGGCCTCAGCAAGCTTTCCATTTTGTGCGGCTGCCACCAGAGCCTGGGCAGCCTGAAGGCTTTGGCAAAGCTTGAAGTGACGAGCACTGAAAGATCTGCCCAGGCCTCATGGCGTAGCTTCTCAAGATCCTCGCCCTTCTGAGCCTTCTTGGCCTGGCTGCCGTCCAATCATGGGGAGCATGATGGGCGATGCAACATTGCCTCCTGGGCGACCTTGGATGCCTCCAACGGTGTTGAGCCGCGGGCGCTGCACACCCACGCTAACTAATAATATCTTGGGCCTCCCGAACAGATCGGAATGCAGCGGCCAGGCGGCCGTCACCGGCGGCCCGGAGCAGTGTATCACGCGCCTGACAGACCACAGAGGCACTTCCGAGGCACGGTGGTCGGGTCCCTCGCCTCCTGGCGAAGGAGCTCCACATCTGGCTTTGAGGGCTCCGACTCCTTCAAAGAAACAAGACATGATGAAAGTTGACACGCATCTGGCCTCGTTCTGATGGTTTACAACGTTGGCGGTCCTCACGTGCTTCTTGCAGGGCAGATGCTAAGCTTCCGTCCCGTGCAGCGCAAAGGAGAGTGTCACGTGCCTGCTTCGACTGGAGGCACAAAGCGGCGACTTCCACTGCGAACCAACAATCCATGTTGCAAAATTGTGGCCAATGGAGCCAGCGGCTGGTTTTGCTTGGGACTGCTCTGCCACCGTAACTACGGAGGCATTAGACGCACAGGCCTAGAGCTGTCGCCTGGCAGTGGCAAAAAGGCCAACAGGCAGGTGCCTCCACTCGGAGAGCCTCGAGATCCAATGGAGATGGTGCCGCCTGGCGCGACTTCACACCGCAGCAAACCGTACTTTAGGCCTAAGATCGCAAGGTTAGTTTCAGAAGAAACAAGCTTATGGCCAGATTGTTTCACCAGAAGAACTACTATACTTGCGATCCTACTTAAACTTTAAGTAGGTGCAAGCCACATGAGGTGAGTTGGCCAGGAGGGGAAAAACCAGCACGCTCTAGCTCGGAGAGTCTGTTTCGACGTCGACAAACAAACTCAGTAACTCAATCTCGGGTTCGACGGCGAAAATCCAGCTTCCGGCGGCAACAAGCAAACTCTGTCTCGCAGAGTTTGTTCGGCGGCCAAGCGCAACTCTTGCCGGGGAGATTGTTTTTGCAGAGGAAGCTATCGTTTCTAGCAGGTTCTCTGGACGAAACAAAGCCCTGTCACGACGCTTTGTTGCTCCTAAACGGCCAAATTTGACAGCTGGAGTTTGTTTCTTCACGTCGAAACAAAGTGTTCTGGCCGGAGGTTGCCTGTTTTGGCACATTCCGGAAGGGGCCAAAGCGGAAGGGTTTCCTTGGGCGACACAAACTCTGGGGACGGGCGAGAAAGCGAGCTGGCGCCACGGGACCTGGCTGTGGCTCCAAGGCAGCTGAGCTCTGGTTCCGCTTCGTGGTGTGTTTCCGCGGTGCTGCAACCATCGTTTTTGGTTCGTGTGCTCAGGTTCAGAATCAGAACTCTACCCCGTTTGATTCGATCAGACCGGAGTACCGTGCATAATGCTGGGTACGACCCAGCAGTTCAGTATGGCGCTCCGCCTGTGCGAAATTGGTTCCCATGAGGGGTGCACCAGGAAATCCACAAGGTCCTTGGACAACTTGTCCGCCACAGGAGCTCCATGGAGAATTGGAGTGAACGGTTGATAGTGGCAGAATGCGTCCGGACAACACTCCTGGACTCCCGGTGCCCACTGCTATACTATGCTATATTCCGAAGCACCTCGAACGATCTTGGAGTTTAGCCGCCCATCTTGAAATTACGTGCTGCGCAAAGCGCTGCAGTTTCAGCCTTTTTCGGACCTCGCCCATGGCCAATTCAAGCAATTCGGCCAGTTGGCGGCCGCTGTGCGGCGCCAATGGGACGCTAGCTCAGCCGCTCGCACCCCTAAGCTCGTTTCTGGTGGTCCCGGCGAAACGCCAAGGCGAGGATGTTGCGCTTGTGCAAGGGGACGTGCGAATTCGCTGAAAAAGATAGAAAAAAACGAGCACCATGCTCAATCGTGATAAGGCAGGGCGCACTTTGCAAGAACCGGCCGCTGTCCACGAGGTGGCAGCGAGTCATTCCGTTTTGGATGTTGCTTCCACCCATCGAGAAGTCGTTCAGGATCCGTGCTGGTTTCCGGTTGGCAACAGGATGTCGACCTCGGAAGTCCGCTCCGGGGTGGTCTGCCGAATCGGTAGAAGATTTTTGGAACCTTGTGTGAAGCCGGAGGACGCGCAACATGCCGTTTGCACTTGACTTGAGCCATCCAGCGGCACATGCCTGCAGATCTGGTCAAAAGTGGACACCGGCATGCTCAGGCATGTCTTTACAACACCCCCAATAAAGGTTGACCAGAACTGCAGACCCTGGTGCTCGTATTCTCGCAAAAGGCGAAAAGTTGAAGCAACGTGGCTGCGAAACTTGTTCTTCAAGTCCCCTGCCCAGCCGACAGCTCAGCGGCTACGTCTACTACACTAAGCCATCCCGTTCTCAAGTAGTGCTCAGTAGCCCCGCTTGCTCTAAGCGGGTCCGCTTTTGTCAATGCATTCACTATCATGTTGTGGTGGGGCACCCATCGCAATGTAGATCTCGTCTCTTGGAGGTCTTTCACGATGATGGCCAATTCCACGGAGCTACGCCTGTCCTGCTTCCCCTGCGGGTGTTCTTTCAGCAATGCGTCGTACAGCGACTTTGCGTCCGTGACCAGGCATTGGTCGCTCCGGGCTCGAAGGTCACACTGTCACACTCGGTGCGCATCACAAGCATGTGACCCGACAGCGAATTCCTCCACTGTCGCAAATCGACGTCGTGACGAGTAGCGCCTCTGACCATTATTTGGAGCCAGTCTACTTCGGTGATGACCTGAAGCATAACTCCGCCTCCAAAAAAGCTGAAGACCTTGCGGCGCAACTTGCTGCTTTTCCAGGCAAGAGGGACCTTTCGATCACCGAGTGGCAGACCGTCGGAGGCAAGCACGACTGTCCGTGGGCAGATTCAGCTCGTCCAGGCGGTCGTGCTTTGCCCCGACCCCGCCCACGTCTGAGATGACGACGAACGAGAGGTCCTTGGGTGACATCTTCAAAACGGTAAGGGGACGGGAGGCAGTGTTGCTCAAGTGATTGATGTTCTTGTTCACGATCGGAGCGTCCTCCACGGTCGCTTGCTTCAAATTGGAAGCCATGATGCTCGCCAGTCCGCTCATCTCTGGACGGGATTCTTTGGCTACCCAGTTGATCTTGTAGATAGCCGCGCAGAAGGCTTGGAACTCCTCCTCGGTTAAGGGCGAATCCTTGTCGGCCCTTTTCCCCTTTACCAGAGCGATGGGGCGGAGCTGCTCTCGAAGATATTTCTCCTGATCCACCAGGATGCGGTCTTCTTTCACTCTGATCATTCGACCAGCGTACTCCGCCTCATCGTTGTCCCATTTCCCAAAGTGGAAATGCTCCTGGAACAGGTTGCGGATCTGTTCTCGCAGTGCCGACTATAAAATCATCGACTTCTATCGTTGGTGCCGTCCTTCCCAAAGCGGACCCACCAACATGGTTCTATCACGTTGGGAGTGAACCCGTGGTCGGACAAGAATCGAACGACCGTCTCGCGCCATGCACCTGGCGCGTCGTCGAGGCCGTACACCGGCACCTCAATGGAGATGAGAGCTCCACGAAGCAGATGAAGTCCTTCACAGGGCTCGGCCCACAATGGGCCCTTGGGTCGACGAAGCTTGTCTGACTGGCAGAAGGCGTTCTGGACACTCCGCTTGACCATCGCCATAGCAACAGGTCACCGTAGATGTTGCTTTGGATGGCCTTACAGAGCAGAAGCTAAGGGCCAACCTCTTCAACCCAATCGCATCGCTCGCGGGAGTTAATTGGACGGCAAGCTCCCGCATGCGAGCCTTTGGAAAGGAGTTCGGAGTTGCGGATTCCGTCCTTGGCTGAGTCCGTGGCCAAGGAAGAGAGGGCCAAGAAGAAGGACGATGCCGACGCCGCGCCTGCCAGTTTCTGCCAGGCAGGAAACGGGCTGCCGCGCTGACAAGCGCGAAAGGACCAGGATCCGGATCCGATCGCCCTCAGCTGCTCGGCATCACGGCTGCGGCGGCAACAGCGGCAACGGCGGCTACGGCGGCTCCGGTGCTGGAGCAGCTGCTTCCGGCGCTGGGCCGCCCCCTGTCCCTATTGGCCCGCAGCGGCCGTCTAAGCAGCCCCGACAACACGTAGGTCTGGAACCTGTGATCAGAACTGTCGTCGTCATTGGCACTTGGCATCGTGCCGCGCCAGAAACCGGGTGTGTTGCCACGTTGCTCTGCCAGGACATCGGGCTGCCGGTAGTGAAGAATGCAGCATACAGGGTGGAGTATCTGTTTTACAGGCGGCAGGATCTCAGTATGGGGAGGGCGTGGAGTGGAGATAGCATGCACCTTTGCCCCCTTTTGTCTCACAGGCCCGCGGCTTCCGCGGAGCGCAGCCTTGAGCAGCTTTGACGTTTGAGTCCCGTGCCTTGCCGTGTGAAAATGCAGGATAGGGTCCGAGCGGTAGCCGCGTGTCTAGGGTAGGAGGGTATGTAGGGCTTGCACTGCCTCCGGCCGGACGCAATCCTACGGCACACGGTCGTGCCCTGGGCTGAGTGGTGACTGTAACTGTACGAAGCTGCAGCCGTGAGGTCTTGCCTTTGTGCATGCTGTATGTTGAATTCGATCTCCATGCTTTGCCCAGGCGGGCACCCCAGTTCGTCGTAGGTTGCTTTCTGTGGCCTGCGAGTGCATGTGCGCAGCATGGCCTAGGTTCACCGTGCGATTCGCTGGACTAGACTTTGGCACCAGAGAGAAAAGGGCGCTGCACGATTGTCTGCGCAACTCTGCACGCTTGTGTTGTTCACATCTTCGTCGAGCACATCCGATCAGTGCGACGTCCACTACTACTACTGCTACTACTACTACTACTACTACTACTACTACTACTACTCCTACTCCTACTCCTACTCCTGCTCCTGCTCCTACTCCTACTCCTACTCCTACTCCTACTCCTACTCCTACTCCTGCTACTGCTACTACTACTACTACTACTACTACTACTACTACTACTACTACTACTACTACTACTACTACTACTACTACTACTACTACTACTACTACTACTACTACTACTACTACTACTACTACTACTACTACTACTACTGCTACTGCTACTGCTACTGCTACTGCTACTGCTACTGCTACTACTGCTACTACTGCTACTTCTGCTACTACTGCTACTACTGCTACTACTGCTGCTACTGCTACTACTGCTACTACTGCTACTACTGCTACTACTGCTACTACTGCTACTACTGCATGCTATTGCTACTGCTACTTCTACAATCACTGCTACTGCTTCTACTATCACTGCTACTGCTACTGCTACTGCTACTACTACTGCTACTACTACTGCTACCACTAGGACTACGACCTCTGCGACCACTACGACCAACACGACCACCACTACAACTACCAGTTCACTACCACTACCAGTGCCACTACCACTGCCACCAGCACCAGCACCAGCACCAGCACTGCCACTGCCACTGCCACTGCCACTGCGCCACTGCGCCACTGCGCCACTGCGCCACTGCGCCACTGCGCCACTGCGCAACTGCGCAACTGCCACTGCCACTGCCACTGCCACTGCCACTGCGACCACGACCACGACCACGACCACGACCACGACCACGACCACGACCACCACCACCACCACCACCACCACCGCCACCACGACCACGACCACGACCACGACCACTACCACGACCGCTACCACTACCCCCACCACTACCACTACCACTACCACTACCACTACCACTGCCACTGCCACTGCCACTGCCACTGCCACTGCCACTGCCACGGCCACCCACGGCCACGGCCACGGCCACTGCCACTGCCACTGCCACTCTGCCACTGCCACGACGACGATCACGACGACGACCACGACGACGACCACGACGACGACGTGTGCGCAGACGACGACGACGACCACGTCCAGGACCACTGCCGCTTCCACTGCCACTAGTCCTGAGAATGCCACTATACCGCTACCACTACCACTACCACGACGACTACTACTTCTCCTTCTACCCACTACCACTCCGCCGCTGCCAATGCAAATGCCACTGTCACTGCAAATGCCACTGCCACTGCCACTGCTGCTGCTACTACCACTGCTACTACTACTGCTACTCCTGCTACTACTGCTACGACTGCTGCTGCTACTACTACTACTGCTGCTGCTGCTACTACTACAACTAGTACTACTACTATGTAACTGTACATAGTCCGCGGGCTGGCCGTGAAGCTGTGTGCTTTTATGCATGCTTCCTTAATTCTTGTTCATAACATTTTTGGCTCAAGTGAGCACGGCAGCTAGTCGTAGGTTGCTTTGTGTAGCCTGCGGCACAAGTTGTGCGCAGCACGCCTAGGGCGGACGTTCGGGCTGTCACGCCCGCTGGACTTGCTTTAGGCAGTGGAAAACAAGGGCGTGTGCCTGCCCTGTGTTACTGTCTTTTACAATTGGGGGCTGTTCTGGGAAACGGCTACCCTGGGCGGCTGCTGCGCCGCAACCCTTTTTAACCGTGGCCTTGAAGGCGCGCTTGTCGTGCGCCTTGAGGCCGTGGCCCCGTGGGCACGGGGCTCGTTCCCTTCGCTAGGCGACCATGGGCGCTGAGGTCGCAGGTCAGCCAGAAGGGGCCACGCTGCTGAGGTGCATCGAGGAAGGGTCGGTGGACGAAGAAGAAGGACGGTCGATCCACGACCTTGGCGGAAGAGCGGTTGTGGAAGGAGACTATGGAATTCCTCTACGACGGCTTTGATGCCGAGGAGGAAAAGGAAGAAGAAGAGGAGGAAGATGAGGAAGTGTGGGTGCTCTGGAAGGAGATCCAGGCCCCAGCTCGGAAGAGCTTCTGCCGGAGGCCGGTGTCCCGGCTCCGCGCCCTGCCGTTGTGCCGGCAGGCGTGGCTGAGGCAGCGCGTCGTGCTGAGGCGCTTGCCCTTTCGCCGGTGACCGGCAGCCCGGCCCGTTCCGGGCCACCCTCATCTGCCGGGACGGGTGGTCCCGTGACGGCAGAGTCTCTGCAGGCGGACCTGCGGGAGCTATACCGTCTGACCAGGAACCGGTCGCGGACTACCTGACTCGAGTTTCGAGGCTGGTTGTGGCCTTGAAGGCGCACCAGGCGGAGGTGTCGGTGGAGGATCTGGAGAAGATCACCACCAAAGCTACCCTCCTTGCCGAAGAGTACGGCAAGATCGGGGGGGACTGGCACCCTGCCAGGATGGTGCGGGCTTTGCGTACCAGGTTTACCGTGGCGGCGGTTTCTCTTGGGTCGCAAAACCGAGAATTAACAGGTCGAGAAGGAGATCTCTGCCTCGGGGAGCTGATCTTGGCCCTGCAAGGCAAGAGCAGCGGCGATCCAGAGAAGGTGTGGAGTACGCCTTCTTCCGTTCCGGCCGCGGCGGCCCGGACGGGTGCCGTTGTTGAGCCAGCTGCGAAGGCGCAGGCTGTTCCCCCTCTCCCAGTGGACCTTCAGCTTGCAATCCCCGAGGAACCACAGCCTGGTCCAGGGGACTCATCCCTTAAGTCTCGCCTTGCGGCTCTGGAGATAGAGCTCGAGGGCCTTAAGAAGGACAAGCCGGCCGATGTTCCCTCTTCGAGCGGTGGGGCCGAGGCGCTCACGGAGGCCTTGGCGTCCCGGGGGGAACAGACGTCTATCACCACGGTGAAGACCGATCTCCATTGGCCCTCCCTCACGGACGAGAGGTCGGACGCGCGTGACGTCGTTCAATTCTATGAGGAATTTGAGGACGTTTGTGGGCTAGCCAACAACTGCAAAGGGATGAACTTCCGCGAGAAACTCATTGCCTTGCGTGCCCGTTGCCGCGGTTCGAGGCTTAAGACCTTTACCAACGTGTACAAGGCAGCCTCTAAGACTGGGGAGGTCAACGACAACCCTCAGGCCGCGTATGGGAAGATCAAGCAACGGCACCTCGTTTTCGGAGAGAGCCGAGAAGAGAAGGAAATGAGGGTGGACGCGGAGCACGTCGCCCTTACAAAAGGGAGGTTGACGGGGCATCAATTTGAGCCCCTGTTCGAAGCCTCCATTGCGGAGTTGGAAAGTGTGGGTTTGGGGAAAACCGCGAGGGAGCTCTTCTTGAGCTACCTTCGCAAAATGCCGTCACACCTCCAAAAGGAAATCCGCAGTGACAAGCGGTTGTGGCCAAGTGATGGCTCATCCGCGGGCTTGCGTGGGCCGTCCACCTGGGAGGAGGCCCACAAGGTGGTCTTGGAGTACGAGCAGCGGGAAGCTGCCCACCGCGTCATGGCGAACAGCGTCTATGCGGGCTCCACGGAAGACCCCCTGCCCCGTCCGCAGCGCGAAAGGAGGTCGAGAAGCTGAAAACTGAGCTCAAGGCTTCTAAGGCCGCCTCGGCCACGCTGGCCACTGTCCCGAAGGGAGGAGGTAAGGGGAAGCCTATCTGCTTCCACTTCAAGGACCATGGCAACTGCCCGAAGGGGGACGCCTGCCCTTATTCTCATGATAAGGAGCTCCGGAAGAAGGCCCCAGCGGCTAAGAAGGAGCGAGAGGCGTCCACCTTGGCTACCACGCCAAGGAAGGGCAAAGGAAAGGGTAAGGGTGGAGCCGGAGGGCAGCCCAAGACCAAGGCCAAGGCCAAGCCCAAGGCGAAGTCCAAGGCAGGCCCGAAGCCGCCGGGGACTATCTGTCCTTTCTTTAAGAAGAATGGATCGTGCCGCAAAAGGGGGCGGACTGTGACATGGTCCACTCGCTTCCCGCCACTGGCGGAGCCGCTCTGCCTTCGAACTGGGCGGCCCCGAGTGGCGCCGGAATGGTCCATCCAGATTGGGAGCGCGGCGAACTCCGCCTTCCCTTTGGCGAAGGACTCGTCGCCGGGGTTCAGCTCGGTGGACGAGCTGCCGCACGACTGGTGGCACCTCCGTGAGAACGAGTCCGGAGGTTACCAGTATAGGACGGTCGTGCAAGTCGTGGACGGCATGGTGGAATGCATGCTGGGTGGGTGTGCGGGCTCGAATCACATCACGGAAGAGCTCGTGGTATCCTCAACATGGCAGCTGTTAAGTCCCCGAAGGACCGGGCCTATGCTTTCGAGTCCAGACTCTCTATAGCCTTGATGGTGCTCTGTGCTTCGAGCCAGGTACCGGAGGCAGGGACCTGCTCCGGTACAGCGGAAGGATCCGCTTGAGCTCTTGGCCGTCATCGCACCTGTGAGGGATGGCAGCGGAGGCCAGGATGGCTCCCTTACGGAAGCTGTCCTCGCCGTGGAGTCCGCTAACTGCGAGGCGGTGCCAGGCTTGTGGCCCACCGGAGCCGGCGAAGGTTCGATCTTGCTGGTACCCGAGGAAGATACGACAGTTATCCCCGGCTACCTTCCCTAAGTGCTTTGCGCGCGGGTCCACGGAGAGGACCGCAGTATGCGGCCTACAGGGCTGTGGCGCGTGCACCCAGACCAGGGCCTGGCGAAGGGGCCTCAGAGTGGGGGCGGTCTTCGCCCTTGCCGCCGTGAGTACGGTTTTGGGAGGCCCTGAGTCCGAAGTCACGGATCCGGATGCCGTTTCGTTTCTCTCTTCCATCCCTACGGAAGGTCAGTGGTGGCAGGCGAAGGGAGGAAACGGCAGGCATCTGGAGCGGCAGACCCCAGAAAGGCGATCCGGAGAATCGGCCAGATGTGGAAAAGCTCCCGTATGAGGTCCTCGGGCGGTTCCTGGCGGGACCTCAGGCTTTGGCCCGAGTCCGTGGACTGGGCGACCGTCCCGGTCACCTCGGACCTTGCGGTTTTCCGTACGAAGACGGGGCCGCGTTGGGCAGGATGGGACCCGGGATGGGCGACGAAAGGGCTCGGAAAAAGCCACGGTCGAGATGTCACTAGTGGTTCCAGAGTGGACACTAGGAACGAGCCGGTGTACCATATAGTGGAATCGGCCGATATAGAAAAGATGATCGAGGAACCTCCTTCCGATTACCACAACGATAAACTCCGGGAGGACATGGGTGCTAGGCACAAGAACGCGTGCCCTCACTTGCTCGATCACTTAGTGTCGTTGGAAGCGTTCCTCGACAAGAGCATTCTCTTTGGGTTCTCCTTCGGCGTTGCCAAGGCTGAGATCTGCGTGTCAGAGGGTAAGCTCCTCGGGCACCGGATCGGGCGGCACGGGAGTGCGCCCGATGAGGAGCGGCGTCAAGCGGTGGTGGATTTCCCGCCGCTCAAGGAAAAGCTCCACATCCAGCAATTCCTCGGCTGTGCGAATTGGCTTCGTGGCTACTTGCCGGCGGAATACGGCCATGCGGCCAAGGTGCTAGGCCAATGGCAGAAACCGGGAGCGGAATTTCCGGAAGGTGGCCTGGGATCAGGCACCACTGAAGGCTGTAAAGCCTTCAAGGCCATCAAGAAGATGATGAGCCACCACATCAGCCTGGCGGCCTTTGATGAGGCGTCTGCTGCTGATGGCTCCTGTCCGCTGGAGCAGATAGCCGATGCTAGCGGTATCGCTGTCGGCGGCTCAGTTGTGCAGATGAGCAGGGACCTCTCGAGGATCAAAGTGCTCATGACGCACTCTAAGAGCCTTATACGCCCGCGCAGCAGAACTGGCCTCCCCTTATTCAGGAGGCGTTTGCGCAGCTGGAAGTAAAAAGGGCGACGCGCAAGGTTTCGGCACCATTCGGACACTATGCTGGACGGATCATGCGAACCTGACAAGGGCAGTCGTCCGACATAGGATCGGATCAAAAGCTGGTCCGGTGGGTGGCTGAGATCCTTATGGACGGCTCGGCTTGCTGCCCGGACCAAGGACTTGGTCGGGATGACCGGCCAGTTGAGATCAGTACCTCGGAGAGGGGACCGAAGGCGACGGTCCCGTTCCTTGGGCAGTAGGTGAGGACGCTGTTCCGGACTCCGCAGGGCAGGTTGCTCCGGCGGTCGCCGGAGCGGTGCCGGTAGGAGTAGCAGGTCCTCCCCCAGTCCGCGTCATGATCGTTTTCGATTATGCTCCTTGGAAGGTTGTCGGGTATCCCCGGTCACTCCGTCCATTGCCGTGAGGGGCTGCTGGGGCCCATTCGAAGATGATGACGGAGTTGCGTCCCATTTCGACGGTATGACCGGTAGGCTTACCGGGCCCAAGAAGGTGAAGAAGCTTCGCGTGGATCTGCGAGGCTGCGGCGTTTTCTCCTACCTTCCTGGTAGGCCTTGGGCAGGGAGGAGTAGTCACCGCTGCCTTGCGGTGGCCCTTAGTGGTTGAAGTCACCCTCCAGGCGCGGAACCTGCAGCGCAAGGAGGCCCGATCCGCGGGCCTTGCTTGGGCAGGTGTGAAAGGCATCTGGAGCCTTAAGCCCAAGGTCTGGAAGGCGCACTCATACCATGATGAGGTGGCGGAGGCGTGCCCAGAGATGGGGCGCGAGTTCCCTGAGCCCCCGAAACCGGGATACGGGATAGTGGGCAAGATCGCCGCTTCCGCCGAAGTCCTTTCGTCCTTGAAGCTGGACGGGATCTCCAGAGTCACAGACGTTTTCTTGTTGACGCGCCTGCGCGCGAATTGTGGGACCATGATGGTGTTTGCGCCTGTGGGAAGAGGACTTAACTTACTTGTTCTCCAGGTGTCCTTCGTCGTGCATCCGGCAGGAGGCGGAGGAGACTGCCCTTGAGATCGCAGAGGCTCAGCCAAAGAAGGAGGTCGCAGAAGGCCCTGAGTCTTCCGACCCAAGCGTGTCACTAGAAGTGAGCGCCCTTCTGGCCTCTAGCCTTGCGAACGGCTCGGTAGATATCGAGACGGATCTCATCCGAGCGTGGGGTAAGAGTTTTCTCCAGAAGCCTGTGGAAGGGCTCCTGCCTACGGTGTACGGTAGGATCAAGGCCAAGGTCTGGACTGGGGGCGACCTTGAGCTCCGGGTGGAAGCGTCGGAGAAGGACGGCCTTTCTCTGTGGAGTTCTTGGGTCGTTAACGCCTCCGGTGAGGTCCTGCAAGGGCACCAAGCCTTCCCGTCGTGCCTTAGCGAGTCGAGTTCGCTAAGTTGGGCAGCGGAGCCCAACTGGCACAGCCACAGGCACGTGGTGAACTCCGAATGCGAGCGCATTTGGAAGCTCCAGGAGGGCGAGGTTCGTCTCCGGGAAGAGTTCGGTTGCCTCCTTGGCCTTATAAGGGAGAAGTTGACCGTGTCGAGGGCTGGAATGATGGAGATGGCGTGCAGTCGCTGGCACAGGAAGTCGCTCAGGGCGTCCCCCGTCATTGCAGCGCTCCAGTGCCTTGGTGAAGAAGGCCACTGGACGGCTATTCAGCTCTCGAAGAGGATAGAAGTCAAGGAAGGAAGGCTTAGTAGAACGTTGGCCTTTGTCGGGTCAGCTACTAAGAATCCTCGTGTGGTCGTGGAGTTGTACTCCTCGCACAGGCCATTCTGCGTCAAGTCCCACTCAGTTCGGACGTGCCGGGTCAAGGTTTCTATGTCAGGAGGCCCTTCTCCCCTCAGCCTCGGTGGCTGGGCCCAATGGCGTTACGTGGAGGAAGTCGTGTTACATGACAGTCCACTGTGGGCTCTTAGGGGCCCATCGTTCGGCCGAGGTTACCTACCGGCTGCTTGAGCGCGCAGTCTGGTGGCCAGGCATGGAACCAGACGTGAAGCTTTGGGTCTCAAAGTGCCTTGCCTGTGTCAAGGGAGGGGCTAGAGCGACCAAGGTCGAGGCGAAACCGGTGAAGTGTTTCGCAGAGGCCTGCTGGCAGGAAGTCTCTGTGTACACTAGCTAGCGTATCCTCCCGCCACCTCCCTCTACACCTCCGGGGAGTACGTAGCAAGCCTAGCTTAAGCTAGCTGGCTTCACGCAGTAGCACGGACAACACGAACTTCTCTCTTTTTAGCGTTGTGGCGAAGTCCCGCGTTAGCCCGGAGAAGAACTCTAGCCTTTGGCTAGCTAATCTCCAGGGTGGGTTGGGTGGGCACTCGAAATTTGCCCCCCAATAGCTGGGGGCCTTTCAGCACAATGGCCACGGAGTAGCACTGCTTCACCGGCCATGTGCAGACACTCTAGCAAACAGACAAGCTTCGTTCTGTTTAGCTTCAGAGGAAAACCCCTTCGACGTTTTCTAGCGAAACACCTTCGATGTTTCCCAAAGGGATACTGGCGCTAGCATACACTGTCGTACCTCGTCCCTCGGCACGAGTGCGTACACTAGCTAGCGTATCCTCCCGCCACCTCCCTCTACACCTCCGGGGAGTACGTAGCAAGCCTAGCTTAAGCTAGCTGGCTTCACGCAGTAGCACGGACAACACGAACTTCTCTCTTTTTAGCGTTGTGGCGAAGTCCCGCGTTAGCCCGGAGAAGAACTCTAGCCTTTGGCTAGCTAATCTCCTTGCGCAGCCGTAGGGCTACCAGGGACCTAGCTTACGGGCCTTCTTAGCGAACCTTGGAGCCTTCGGCTCTCCGGTCCTTTTCCTCACTCCTAGCTCTTGGAAGTAGCTAGCCGAGTGTTCGAGGAGACGGCCCAGCACGCGCCACTCTAGCTTCCCCCCCTCCAGGTTCACCCTGAAGTCCGGGGAGAAACTAGCGAAGTTCTCGTTCGTGAGGTCGTCCGCTAGCTGGTTCAGATCCCTGCGGATCCACTGTAGCTGAAGCTCACAGTTCTTAGCGGAGAGTTCCTCTGCTAGCTCCATCAACACCAGGGTCGACGGGAACTTCGTCGTCATAGCCTTCTTCAGTAGCGCTTCGTTGGACTGGTTGTCAGTGTAGCCACGGATGGCCACCTTGGAGGTCTTCTTAGCATCCCCTTCCGGTACCCAGAGCCTCACGCCAACCAGAGTAGCCAGTAGCTCCAGCGCGGCTATGACCTTGTTCGGGTCTCCTTTAGCGAAGGCCCAGGGGGCCCATTCCTTCTTCACCTCTAGCGAGAACCAGGGACCGTGGCAGCCGTCCACTAGCTCGAGGAAGCCCCCAATCCAGGCACGTCCGTTCTCGGCCTTAGCGTCGGTGTAAAAGGAGAGCGGTGCCGCCCCGTCCAATAGCGAGGCCGGCTTCTGGAGACGGCCCCCTGCTGCTAAACGGTCTGCTAGCCAGCCACAGAGGACGCGAATCATCGTGGGTAGCGTGAGGATCCCCAGCTTCCCTTGTACGGCTGAAGACCAGGCGTGTAGCGGTCCCAAGAAGGGGCGCTCCCAGTCTAGCGCCATGGAAGCGAACCCCAGGCGCCCTAGCCCCTGCGCAAAGGGCCGGGCCTCGCACTTCCCGTCACGGACTAGCTTCCGTAGCCATTCCACTAGCCAGTCGGTTCTCTTCTGAGACAGACCTAGCCTCCAGGTGGAGTACTCCGTCTCCATGCCTAGCCACTCCACCCGAAATCCCCCCCTCGTCTTGGCCCACTTGAAGGGGTACCCAAGACTAGCGAGGAAGAGATAGCTTAGCGGGATCCCCATGCGCCCTCTAGCCCCCCGGCCCAAGGACTCGAGGTCGTCGGCATAGAGGAGCATGTCTAGCGGGAACGATGGCCCTAGCAGGTGGTACGTGAGCCGAAGCCCACACGCCGCTATGCGGGTCCACCAGTAGCTCGCGCAGGATAGCCCGAAGGTCCCCACCAGGTTAACGTAAACCGTCTGGCTGTCGGGGTCCCCCGGTGTAGCTTCCTCGGTGTCGATCTGACACCCCAGGTAGCCATGCTCTCCTTCAGCATGCTTGTAGCGTCGGTGAGCCTTAGCGATGTCGCCCACCACGGAGAAAGCCACCTCGTTAGCGTCGATGTGTTCCCGAAGTAGCTGCTTCTTCTCCCTAGCTCCCGGGGCCCGGATCTTATCCCTGCACTTGATGCGGTGGTTGACCCGGACCCCGTGAGTAGCGTCGTGGATCATCCTCTTCTTTCCACTAGCTTCGTCCTCGACGATGACAGCTAGCGCGGCGATGGCTCGATGCTCGCCATAGCGGGCTTTGAACTCGCCTAGCGTCATCTTGACCATGAGGCCCTCCGCCACGTCCTCTTCGAACTTCTCCCTAGCGAACTCCCGGTACTCCTCCACCGAGGAGTAGTTCGGGACCCAGGCTAGCGCCGCCTCCCAAGGGGCGTTCTCCAAAGGCCACTTTAGCTGTTCCTCGAAGACGTGGGGAGTGCGTGGTAGCGGGTCTCTCACCCCCACCGGTAGCCCCTCCTCGGCCTGGAGGAGGAAGTCCCTGTCGGGATCGCCGGCCGCGGTCAGTAGCGCCCGAATGAGGCGGAGGTATAGCGGTTGCCCCGGGGCCACCTTCAGCAGCTCCGGGTCCCCCAGGTCGTTAGCTTCCAGCCACTCTTTCCAGATCAAGCGTAGCTGCTCCTGGAGGTCTTCGGAGCTAGCCAGGGCACAGCCCTTGGCCCCTCCGGCCGCCATTCGGAAGGCTTCCTTCTCTAGCTCCGCCTCCGAACCCACCTTAGCGAGGATCACCTCCATCATCTTCTCCCGTAGCCAGTTCCAGTTGGGACCATCGGCATAGCTGCGGGTAGCGTGGGGCCAGCGTCCTGGGGAGCAGAGGCCCCCACCATCGTGGTAGCTCTTGTTGCCACCTAGCTGTTGGCAGGTCCTTGGTGGTCCTGAACCCCCTAGCACTCGCGGACCCTCCGGCTCACAGGTCGGGAAGGTCTCGGGTAGCGGGCACTCCGGCCTAGCGCCACCCCCCTCCCCCTGGGCAGCGGTAGCAGGGTGCTGGCAGGAGTCCAGAATTAGGGTAGCCAGCCACTGGCACATCCTAGCGGGCCACTTCTCGGAACCTGAGGTCTTGAAGGGGCCCTTAGCGGTGCGTTTGAACATGCGACCCAAGGTAGCAGCAGAAGGCAGCGGTCCTGTGTAGCAGCCCTTTTTGTCATAGCACGGCAGGCCTTCGTGCACAAAGTCTGGCATAGCGGAAGAACACTTCAGGAGTAGCCGTGTAGGCTTAGCGTATGGCGTACCAAAACTAGCCTGGTGGAAGGCCACGGTCCGTAGCCCCTTTTCCAGAAGGGTGGCTAGCGGCGGCCACTGCCACATAGAGGCCGGCCGTGCTCCTTTGCGCGGGCCCTTAGCGAGGGCACCAAGGTCCTCGGGCTGTTCCATGGCCAGGAAGGTAGCTGCACCATCGGCCACGAGATTAGCGACCTCAAAGCTGAAATCCGCAAAAATGTTGCCTAGTATAGCTCGATCGCGCTCTGCAGGTGTTAGCGTCTCCAGGCCTCGGGGAAACTCGTAGCTGCGCACCGGGCGGGGCCCTTGGAAGTTAGCCCAAGGCGCCCTGGAGAAACTAGCACATGGCGGGGAGAGAACCACGGCATGGAACTCTTTGCTAGCGATCCGGTCCAGGTAGCTTTGCCGGATCTTGGGATGGCTGAGGTCGTATTTAGCGTGCCGTAGCAGGTCGACACATTCGACCCGCACATCTTTCCCGAGCTCTGCTGCTAGCTGGTGCAGGCAGTGCGCCACATCTAGCCGGCGTGAGGTACCTGAGAAGAGGTACAGCACCCGTAGCGGCTTTGTCGGCGTAGCGGCCGGCGCTGCTGGCGTAGCGGCCGGTGAGTCTGGCGTAGCATCCCCCCCGGGGGGGGTCACAGGCACTGAGGGCGCAGCCGCCGTAGCGGGTCAGTTGGAGGGCTTGTCCTCCTTAGCTGCGTCGGTCTGCTTGCTCGGGCACTTGGTAGCTGGGTGCTTGCCGAAGCATAGCGAGCAGACGTGCTCGAAGTGGCACTTGCTGCCATTCTTGCATCCCTTAGCATTGTAGCGGAAGCAGATGGGCTTCCCCTGCGGGGTGCGATCGGCACCCAAGCGTTTCTTAGCTTTGCCCCCTTTGGGGGGGCCGTCTTTGCCTTTGCCCTTCCCCTTGGGGGTCTTAGCGGGCCGGTCCTCTGTGGAGGTCCAGGGCTGCGGCCGCTTGGCATGGAGGGCTAGCGGCGTCGTGAAGTGCCGCTCCTTGACGCTAGCGTCCTTGTAGGCCAGGACTAGCGCAGCACCGAAGGAGTAGCCGGCTGTGGCCATGACCTTGTAGGCGTGCTTCCTGATAGCGTGCTCGTAGCTGAGGACCAAAGTCCACGGGGGCACTAGCGACCCCGAGTCGGCACTGGACCGGAGACCATAGCAATAGTCCCCGAGGAGATAGTCTTTATAGCGCTCGAAGAGGGCCATGTTGACATCCTTTAGCTCCTCTCGATTGGGGTGTTTTAGCTGCATCATAATTAGCGTGTTCTGGAGGACCGTGAGCCGCAGCCGTAGCTGCTCCGGCCCAGAGGGCATGGGGGCCCTAGCTCCGCCCTTCTTCATGGATAGCGTGCCATTGCCGTTCCAGACGGGCAGTAGCGTGTCAGGATCCCACTCGTCCCGGCTGATGACCTCGGTTAGCGGCTCCGCTCGGAACTCGCCAGATTCGAGCTCACCTAGCTTCTTCTCGATGTACTCCTTAGCGGGAGTTTGCTTGTCCTCCAGGTCTCCGAACTTAGCTGTGAAGGCCTGGCGCATGGCCATGTAATCCGTAGCGGGGATGGGCTTCGCCCAATCCCGGACCTCATGTGTAGCCTCCGCCTCCGCTTGCCGCTCGGAGCGGGAATTAGCGGTCCGCCATGCGATGGTGACCCCCGCGGCCTGAGCGCGGCTAGCGAGCGAGGTGGACGGCTCAATTGCAAAGCTGTCCTTTAGCATCTTCTTGAGGTCCGCCTCATCTGTTGCCGAGGCTGCGAACTTAGCGACGGTATCAATACCGTTGGAAAAGAGCTCGGATTGGATAGCATCCGAGACTTTATGTTGCACTAGCAGGAAACGAAGCTCGCTGCTTCCGAGGGCTAGCTTCTTCGCCAGAGCCTCTGCCATGGTAGCCGGCACGACGGGCCCTACGCTACCCTAAGGAAAAATGTGAAAAGAAAAATTCCTGCTAGCACATTGGGGAAAAGCTCCTAGCGTGAGAGTGTGTCTGGGAGTGCCGGTCGATAGCTTTCGCTGAAAGGGGTCACTGCAGCAGAGAGCGGCCCTAGCAGCCCTACCGACCCCGGCCCCGCCCCCCCCAAGACTCTCGACACTCTCTCGCTCTAGCCGTCCCTTCTTTCTGGCTGCCGACATGTGTGTAGCATGACTGTAGCGCGCACACACTGGCAACTGTAGCGAGGGGCGCCCCTGACTTTTGCTGCGGCTAGCGGTCGGCAGCAGAGGGCGCTGCAAGAGTAGCCACATGCAAGACAAAAGTAGCGGGTGCAAGTAGCGAGGCCGGGGCCTGTAGCGAGGCAGGGGGCTGCCTGTTTTAGCGGCCGCCCCAATCCTCCCCGCGGCTCCACTGCTTGCACCCATCACAACAGTGAGTAGCGTGGTCGTCACACTTAAACCACATCCGCCTGTTACAGAGTCTTAGCGAACAGACCTCGCAGGTCGTAGCGCACCTGAAAATACAGGCGTTAGCGTCCCAGTGGCCAAGGGAGTAGCGGCAGCGATTCGGCTGGTACTGCGTATAGCAGCTAGGTAGCAGCATGGAAAGCAGCTCGCTAGCGCGCTCCCCTTGGGGCGTGTTAGCGGGAGGGTGAGTGTAGCGGCACATCAGTGCCACGTCCTCCCTCCCTAGCGAGTACAGGTGCTCCCCATGGTGGATAGCACCCTTGACTAGCGTGCCATCATAGCCTTTGCCATAGCGGGGGTTGGGTCCTCTGCCCTTCCCCTTCTCGAAGCGCTGGTCCCAGGAACCTAGCGGCCACAGATCGCGGTCAATAGCGGACCACGAGAGCTCGAGGTACCAGTAGCTCTCCCCTCTGGGGAGACTGTTAGCGTGGGCCCCCGGAGGGGGCCGGGCTCTCCCCTTTAGCGCGACGCTCACTGGCGTGCCCTTAGCGGCCCGGACATTGTCGGGCATGCCCCCCGCTTGCTGGATAGCGCGATCCTGCTGGAGTTCGCGGCGTAGCAACTCCAGGTAGCGGTCGGGGTCCTCAAATAGCGTGCCCCACGTGTAGTCGAACACATTGATCGTAGCGGGCGGCTGGCCCTTGCCGTCTTTGCCCTCGGCCGGCCTGCCCTTAGCGCCCTTGCCTCGGCTCCGGCCCGGGCTGGTAGCGCGAGGGGGCGAGGGGCTAGCGGCTCTCGGCCCCATCTCCATGAACCTTCTAGCGGCCGACTCTGCCGGCGTCCATGCTAGCGGGTGCCGCAGTGTCGGCGGCAGTAGCGGCCACCGGCGCCGGGTCAGCACTGCCGGTAGCTGTTGCATCTGTGGTAGCGGCCTCCTCTGCGGCCTGCAGGGAGGCTCTGCTAGCGGCCACCGCCTGCTGGTACTCCAGCTCGGCAGCCTGTTCCTCTTTAGCGAGCCGCTCCGCGGCTTCCTTCCGCTTCTCTGCTAGCGCGGCCGCTGCGACCCTCTGGTCGTGCTCGGCCTTCTCCTTAGCGGCTGCGGCCTCCGCGTCTTTGCGGGCCTTGGCCTTAGCAGCGCTAGCGGCTGCATTAGCAGCAGCAAGCTGGTCTAGCTGGGCCTTTGCTGCTGCAGCGGCGGCCTCTGTAGCGGCGAACCTTTGCGTGAGGCCCGCGGACATAGCTTCGTCCAGGCTAGCGATGTCCTCTTGGGACAAGTCGGCCCAGCTGGTAGCGGACAGAACCCGCCGTTCCATCAGGTTAGCGGGGCTCTGCTGGCGTAGCCCGGCCCCTATCCACTTTCGTGGCGGGGACTCTTTGTCTAGCCTCTCGATCGCCTCCTGCGACATAGCGATCAGCTCCTGTAGCAGAGGCTTGTCGAGATAGCGGTGCAGCCCATCCGTGCACTCTGAAGGCCGAAACCTTAGCGCCTTCCGAAGACCGCGGAGGGTCTCCGGAAGGTAGTCTCCACTAGCGGGCTGTTCTGCCGTAGCTGGACCACCTGGTGGCCCCGCGCCCTTAGGCGTTGTAGCAGTGGCATCCTTTCCTTTGCCACCCATAGCGGCGCCCAAGGCACGGATCAGGTGAAACGACTATCGAAAATCTAGCTACCTTAGGGTAGCGAAGCCGAGGGCTAGCGTGGAGGGAGGTTTAGCACAGTCACTGGCTCCTGCGCCTAGCTCCTTTGTTGCCCTGTTGCCTAGCGGGGTCCAAACCCGCACGTTTCGTAGCGCCTTCCTCCGCTCCTTAGCTCCTTCCTGCAGGACGGACCTAGCGCAGACACTGGCTCCTCTCCTAGCTCCTGTGTTCCCTGGGTGGCCAGCGAAGGGGTCCCCCGGCCCCGGTTTCCTAGCGCCTGCCTTCGCTCCTTGCTCCTCCTACAGCGCACTAGCGGAACACGAAAGCACAACACAAGCAACACAGCAAGTGACATGTAGCAAGAACGTGGTTCCCTCCACTCTCTTCTTTCTCCCCTCCCCCCCCCCCCCCCCCCCCCCCCCCCCCCCCCCCCCCCCCCCCCCCCCCCCCCCCCCCCCCCCCCCCCCCCCGAGCACACCCCCTTTAAAAACTAGCGGCGTTTCGCAAGGGAGGGAAGAGAGAGAGAGAGAGGGAGACAGAGGGGAAAGGAAAAGAGGGTGCCGACCTAGCAGCCTTTCTAGCCTCAGTGCGAGTGCGAGTTCGGCGGCTTAGCACGCCCTGCGCTCAAGGATGACTGCTAGCGGACCCCGTTGCGTGATCCTCCGGGGCCTCGTCATCTTCCGAGTTAGCGAGCGATCCTTCGCTAGCGTCCCCTTCGGAGATAGCCCCCTGGTTCGGCCAGCATAGCTTGCACACATGTGTGTACTCGTGCGGCTCCGGAACCGAATCAAAAACCCTAGCGTTGCGGAAAGCACGTCGCTTTCCCATCCAGCAACCTGTAGCGCCCGCCTTGTGCAGGCGGAAAATGGCACCCGGGACCTCTACGATTACATAGCTGCCCTGGCTGCGGTCGGGAACCCTGGCCTGCTTCTTAGCGGGCCGTTCCACGACCTCTGCAGAGGCCTCGGAGCTACTCCCGGGCACTAGCGGTTCCACTGGCTCTTCGGGCCCCTCGGGAACTTCTAGCTCTTCCGCCTCTGTCGGGACTCCTAGCAGGCCCTCCATCCAGATCTTCCGCAGCCTCGCCGCCATGTGGATAGCCTGGCTGTGGGTTAGCTTGGCCCTCTCTTCCAGCCAGGGCTCCAGATCCGCGGCGATTTCACGCTCGTCGAGCGCCTCGTAGCGGTCGTCCCCCCTAGCTGTCTTAGCGAAGAGAGCTTGGAGACGGGACACCCGACCCGCAAAGGATCTAGCGTACACGTCGGACCCCTCGGGTTTCCAACGCCCTAGCAGATCCTTATCTTGCGGGGGGATCTCCTTTAGCGCCAACCCTGTTGGTAGCACTGAGCGCTCACTGTGCTCCGTCCAATAGCCCTGGACCTCCCGCGGGTAGCCCATGATAGCCAGCAGCCCCGCGGTTGCCACCATAGCGTCCGCATAGGTAGCCATCTTCTTCTCTAGCTGCCCCGCCCGGCCCAGCCGCGGCATGAGGTAGTCCCGGGCGTAGTTAGCGTGGGCCTTGAGGAGGTCGAAGCCGGTCACCAGCCAGCTCTTAGCGACCAGGAAGGCGTGCTCGGACACCACGACCGGTAGCTCCTTGACCCTCCTCGTAGCGCCGGACGTCTTGGTCTTCCGGAGGATGGTGGTGAGCCGCCCCTCCACCATCACTATAGCTCGGCCGGCAAGATAGCCTGGAGGTCCGACCATCTTAGCGTGGCCCAAACCTTGACCAACTTAGCCCAGGCCCAGATCCGCCAGCCTGCCGCCAGGGCGGGGTTGATGACCACGAGCTCTAGCTGCACCAGCATGTAGACAGGGTAGCGGGGCGCTCTCTTGATCAGGGGGGCGCCCTCCGCTAGCTGCTCCACTATGCTATCCTTAGCGGCCCAAACCAGGCGACCAAAGGTGGTCCGTAGCTCCACCGGGAAGTCGGCCACCTTCTCCACCCAAGAGATAGCCTTAAGAATAGCTTCAGGGACTGACCGGCCGCAGGGTTCATCACTCCTAGCGAGGAGGTAATCCACCAGGTCCGCGGCGGTGCCCGGAGGCGGCCTGAGCTTAGCTGCGTGGAGCCATTGGCGCCACTGCCTGTAGTAGCTCAGGTAGCGCTTCAAAGTGGAAGCCCGGGTCTTCCCTGGAAGCAACATAGCTGCCCTCGCGGGGTCCAGACTCCCGTGCAGCTTAGCGAGAACCGGGGCATGTATCTCTAGCAGCTCCTCACGGAGCTTCCTCGCCCAAACGTCTAGCAGTCGCTCCTCTCTAGCCGCACTGATCGTGCTGGGCTGTAGCGTCTTTCGGTTCCGCTCCCCGGGAGGAGGTCTTAGCGGCGCCGGTGGCTGAAGCACCGCCTCTTCGACCTCTTCCCTTGGGGTCGGTAGCGGCGGCATCCGGGCTCTCCAGGTGATATCGTCCTGGAAGTAGCCGTGCACCCTCTGATAGACCGTAGCTTCCTGCCGTGCTTCCTGTAGCCAGCAGTAAACGCCATCCCATAGCCACGGCTGGTATGGGATACCTAGCTCTCGTGCTAGCTGCTTGGCGACGTCCTCCGCGTCGTCCAGGTCCACCACCGCTAGCTCCAAGACCCCAAACCCCTGGCTGGTGAGATGCCGGTAGGCCCTGTCTAGCGTGCGCCTACGTTCCTGCTGGACCGTAGCCTGCGCCTCTAGCTCTGCCTCCATCTCCCAGCCCTCGAAGAGCAGCCCCGTCTCCTCGGGCTGCGGGTCACTAGCTGGGGTCTGCGGGACCCACGAGGGTACCTCCCCGGAGGGAGCCCCCGCGGTGTCGTCCCCCCCTAGCGTGGGTACCTCGGTAGGACACGAACCACTTAGCGGGGGCGGGGAATCCCCAACCACAGTAGCGCAGTCGACGGCTGTAGCTGCTGCGCCATCTGGCGTGGTCGGCGCCAGGGTAGCGTCGCTGTCCGACATGGCAGCGCACCCAAAGCAGGGCTAATTAGCCCTGTTCCCCTTCCTACCCCCACTCGAAATTTGCCCCCCAATAGCTGGGGGCCTTTCAGCACAATGGCCACGGAGTAGCACTGCTTCACCGGCCATGTGCAGACACTCTAGCAAACAGACAAGCTTCGTTCTGTTTAGCTTCAGAGGAAAACCCCTTCGACGTTTTCTAGCGAAACACCTTCGATGTTTCCCAAAGGGATACTGGCGCTAGCATACACTGTCGTACCTCGTCCCTCGGCACGAGTGCGGATTGTGAAGGCCCGAACCGGGAGGACCGGGACGGCTTCCGGTATAGCATCACCTACTTCGACTGCCTTAGTCACGCGGTGCTGCTGGAGCCGATGAAGAGCTTGACGCACACCGACGTCCGTAGGGCGTTCTTGCGGTGTGTGTTCAGGTCCCGGACCTTGCCTCGGCTTATTCGGCCCGATCGTGGCACGGAGTTCAAGAATGCCATGATGTTGGAGTTGTGCTCCATGCTTGGGACAACCCAACAGTTTAGTATGGCTCTTAGGCCATGCGAAATGGGTTCCAATGAGAGGGTTCACCAGGAGGTTTAAAAGGTCCTAGGTAACCTTATCCGGCATATCGGCGGGTCTATGGAGAACTGGAGCGAATGGCTCATGGTCGCTGAGTATGTCCTGGATAACACCCCAGGGGCGCATGGCTACGGTCCTGGAGCCTTGCGTTGCCTCTGGAAAAGGATGTTCTCCGCGAAGCCCTCCAGTTTGAGCCCATTACGGACTGGGCTCGTTCCCAGTTCAAGCAGTTCTCGGAGTTGGCGGCCGCTGTGCGGCGCCACTGGGACGCGAGCAGCGAAGCGCGGGCTCGGTTGGCTAACCGCTCGCGCCGCGCTGTAGAGCTCCGCGTTGGGGATAGAGTTGTTTGGAACTCCCCCAAGCCCCGGCCAGAGGGGGCGGGGCGTGTCCCGTGGAAGCCTGGTTTGACCGGCCCTTGGAGGATAGTGGCGGTTAAAGGCCATAGGCTGCAGCTCGAGCTTGTCCCCGGTGGCCCAGGAGAGGCACCAGGTCGGCAGTGCGAAGCGCACGAGGAAGATGTAGTGCTCGTTCCGGAGGATGCAGAGGTGCCCGAGAAGAGGGACCCCATCGAGTTTTTCGACGAGCCAGAGCATCAACCGCCGTCCTTGGGGCAGCAAGCCAAGAGTTTACGGTCAAGCGTAGGGGCCGCAACTTCGTGTTGCGTATTGGTGACCATGTTGCGTACCATGGCGCCCGAGCCGGCCCTAAGACCTGCCGCCTAGGCAAAGTCACACAAGTGGACGAAGCTAGGGCGCAGGTGGGGGTCCACCGGTATATTCCCGACGCGTCCGGGCTCAGAGTCCGTTGGCATCTTGCGTTTTTGGACGAAGGCGGTTCTCTGACCCGCGAAGGAACGAGGCAGGCCAAAGAATCCATTACTGTAAAGGAGATTATCTCCAAGGTGGATCTGAGCAGGGATGGGATCCTGGCAGCCTCTTCCGCCCGAAAGCTTGATAAGGCGGGGCACTCCTTTCAGGAGGCCGTACTTGATCGCGTGGGCGTTGCGGCGGGTTCGCTGGACGTCCCGGCCGCGATCAAGGAACACCTGGCGGAGCCTTCCGGTTCCTCCCTCGTTGTGGGAAAGGGCAGTTCCTGTGCGGCGGTCCAAAGGTGGATCGGAGATCACCTTGGAGGAATCGACGTTGACCTCGTCGAGATAGCGGTGTCAGAGCACTCGCTCACGCAGGTTGGCAGGGCCGGAGGCTTGCGCAGTGCCTCGAGCCCAACTGCCTTGTTGTTGGCCTATCGGGCAAGGGTCTCCCCAAGGAGTTCCTTTCATTGGTCAGTAGTTGGGCCTCTTAAGGGGCGCCAGAGGCTTGTGACTATCGCGGACCAGGAGCCTGGGAGACTTGGGAGGCCCAGGGTTGGGCTCCCGTGTTTGGTACGCTTTCGGAGCCAAAATTCCCTTGGGCTTTCGGTCGCGCTGATCGTTGCCAGCTCTTGGGCGCGGTTCCTAAAGGATCCAAGCATTCGGAAGGGGCCCTCATCTGTTTGTCCAACTTCAATGTGGGTTCGGTTTGCGTTCACTGTGCGAAGCCTGACGCCTTGGGCAGGGTAGCGCATCAGCACGCTAAGACCCGATCTTCTTCGAAGGTGCTCGCCTCGGCTCTGTGCCGGTGTTTGGCGGATGCTGGTCTGAGGGGCGACCATCCCCCTTGCTACGACGGCATCTGCTCAGCGAGCGCTCAGCTTCCTGCTGAGCCGTCCAAGGCTTCGGCTTCTGAGGTCCCTCTGCCGGACGTTAGGTCTGGAGAGGACTTCTCTCCCCAGGAGAGGGCGAAGATGGAGTCTGAGGTCCAGGAGTTCTCCAAGAAGATTGGCGGTCGAAGGCAGACGCCAAGGATTGGGAAGGTGTCTTCGCGGACCTGGAGGTCTACGCGTTGGCAGGCCAGGCTGTGGCTACCGATCCCCACCGTACTCCCGAGTACAAGGCACAGGTCATTGAAGGACTGAGGCTAGGGCCCACGGAGAACCGTTTCGGGCCGACCTGGCGGCCATCAAGGAGACGGTGGGCCGGAAGGCCGCTGCTTTCTGGATCGAAGGTACTGCGCGTACCACGGTCCGGAAATTCGCGCACGACTGTGTTCCAACGGGCCCGCCGGTAAGCTCTCAACCGCATGCGCTTCGGGGTGAAGCGGCGCAGTGGGTTGACAATCGACTCGTAGAGGAAGTCCAAAGGGGACTCGTGCGAGGGCCTTCGGCGTGGGGGTCGGCACCTTTCCCTACCAAGGAAATGCCTTCCCACAAGCGGGCGAGGAAACGCCGCTTGGTGGTGGATTACCGCAGGGTGAACGCCAGGGTCAAACGTTCTACGTATTACTGCCGGCGGAGCACGGATGTGCTCGCCGCTGCAGTGGGCTCTGTTGGGTATAGCTTTGTTAATGCGGTTTCAGGGTTTAACCATGTTTAACCAGATCCGCAACACGAAGCGTGCCAGGGAGGTTCTGGCTATTGTCGCCCGTAGCGGCAAGTACCTCCCTATCGGCCTGACCTTCGGTCCCGTTAATGGTCCCGACGACTTCAATTACGTTGTGGACCGCGCTTATGCGCCGGGCCGAGGGCGAAGGCTAAGTGGTTCACCAAAGAATGGGTGGCCTACGTCGACGACCTGACGGTGCGTACAGGCAGGGTCGTTGACGGCCGCTTTCTCACGGATGCGGAGGCTGAGGAGGAAATAAGGACGGCGTGCCGGCCGCCGGGCGCGGACCGGAAGGTCGCGCCTAAAGCAAAAGCAAAACATGATGAATCCCTAACGGACACTAACCACCCTACTAGAGCCCTGAACCCTAACTCTGTTGTGTTCTTCTTGACCGCTTGTGTCTTGACCGCGGGGTTTAGGGTAGGAGTTGGTGGGTCGGTTTGCTGTGCGGGGAGGGTTCCTGGGGGCGCGCGGGGGGCAGTTCTGACGCCGGCCTTTACGCCTGTGGTTTACTACCTCTGTGCTATACTACTACTCGTTGCGTGCGTGTTGCAGCAAGGGTGTTCCCTTCTAAACCCACCGCTTTTCAGGTGATGGCCGCGCAGCGTGGGCTCAAGAGTGGTAGCCATGTAGCTTGTGACGGGCCGCGTGGGCCCCTGCCTTCGGCTTTCTACGCCCCGCTGTGCGCTTTGCCACACGTGGGCCGGAAGGTCCCCTGACCCTGCTGTTTACCTAATTTTACACTTTGGCTTGATTTACTGTAAACGAAGGATTTAGTGTAAAATGACCAAATTTACGTAAATTTTCTGGTGAGCTAAAAACATGACAAAACACATAAAAACATTATGCAAACACAAACATGGAACTCATATTTGCGGCTGCAAACTTAGACACCACATGTAAAGGATTTAAAAAAATCACCGGCATGAGTTTGTTTTGCTCTGCAATCGCAGACACCACATGTAAAGGATCCACAGCAGAAGTAAGGACTTTTCCGAAAATTCGCAGGCCCAAAGCCATAAACTAACCAAAGAGAATCCATGCAGATTGCTTATAAGATCCACACCAGTATATACGACAACTGTGATTCAAAAGCCCAAACAAAAGACCAGGAGCACCACATATAGCAGAGAGACACTCTTTTTTTTCGCGACAGAAAAGAAAGAAGCTCTCACGATCGCCCAACTTTGCCCCGCAGAAACAAAAGGTGCCTCTCTTTGAGGGCAGCCTTTTTGGAAGCATGCCAGTGCTTCACCCCTGCCAAACAACTCTTCCATAGAATCTGCAGGCGATGCATCGTCGTCTCTCCCTTGTAGCACCAGACCATCGACGGATGAATAAAACTGCTGAGTAGGAGACTATGCAAAACGAAGTGGGTCTTACTTGTGAGATTGAAGAGCTTCTCCCCCGTCCCTTTGTAGTGGGCTTGCAGGCTGCTGTGGAGCTGTGCCATTTGGCAACCGAGCTTGAAAGCCAGGTTTGCTTGCTCCTCAGGTAAAGCCAAGAAGCCGTACCGTGGCCCATAAGCTTCCAATATTTCAGCCAGCTGCAGGTTCAACCGCAAAAAGAGCCGGATTTGCTTGTGTTGATAGATACCCTCGTCCATTTGCTCTTCGAATAGAGCAAGAATTGCACTGTCCAAAGATTGAATATCGGAAGCTCTTCCTCTCATCTTGGGGAATCCTTTTTTTGGTTGTATCATTGTAAGTTTCAGAAGTCGCTGGCGGAATGTGTATCTGGTTTCGTTGTCTCGCTGGTACTTCTTGATGAAGGAGTCGCAGTATTTCAAATTCGCCAAGATACTCCCACCCAAACAATCGTGGACCACGATGCTGAGCACGGAGCCATAAAAAAACTGTATCCACCCCAAAAACATACAATGCATATAGTCCATCGTGATACAAAGTCCCGAAAAGCCAGGTAAAGAATACAGCTGGCATGATGGATTCCAGTGGGATCTCCAGTTGGTGGTGGTGAGGCACGAGGCTTGCCACGGCGAATTTGCACGATTGTCCATCCATGTTAGTGGTCCTTTGAAGGCGGCCCGACAAAGAGCACAAGGTTTGCTGTGATTGCTCCATCGTGGAACCTCCAGCCATTTCGCATAATAATCCAAGTCGCCAGCCATTTGAACCAGGACACCATAATATCCTCCGCATAGGTCGGTTCCCGCTCGTTCGCCCTCCTTTGTACTGGCCCCATACCTCTGTGCCGTGTAACAAACATTTTCTTACTTGTGAGACAGGTTCATATATATCTACATATATATATCTACATGTGGTGAGAGGGTTTTTTACGTATACTGTGTGGTGATTTTTCTCACATCCGGTTCGTGCTGCTTTGGGATTCCACGGGTCCGTGGTTTTGTGGCTTATATATGTTTATACGATATTATATACTGTGTATATATATATATATATATCATCACCATCAAGGAAGCTGTTGGGTTAGGGTTGGATTTGAGAACAGGGCTCTCATACATAGGGTGTGTATGTATATAGTCACATATCTAAAACAGGACCCACATCATAAAAAATCAAGAAAGACAAAAAGGCTTACAGCTTATAGGGTTCCCACAGGGTCCTAAAATGTAAGGGTTTCCAGATTTCTGGCACATGTGTACATATACAACAACACACCAGGCTGCTTCTTGCCTTGCCAATCCCGAGCAGGCCATTTACCGGTGTAAAGAATGTTGAAAGACCAATACATCACTTGCCAAAAAGTTTCCATTGTCCCAGCCCCCTCGCCGCCAGCCGGAATAATGAACTTCTCAAAAACGCCCCAAATGTAGAGGTTGCAATCGGCAGCAGATCGGCCGGCCGCTGTGGCCATCAGCGATACCCATGAAAAAGCCAAAACACTGCGAGCCCATATCTTGCCCACTCCAAAAACAGGAACTTCGTCGCCGTGTATGCAAAGGGGAATAGCCCTTTGCATCCAATTAGCTCGCGATTTTACCGCATGATTTGACATGCAAGGGTGTCCATTGAACGATCTCCAAAACCGAGGCAAAGCCTCCGCATCAGGCAACACAGAAGTAATCCATCCAGTCGTCGTCTTCCAAAGGTGGTGCATAATCTCGTGCGGAAGCAATATCATGGAAGTCGCCGTGCCTTCGACTTGTCCTGCTAAGGGGATATTAAATTCTGTCGGCATCGGAAGATTGGACTGCTGGGCCAAGTGGTTGTCAATAGAAGATTGCAAATTTTTTCCATGCTTCACCTTGCTGAGCCTGTCCAAATCAGGAAGAATTTTCCCGTCCCTTGCATTTCTAATATCGGCAGCCGCTGCAACTGCAATTGCATGAATCATAGAGGCCGACAGGAGGCCTTGTGCCAAATACGTCATCAGCAAATCGTGCAAAGAACTTGAGGTGGACTTCTCACTCACCGCCTGGCCCAATCTCTGTTGGACCCCACCCTTTCGTCGCTTTCGCTCGGGCCCTGCATCCTCCATGGTACCTTCTCTCCATATATAAATAAACAGAACAGCACCTTTATGCAAAGTTGGTGTTTGTTGCCAGCTGAACTTTTGTGCCTTATTTCATACAGTGGTTTGTTCGCTATAGCCATAAAACATTTTATAAGGACGGGACACACATGGTCAGACACACCGAGCATTGAGGCTGAGGCTTGTGAGCAAGTTATACATATATGTGTGGGCACCAAATATACTATACAAACAACAACAGAAAGCTTTTGCCCCAACCCCGCAAAACCCAAACCCCCTAAACCACACGGTCCACTGCCCCTCAATCTGGACGAAACAAATCTTGTGAGGGTTTATATATAAGGTTCAGGATTTAAGGGTTTATAGAGGGTTCAGGGTTTGGGGTTACGAAGGTTGTGTTGTGAGCTTCACAGGGTTTTGGAGGTATGGACTTTCATGGTTGATTCAATGCTTGAGGTTCGGAGGTATAGCTTTACACATGTGTGCACTCACACATGCAAAGCAGGCTACAACAACACCATCGGTGTTATATATACTCTAAAATTGAAGCTGAAAGTCACGAAGACCAACACCCCAACATGATTCAAAAGGTTATAGTTATACACGTCGTTGCTCACATGTAAAAATCACCAGAAAAGCGCCAAATCTCAAGCTCTCATCATCGCCGTTGCTTTTTTCTCTCATCGCCAAAACTCAGAATCGCCGTTTGCACCACATAGAGGCGACAGCTCCGGAACTGCACACATTCAAAATCTGTCTAGCATCCTTTTTTGGCTCGGACAGTCAACTTGGCTTTCACGGCTGCCATTTGTTCTTCGAGATGAGTTGCTACTCGCCCGGACTCTCTCATGGTCTTGGAATATGATGAGACCGTGATCGGCCCGTCCTCATTCTCATCCTCGTACTCGTGCCACGAGAGAAGGTGCTCAAGTCCCTGCTTCGATTTTGTTGCTTGTTGGACGATGCTCTTCCTTACAGCTGTGGGGTCTCACACAGGTTTCGGTGTTCGGGCACTGGGTTTACTTGCGAGAGAAAGCACAACACTTTGGTTACATGCGACTGTTGTTGAAGAGACTACTTTTACGAGTTAAAGTTTGTGCTTTACTTGCGAAGACAAAGGTTGAAGCCTCCATGTATTTACTTACGAGTTAAATTGGTGACTTTACTTGCGAGGATAAAAAAGTTGAAGCTTTTGGCAAGGTTGTTTCAGGAATACAAAACCAGTCCAAGTCGCACACTCTGGTACATGTCCTTGTCCTGCTTCTCATCCACGGAAGCAACCAACTTTCTGCCCTCGACAAGGATCTTATTGTAGGCCGCGATCGCCTTTGTAAGCTGCCCATCTGCTGCCTTCCACAGCTTCTCCGTCATGTTCCTGCTGGCGGCCACGGTACCATCGCAGATTGCGAGCTGCTCTGAGTCATTTGTCAGAGCTCTCTGGGGCTTTGCTTTGCCCTCGCTCTTCTCCTCAAACAAACCAATCCTCCAATCCTTGGACTGCTTCTCGAAGAACTTGGCCTCGCCATCCTTCGCTTTGGCATCGGAGCCCATGGAAAACTTCTTCTCCTTCCCTGAAGTGGAGTTGTGCACATCCTCGGACCACATGTAACGATCGGGTCCGTTCTTGGAACGGACAGCGATGATCTCGCCACTCTCGAGTGCGGCTTCGAACTGCTCATTGCTAAGATTGAATTTCCCCTGAAGCAAGATTTTGCCCAGGGTTTTCTTCTTGTTGGTCGCCTCGGACTTCGTGTAGTTCTCCTCGCTCCACCCACAGAAGAAAAGACAAGCCGAAGGGGTTTAGGGTTCAAGCTTAAGGGTTTGAGGCTTGAAGGTTTTAGGGTTCAGGGCTTCGTCGTTTGAGGCTTTGGGGTTTGGGGTTATATATATAATATATATATATATATATATATAGGTGCACAGGTTCAGGGTTTAAGGTTTGGGGTGCACGAAGGGTTGTGGTCATCATTATTATACGTATAGTATAGCAATTATATATAATATATATTGTATGGGAATGCATTTATAGAGTGTTTTTAGATATGCATATATGGTATAATAAAAATAAATGTAGTAGAGCCCTCTATAAACAGTTAGAACTACAAAACAAAAGCCGGTGGGGTCCAGAGTTCAAGGTGTATGGGGTTGAAGGTTTTAAATTTTCTAAAGGTGTAAGGCTTATGCAGGCTTTAGGGTTCATGGCTTCGTAGTTTACATATAAGGTTTAAGGGTTGTGGTGTATTAGGGTTTCAAGGTTTTGCTCATTGTAAAACTATAGCTATAAGCTGGACCTATATATACTATAGATACTTTATACACTCCCCGACTTCGCCTTCGGCTTCGAAGTGCCTCTCCACTTAAGGAAGCGAGCACACCTTGAAATCACCCCCGATACCCATCTTTTCGTCGTCACCTGCATGGAGTGGAACATTGGTTTGGCAAAGTTGAGAACCAGGCTGGTGTCAACACCGGATCGTCGGTCGATAGCATTGTTGATAAGCTCCCGCTGTCTCTGCCGCTTGCCCGTTTTCATCTTCTGGGACTTCTCCCATGCATCTTCGAGCCATTCTGGCAATGACCCGTCCTTTAGCAGGCTCATGAACTTGTGCTGCTTGCTGCGGTCCATCTTCCCCGAGTCCTTCGCCGGGTCTTCCATGGCCAGCACCTCGTCGTCTGTGGGTGTCTCCTCCTCTGGCTGCTCTTCGGCGGCATCCTCCACCTCCTCGAATCCATCAGCCCAGTTGTCCTCCAGCTTCCGCTTCTTGTTGTTGTCATTCTGCTTGGGAGTGTTTTTGCTGCTGCTGCTGCTACTGGGCTTGCTTCCTTTCTCTTGCTCCTTGCCCTTGTTCTCCTTCTTGTTCTCGTTCTTGTTCTTCTTCTCCTTGGCTGGGGCCTTTGCTTCGGCCTTTGCTTTGCCCTTTGCTTTGGCCTTTGGGGTGCTCTTTGGGTTGGCCTTCGGAGTGGGCTTTTGATTGGGCTTGCTCTTTGCTGCTGTTGCTTTCGTTGTTCCTTCTGCTGCAGGCTTTTTCAAAATCCCGGTCCCGGGCTCTTTCTTTATCGTGATCTTCGCCGCCGGCTTCTTCATGGGCACCTCCTGCTCTTCTTCTTCTGCCTGCTCGTCCTGGGGCTCTTCCTCGGCCTTCGTATACATATATATATAACACTCTGGTTTTACAAAACACAAAAACCAAAAAGCGCCTCCGGAGCTTGGCTGTCTTCAGCCATCGCAGGGAAAACACGAACAGTAAAGATGATATACTGTCCTCACAAAAAAGGCACCCCTCGCTGAAGTGCTCACAGCTGCAGATAGAAGTAAACATAATTGTCATCGCAGTGTAAGTTCTCTCTGACATGCAGACAACACCGAATGTGTTTCGTCACAGTCATAGTATAGCTTGAATCACACAAGTATATATAATTTTCTCGCCAGCTCTGGTGTAAAGACACATGCAAGCTTCTGTGTGGGGTCTGGCACACAGGTTTGAGGTTGAAGGGTTTCGGGGTTCTGTATATAAGGTATATAGTTTAGGGTTCAGGGTTTATATGACATCAGTTGTTGGGTTCTCGGGCTTTTATAGGCAGTCTCCTGGAGTCGGCCCGGCTCATTGTTTTGCTTCACACTTGCAGGCACGATAAAGTATAGAAGTTACTGCTGTGCAGAAAAACAGCTGCTCTTATATCTAGCTCCGTCTGCAAAAGCAACGAGACAATTTAATTATGTACATGCACTTCTGTACAACGTGCTGGCAAGTCGTAGCTCACTGGTCTTGCTGCTCAGCTGCTGCTTCGCTCCACCAGACCCAGTACCAGACCCTTGGGGATTATGTATAATATTCAAAAGCCAAATTACTCTCCTAAACAAAACCTATACAATAGATCTAATGCAACCAAGTTGCTGTCGTCCATGATGGACACAGGTCCGCCAAGCCCATTTCCACACTCGTTTGGGCGACCGGCTCCGGCTTCGGCTTCGGCTCCTGTCTTCCTGGAACACGAGAATATAGCTATTCCCTTTCTGCATTCAGAAAAGTGACTATGTGGTTCGTCGGAAAAACAAAAGAACAACACAGGTCTCCTGTCGTGGCATCTTCGAAGAGAGGCTTTGTTCTGTCTAGTCAGGGAGGGAGAAGGACAGACTTTTTTGGAGCCGAAAAGCTATACAATATACGATTGATCCTCGCAGAGCACCGTATATAGTGTTGGATGTGGGGCGGTGGGTTGGGGGGGGTGGGGGTGGGGGGTGTGGGGGTGGGGGGTGGGGGGTGGGGGTGGGGGTGGGGGGTGGGGGGTGTGGGGGTGGGGGGTGGGAGATGGGGGGTGGGGGGTGTGAGTGTGGGGGGTGGGGGGTGTGGGGAGTGTGGTGGGGGGTGGGGGGTGGGTGGGTGGTTGGGTGGGGGGTGGGGGGTGGGGGGGGTGGGGGGTGGGGGATGGGGGTGGGGGGTGGGGTGGTGGGTGGGTGGGGGGGAGGTGGGGGCTGGTGGGGTGGGCTGGGGAGTTTGTCAATGGATTTTAAGCAGATTTTACAAAAAAATCAACAGGTTTTCCAAAAAATCTCGATGCAGTTTCGATGCAGTTTGTATGCAGTTTCGATGCTGTTTCGATGCGGTTTTAAAACTACATACAAACTGCATCGCGAAATGCTGTAAAAGCTATGCAGTTTGTATGTAGTTTTAAAACCGCATCGAAACAGCATCGAAACTGCATATAAACTGCATCGAAACTGCATCGAGATTTTTTGGAAAACCTCTTGATTTTTTTGTAAAATCTGCTGAAATTTTTGTAAAATCTATGGAAAATTTGGGGGAGATTGTTGCAAAACCTGCCCACCGGTGCCTTTCCGGTGTGTTGTTCGAGTCTCGCATGTAAGGTCTAAGCCGCATCTCATCGGATCCCCACAAGTGGTTTCCCAGCTTCAAGCGCTACGCTTCGTGTGTGGGGACCGGCACACTGTGTGTCTAAACCCGAAACCCTAAACCCCTAAACCCCGAGACCCCTGAGCCCCTAAGCCCTCTCTCTATATATAGATGCATGAATACAGGTTCTGCAATCTACATGTTCGGTTTGGGGATTCAGGGCTTCATGTGTGGTGTATGCAGTATCTTCATAAATGGTTTAGGGTTCGGGCCGGGCTGTTTTTTGTCCTATCGTGTGACTTGATAGGCCCTTCAAGCAACCCAGGCATGTTCACATGTGTTCTCTATACACTCTATAGACATGTGCACGTGTGTATGTAGCCACCACCACAATCTCTGCGACTACAACTCTTTCCAATCGCCCGCTTCACTTGCTTGTCGGAGTCTCGCACAGCTTCGCAATTATCCGGATGTGCAGACGACCTTCTGAGGATCCTCGAGGTTTTGTTGCCTGGGCACATATAATGTAGTGTGGTGTAAGTTCGACTATGTATATACATATATGTATATATAGATATATGTATAAAGAAACATATACATATACATATGCACACATACGTGCTTATTTGTAGACTATGCATCTACAATTTTATACTACATCCATGGGGTCGCTGCACATTGTGCTTAATTGTGAGAAAAATGAGTGGCTCGGCCTGTCTCATCGTCTCTCGTGCAGCACTGTGCTGTTGCCATCGCCGTTACTGTTGTGTAAAGCTTTATCCCTCTAGACTATATGCTATAGACACACAAACAGCACAGGGGTTTAAGGGTTTAGGGTTTTAAGGGTTTATAGGGCACTGCATTATATTCAACGGCGGTAGTAACGACGATGGTATCGGCCGCGACTGTCGCCTCTGTACCTGCGGTAGCTACGGCTGTCACTCCTGTGCCGACGACCGTAGCTACGGCTGCGACCATGGTAGCTCCTTCGCCTTTGGCTCCGGTAGCTACGAGCACGACTCCTACTGGCCCGCCTAGAGTAGCTACGAGCCCGCCTAGAGTAGCTACGAGCCCGCCCCGAGCTACGAGCCCGCCCCGAGCTACGAGCCCGCCCCGAGCTCCGAGCCCTGTTCTCTTCAACATCTTCACCTTCACCCTCGGAAGTCGGGCTGGGCTCCTTTGGGGGTGGGGTCGGCTCCTTTTTTGCCTTCTTGGCTTTGGGCTCTTTTTTCTTTTTCTTCTTCTTCTTCTTCTCTTTCTCTTCTTCATCTTCATCTACACTGCTGGGCGGCTCATTGGCTTGCTCAGCTTCGGCGATCTGCCGCTTCAGCCGCGGGTCCACGGGCGGCTCCACGGCGGCCGGGGCCACTTTCCTCGCAGACGGCTTCGGCTTGGCGATCGGCGGCTCCGGTGGGAAGCCAGTGCCAAACTCTTCCTCGGTTTTGTGTTGTCTATATATCGAAGAAACACACACTCTTCTTCTTCGCAAGTAAAAATACACACAGACTCGGGCAGAAATTAGGGTTGACAAAAAAGTCTACACTCCTAAACATAAGGCTGTGGGCTCATAGAACACTTTATTTTTGAGAGAAACCCTAAAAACCCTAAACCCTAAACCGGCTCTATTGGTTTGGTGCCGGTTTATAAAGCGGCTTTTTTGAGGTTGCTGCTATCGCAGAAAAAGGCTCTGGAATTGGTCCCGTGTAAGGGTCGCCAGAGTGAAGAAGAGCCCAGTCATATTGCTCTTGGGCCTGTGGGGATAGAGCTTGGAGTTGGGAGGATTCACTGGATATAGCTTTTGGTTTCAAAAACCACAAAGTTTGGGTGGGAATCGTTGTCTGGGTTTAGGGTTAGGGTTTAGGTTTTAGGGGTTTAGGGTTCAAGGTTTAGGGTTGAAGGTTCTGGAAAAGTAAGGTTTTTATAGGGCCACAGCCAACCGAGCAGCCGTCATCTCATTCCAGGGCTTAACGTCGACGACGGGGGCTTTCTCGGCCACAGCTTCCTTTCACTATATATATAGTATATATAAGCAACCGAAGCAACCGTTTGCTGTGTATAGGTTTGTGGAGTTCCGATTTAGGGCCTTCTTTTACTTGCAGGGTGATGGCTTAAATGATTCGGCCCGGGTACTGCACCGTCATCCACCACCGAGTTTGGTCCAGGCGGCTCCAGCGGCAGCTGCTTGTCGTCCTTTTTTGTGGGAGCTCTACTTCATTGTGTGGCTCTGGAGTTTGTTCTTCTTCTCACAAGTAAGGGTACACACACCCACAGGCCTCGGTCTTGGTGTTCGAATCGAAGGCTCCTTCTGCAAGCGGGGCAGCAGCATCCTCCTGGGGCTGGTGTTGTCGTCGGAATATGAAACTATGAATCTTTTAGGGCGGGTCGTTTGGGGTTCTCACATGATGCCATATAGCATTCTTAGATTTGGCCCCCCTAGCTGCCCTATAGCTCTTTGTACACATGTTGATTATATATACATATATATAAAAACACATGCAGATATGTGTAACAAAACATGTTGTTGAACTATGCAATGCAAGATTCTTTGGGTCGTGGACCACCATGTACCCAGAGCTCCCAGGCTTGCGGCTTCACCGTCTCCAAACCGTAAAGTTGCTCAGGTGGAACCTTTGGGTGTGGTGGTGCAAGGTGTTGCGGCGGTGGGTACGGGGGCTGGGTCGGCATCGCTTTGGCTTTTGGTGGGAGTGCTGGTTCTGGGACATTGGGCTCTGGTGGGCTTTGGGATGGCGGTGGTGCCTGGCCCAGTGGAGGGGGGGTGGGCGGAGGGCCTTTCCAAGGCGGCTGTTCTGGTGGTGGTGCCCACTTGCCCCACGACTCGTCTTCCTTCGAAGCTTTCGAAGGGGGCGGCTTCGCCAGCTCTGCCACCAGGTACTTGTTCGTCGCCATTTTCCCATGCCATTGCCCGTCGAGCGAAGCCCGGGCAAGCTGAGCGGCATCTGGCGAGTCCTTTGGTTTAGGGTTTGGGGGTTAGGGGTTTGGGGTTTATAGGGTTTAGGGTTTAGGGTTTATGTAGGGGTCGCAAGTAATTTTTCTCAAAACCAAGTTGCGAACTCTAAGAAGATCGAGCAGTGATCAGGCTTGCTCTGCTTCTTCTCCCAGTAACGCTCCCGCACCACTTGTATGTTCCGGCAATCCAGCACCCCAAGCTCCTCGATCGCCGCCCTGATCGCCTCGGCTCTCTCTCATGTAACTACATATATGTATGCCTGTCTATATGTGTACCAACCTCACCCTTTGTATATATGTGTAGATATAAGCATATATAATTAGACACAAAAGAAAAGTAATGAGTGTCAGATTGTGGCCAATAGACGTGTATTGAGTTTATCTATATCTACATATTGTGTACATATAAAGTATATATGTTAAACCCTAAACCCTAAACCCAAAGCTACTTTTCTTTCGAGTGGCCCACTTCGTCGCACTGTACGTGACATTCTTCACGTAGACACGGTAGCAGTCGACAGTAGCCATGGCCGCGAAGCAAAACTTGCTATATATGTTAGAACACCCAAAGTGAACAGCCTTTATTCTTTGTGGATAAAAATGTGCCTAGAGCCTAGCCCCGGCGCCGAAAGCCTGACACCCGAAACTCGGTAATGGCTTTGGGTTGTATGCTTTAAAAGTCCAGAGCATCTATGCGAAGCTATCTACAATCCAAACCTTCTACAAATACTGTGAGGATAAGCCGCATCGGCACATGGTGGTGACATCGTGTCGAACACATCGTGTGTAGGAGATACTACGTCGCAAAACTAGAGTCTCTCCTGCTGTAAAGGAAACAGCGACCACGGCCACAAGTTTCGGCTCCAACATCATCTCGCAAAAAAGCCTCGATAAACCTCTTCAGCCGGCATTCTCTGCACTCAAGCAATTCCAACTCGAAAGTGTTAGACATTGGAGAATGTTTTTTTGGGGGCTCACAAGGAATCCGGGCTGTCGGTTTGCGGTTTAAGTTTGGGGAGTCGGGTTTGGGGTTTCGGGTTTTGGGGTTTATATAGGGTTTATGGGTTTAAAATTAGTTTTGGGTTTTAGGGCTTAGTGAGGGTTGAGGGTTTTTGTGAAATACTGCTTTAAAGGCAAGACACACTCGCAGGTAGATCTCGCAAGTAACACAAAGCTCCCCATCGCATGTAAAGCTGCACAAGGAAAATCTCGCAAGTAACACAAAGCTCCCCATCGCATGTAAAGGTGCACACAAGGAAAATCTCGCAAGTAATATACAAAGCTCCCCATCGCATGTAAAGGTGCACACAAGGAAAATCTCGCAAGTAATATACAAAGCTCCTCACATCGCATGTAAAAGGAAACACTCGCACAGGTAAAAAGCAGAACTCATCGCAAGTACATATACAAAAATCACCGTCGCAAGTAAACCTGCTTTGAGGCTTTAGGCTATTGGTGGTTTCGGGGTTACAAAGGCTTATATATACAGTATATGATAGGGATCAAATACATATATCACACAGAACAGGAAGCACTCAACCTCACACACACACACAAATGCAAGAAACATTTTTTCTCGCAGTCATTGCCCCTCTGCTGCCGGAAGGTTCACCCTTTTTGTGCTTCTCACTAAAAGGGCCAAAGATGCATTATGCTAAATGGCATTGTGGCAGATGTAGTGCTCTACATGTAAACGAAAGACATATAGAAACACACCGTGACTAGCACCCATGGGTTTTCTCAGATTTGTGGGAAAACAAACCACGTTTATATACAACATATATATGCTTGAAACTCAGATTGTTATATAGTCTACAAAGTTCAGAAAACCCAGGGTGCACATCACATCCCGCACTGAACACATTTTGGTTTTCAAACCCCCAGCGACTTCATGACGTCCTTTCGCAGCTTGTAGAGCTCCAAGAGCGGGATGCCCTGCTCGACGTAGGGAATCATCTTCTCGATCACCTCATGATGCTTCGGACAGCAACTGGAAATGATGCTCCTCAGCTTGCCGCCGTTATCGTAGTTGCGGATGTAGGATTTCTCAGAGTAGAACTCTACCTTGCAAGATCCGTACTTTTCGGCGGACAGCCATTTGTTAGACGGCGAAGTCGCCGCCGCCGGCTTCGGCTTCGCCGCCAGCTTCGCCACCTTCGTCTTCGCCGCCGACTTCGCCTTCGCTGTGGCTTTGGGCTTGGGGCTCTTCTCTTTCGGCTTGCCGGTGGCTTTGGGCTTCGAAGCACCCTTCTTTTTGGCCACAGCCACAGACACCGGCGGCATGAAAGCCATGGCATTTTTGAGGATGTCCAAGTCGCACTCATCCGTGGAAGAGATCACTTCCACATCCTTGGCCGGCTCAGCCCCGGCACCAGTCTTGATCTTTGCCTTTCCTGCCTTTTTGTTCTTTGCCTTTGTGGCCTTCTTCTTCAGGGTGCCCTTCTTCATAACGATCTTCTTCGGCTTGCTGCTCTTATGGATGTGCACAAACTTCTCCGCAAACTTCTTCGGCTCGCTGCTCTTCAAGGTGTCCGGAAACTTGGTCGGGCTGCTGTTCTTAAAGATTTCCGGCAACTCCGGGAACTCAACATCCTGCAAAGGAGTAAGCTTCTCGTCACCACGAAAAGGAACAGGCTTCTCATCCTCGTTCACGGGAACAAGGGCCGTGCTGGGGGAATCAAGAGGCTTCGGGGCAAACTCCTGCACCTGCACCCTTTCCAGGCAAAGGTCAAGCTTCCTGATTGTATGTTTCCACAGACTTATAGGTAAAAAAAAGTTTGCAACACTTCTTTGTTCCGTCACACGAATTATATATACAGCGAAAAAACACGAAAAACATATATGTGCAGCCACTGCACACTTGATCCTCGTGCGACAGGGACCTGTAGACTTTCCGCTTGAAGCTCTCCTTCTGCTTCATCGCACGGAGGTGGCTAAGAAGAAGACGGATGGCGGTGTCCATCTTGTCCACAAGGTCCTCTGCCTTGTAGTCTTTGTGGCCTTCGAGCAGCAGGTTCTTTTGCTCGTGAAGGATCCAAAAGCTTCGGGTAACCCGCTGCGACAACAACTTCGTGTTCGGGGCGAGGCGAAGAAGGTCAAACAGCAGCCCAGCTGTCTTTGCCAACCACGGACCGTGGGCGGCAGTGTGCCAAGTGTAGCTTATTGGCCCGCCCGGAGGGGGGCACAGTAAAGGCCACAGGTCCTTCGTCTTCTTGAACTCGAGAAAGCCCAACACCACCTTCGCCAGCTCCGTTGCTGTAATAAGCGGATCGGCAACCACTCGGTCCTTGGCATTTTTGCCCGTTGCAGCGGAAGCGCCCTCCGCCAGCTTGACCGAAGCTGCAGCTGCTAAGGAAGCCATGCTCGCAAGACTGTATATACTGTGTATGTATAGGATTTATGATTTCTCAAAAAAATGGAATGCATTTGTCTCTGTCTCCATCCAGCCTCGCACTTACCTCTGGGTCTCGTCTGGACCAAACACACAGCTGCAACGTCCGAAAATTTTTCTCACTCTCGGATCTCAGAAAAGTATATATATATATATATATATAAGTAGATCTCTCGCATGTAACCTACAAGAGTCTCGCACAGGTAAAGGTGGACTCCTCGCAGGTATAAACTATATTGTGATGACTCTCGCAAATGTACATGTACCGATTTCTCGCATGTAAAAAGCACACATCGCAAGCAATCCGCCGGCTCGACCCAGCACAGAATCAAACCGAGCTGCGATTTCAACATGGAAAACCATGGCTTAACAAGTATGCTTGCAACACAATTCTCATAATTTTATCTTCACACCTGACCATGCCGCACTGTACAGTCGCAGGAAAATCTCATGCAATCAACAAGCAGAACCATGATAAAAGAAACAAAACCAACCAAAATTAGCTTGCATTTCACTTCTTCAAATTCGGGAATGTGTAACCTAAAAACATGTATTTTGCAGTGTAAAAAAATTTACATTGCAGTGTAAATTTTTTACTATACAAAGTAAATTAATTTACACTTTTTTTTACGTAAATTTTTTCGTAAATTTGAAGTGTAAACCAAGCTTTGTTTAGTAAATTGCTCGCCACCTAAAATTAGGTAAACAGCAGGGTCAGGGTCGCGTGTTCTTCCTCTCCTCCTGCTTCCGCTGGGTCCCCGTGGACCGGCTGGTCGCGGGGCCACCCCTTCTTTTTCCCCCGTGCGCCGGGCCCCTCGTGGGCCAGAGAGCCGCGAAGGGCACCATGGGAGGTGGGCGCAGTCGCGGAGGTGGAAGACGAGGCGACCGTGATAATTCACGGTGGCAGCCGTGGGCTTGGCAGCCCCTAGTCTGCCAACGGGCCCTTACGCAAGCCCTGCGACATGGGAAGTTCGGGGTCGAGGGCCGCCTAGAAGAGGGTGGCTGGATCGACGTGGCCGAACTGGCCCAGATCATAGGCCGCGATCGAGGCCGGTGCGGCATCAGACCTCGAAATGCGCGAGAAGCAGCGCCTAGAGCTAAAGGATGGCCGCATCCGGGCTCTTCAAGGACACGGCCGCGGGTCAGGATTGACCGCGGACTCCGTGTACGGGGGCGGCCTCGATGAGGCGGGCATGCAGGAGCGGAATGGCGGCTCCACCCTGTGCGACGGCACTGAGGTCTTTCACGCCCGCCGCATCGGGGGTTTCGCCTCGTGGTGACCAACTTGAGCTCCTGAGGCTATCTGGGGTCCCGGTCTGGAGGGGCACAGATGGATGCGTCCTTTTCGGCAGAGTGCCGCCGGAGTGCATCCTGCGGATCATGACGGTCCAGCCGGGGCGAGAAGAGTTTCAAACTCTCTTTGGCGGAGCGACACGGCAACGTGCTCCGGTGGGTCGACGACGCGGAGCCCGGGGCTGGAGTCCGCAGAGAGCAATCGGCTCCACCGTGGGGCCGGACCCGTCAGCTACTATAAAAACGAAGTCGTCTTCGAATTTGGAAGTCCACGGACATGCCCCCTGGGCCCCCACCAGGACCACCTAAGGAGGGTGGTCCCAGAGGGATGCCCTCCGCCCTGCACCGGACAGTGAACGACAGGCACCACCCGGAAGAGAGGGCAAGCCGAAGCCCACTCCAAGGTGGCCCCTGAGATGGCGCCTGGAGCAGCGGAGCCCGAGCGGGGAAGGACCAACCGTCCGCCTCAACCGCTACAAGACGCCTACCAGGACACGGGCCAACCCGCCTAGGCGGTGACCCTGAGGGTGGGGAAGACGCAGAGATGGCAGGCACGGGGGATGAGGATCGTTCTTAATCGGGCCGTGCGTTGACGCTCGCAGACATGTTTGATCCTCGGAGAGCAGGAAAAACTGCCACCCCCAAGCCGCCTCCGAAGCGGCCCTGTCCCGGAACGCATGGTGACGGTCAAGTCGGGCCCTACGCCAAAGGGCGTCCGGCCCCCTCCAGCGTTTCTTGTCATGGAGTTAAAGGAGGCCACGGATGGATGCTGGGTGGGCTGGGAGCCGCCCATAGCACGGTCTCCTCCTCCACCGCCTGCGCTTACCAAGGTCCTGTTCGACCTAAGTAAGATCTCGGGCCTCTGCCTAAGGCGCCTGTCGCAGGAGGTCCCGAGGACTCCGCGTCGAGTTCCTCAGTTCCTCGGTTCCTCCGTTCAAGGCGGCCCCCAAGGGCTCCGTTCCAAACTCTGAAGCCCTCCGGCGAAGGCGGCCTCCAAGGGAGGCCCAGGGCTCAAGAGTTGGCGGCGCAGATGGAGGCGACGAGACGGAGGAGGATAGGGCCAAGACGGCGGCTATCCTCACTTCATGGCGGAAGTCGACAGGCGCTCCAGCGCCCCGCCCCGAAGTCCCCTGCACGCCACGTGTTCGTTCCCTTGAGTGTGGATCCGATCCCTGACGAGGAAGCGCCTCCGGGGGATTTCGTGGATCTCGGGGCCTAGAAGCTCGTGGCAGCGGCCACAGGTGTGGTATCCGCGGCTGTCGTGCCGAGTACCACAGAACTGCTGTCCACGGAAGAGCCCTTCCTCGGGAAATGGTCCCGCCTCCTTGCGAGGAGGCTTACTTCGGGGAGGCTGCAGTGGCCTTGCGCCGCTTCAAAACACGGGGAAGCGCAGGGACCACCGGGACCGCCCTACGCGCTTCGCGCGCTTCGCGCGTTTCGCGCGCCTTCGCGCGCTTCGCGTGGCTTCGCGCGCTTCGCGCGGCCTCGCGCGCTTCGCGCATCCGCGCGCCTCCGCGCGCCTCCGCGCGCCTTCGCGCGCTTCGCGCGCTTCGCGCCTCTCGCGCGCCTCTGGCGCCTGATCGCGCGCTTCGCGTGGCTTCGCGCGCTTCGCGCGCTTCGCGCGGCTTCGCGCGCTTCGCGCCGCTTCGCGCCTCTCGCGCGCCTCTGGCGCCTGTGGCACCCCTCCGCACGCCTTCGCGCGCTTCGCGCGGCTTCGCGCGCTTCGCGCGCTTCGCGCCGCTTCGCGCCTCTCGCGCGCCTCTGGCGCCCCTCCGCGCCCGCTTCGCGCCTCTCGCGCGCCTCTGATGGCACCCCTCCGCGCGCCTTCGCGCGCTTCGCGCGGCTTCGCGCGCTCCGCGCGCCTCCCCGCGCCTCCGCGCACCTTCGCGGGCTTCGCGCGCTTCGCGCCGCTCCGCGCGCCTCTGCGCGCCTTCGCGCGCTTTGCGCCGCTTCGCGCCTCTCGCGCGCCTCCGCGCGCCTTCGCGCGCTTCGCGCGTTTCGCGCGCTTCGCGCTGCTTCGCGCGCTTCGCGCCGCTTCGCGCATCTCACGCGCCTCTCGCGCGCCTCCGCGCGGCTTCGCGCCGCTTCGCGCGCTTCGCGCCCTTCGGTTGGCTTCGCGCGGCTTTTCGCGCGGCTTTTTGCACGCTTCGCGCCCTTCGCACGCCCCGCGCTTCGCGCGCTTCACACGCGCCCTTCGCGCGGGTTTCGCGCGGGACTTTGTGCGTGCATATATATAGAGCCCACGTGCATGCATCCATGTGCGAAAAGTTGTTTCAACGAACGTATTCTTCATGTGAAGCTGCATACTCCGAACTTGGGGCGTTTACCGAGGCTGGCCGGCTTGCAAGCACACGTTGGTCTGTAGTCGACTCGAAGTAGTTCCGAAATCCATATGGCGCTGTTGACCTCTAAAAAAATTTTGAACAACCTGAGAACCCTAGGAGGATCATGGGACTTATAAAGTATAAGGTTATAAGTACCTTAATTGGGGTGTAATTATAATTATCGTTACCTTAACCCAGCCTTGAGTGCTTGGCACCAGCTGCCCAAGCTGGCGAGCACCTCCTCCCGACGCCGGGCAAGTTCCTCTGAGCTGAAGCATGGAAAAGAAGAGCAAGAGCGCCTCATGCACCACGTAGGCCATGCGCTGCCCTTTCTTAGCAGTAGAATCAGCTGCAGTTAGTTGGGCAGGTCTGCGTGATTGCAACATGAGAACTCGCAGCTGCATGTCTGCCCAACCCGAGATGGACGAAGCAAATGGTAAATGTGGTAAAGTTACAATCGCTGCTGCTGATGTGTTTTCGACTGCGATTAGACCGTCATCGTTTCATGTTGACGCTTCTACCTTCACTTCACAATAAGCCAACCCCGACTCCACATGACACCTCCTCCACCAGAACCCATGAACCAAGACCCCAAAACCTTCTGAACAAGGAGCCAAGATCAAACATCCCCGTCACTGTCTTCCACGATGATCCGGAGAAATGACAGAATTATGCCAAGGACATGACACCTCCTCCAGCAGGAACCCATGAACCAAGACCCTAAACCCTGCAAAGAGTCCTGATGGGCGGCCTCTGTCGAGACCTCCATCGCCGCGACCTTTCGCAGTAGAACAGGGGGGCAAGATCAAACATCGGCGTTACTGTCTTCCACGAAGACCCGACGCTGGGCAAGTTCCTCTGAGCTGGAGCGCGGAAAAGAAGAGCCGGAGCGCTTCATGCACGACGTAAGCCATGTGCTGCGCTTGGATGGGGTGCTTTTAGCAGTAGAATCAACTGCAGTGAGTTGGGCAGATCTGCGTGATTGCAACATGAGAAGTCACCGCTGTATGGCTGCCCAACCCGGGATGGACGAAGCAAATGGTAAATGTGGTAAGGTTACAAGCGCTGCTGCTGATGTGTTTTCGACTGCGATTAGACCGTCATCGTTTCATGTTGACGCTTCTGCCTTCACAGTAAGCCAACCCCGACTCCACATGACACCTCCACCAGCAGGAACCCATGAACCAAAACCCCAAAACCCTCTGAACAAGGAGCCAAGATCAAACATCCCCGTCACTGTCTTCCAGGATGATCCTGAGAAACGACAGAATTATGCCAAGGACATGACACCTCCTCCAACAAGAACCCATGAACCAAGACCCCTAAACCCTGCAAAGAGTCCTGATAGGCGGCCTCTGCAGAGACCTCCCTCGCCGCGGCCTTTCACAGTAGAACACGGAGGCAAGATCAAACATCGCCGTCACCCATGGCCTTGCGCTTGGCCGTGAAGGCGTGGGAGAGCTTCGTCGCACAAGTTTCGCACAACTTGACAGTCCTGTCAAGAGAGCAAAAATGCAAAGTCAAACTTGTCAGCAAGAAGCTGTTGTCCTGACTCCAACGTAAGCTAACAGGTAATTAACGTGCAGACCCGATGCAAACGAGGTCGACCCCCACCGCCTCGGAAGTGGCTTCTTCGCAGCTGCCTTCGCAGCCTCCAGCAGGCTTTCCTTCTTGACTTCGCGCAGAGCGCGCGTTTTGCTGCACAGCATGCATTTCGCGGCTCGCTTCACCATGACGAAGGCTGGCAGACCTACAACTGAGAGAATGCTTGCGCTTTGGCTGGCTGTAGCTTGGAGCTTTGTCTCTGCGTGTATGCTGATTCGTGTCGTGCGAGGTCCTGCTTGTGGCACAGATGGCACAGCATTTCCTCATCTGTGTTATACATTGATCTGCTAGTATGGTCAACATGAACTGAGCCCGTTGACTACGTAGCTGCCCTGCTGTGATAAAACGGCAGGCACGAGTTCGGCGATAGCGTCGACTCGACGGCGCAGCTCCGGCGGCAAGGTGACATGCGCTGCGTCCCGGCCCGACGCATGTCTGTGGTATGTAGACATGCCAGGTGAGTGATTACAGGCCCTACTACTACTACTACTACTACTACTACTACTACTACTACTACTACTACTACTACTACTACTACTACTACTACTACTACTACTACTACTACTACTACTACTACTACTACTACTACTACTACTACTACTACTACTACTACTACTACTACTACTACTACTACTACTACTACTACTACTACTACTACTACTACTACTACTACTACTACTACTACTACTACTACTACTACTACTACTACTACTACTACTACTACTACTACTACTACTACTACTACTACTACTATTACTACTATTACTACTATTACTACTATTACTACTACTACTGCTACTACTACTGCTACTACTACTACTACTACTACTACTACTACTACTACTACTATTTTCAATTGAACGCTGTGCGACCGGGCTCAGCACATTGCGGGCGATTGCCGCGGTGCACGCACTTGGTGTGAAACTGACTCGATTGACCCTATGACTGATATGCTCGAAGAGGCGAGCACCAGCTCCCTTGATGTCGTGCTATACTTACCACTACTGCTACTGCTGCTACTACTACAACTACTGCAACTACTACTTGCGTGGGGATTTGATCTTGATGATGTTCCTTGTCGCTCACCCCACCGAGCTATGTTGGGTAATGATGTGGTTGCCCTCTACAGTCTCGATCACTTTCTCTCTCTCCCACGTGTCAGCTTCACTCCCTGTGCAGGCAGATCCAGAGCTCGCTTGTTTTGTTTTGCACCTTCGCGGCCAGCGATGGATCGTCGTTTTATTAAACGGATGAGGGGATTTCATACATACATATTACGATTTGCGGCTCAAGCTGATTTGGATTTACAAATGTCGAATATCTAGTCGTCCTCTTAGGGACGTTCTATAAATGACTCAAATAAAGAATCAATCCAATATTTTATGGCATACGCACACTCACGACCTTTTCGCTCGAAAGCATCAAACGGGGTTTCCAAGTGCATGCCGCGCGCACCACGTGGCACATCGCCACAAGAAAGAAGCACATCGCTTCGAGAGCACTCTGCTCGCCCCCCAGGGTTGGGTGGGTGGGAAAACAAAAATTCTCAGTCTTGAGCTCCACTCTGAGCCAAGACTTTGCAACATAACATGGTTCAAACAGCGTGCGGCATGTGAAACGTGAAACATCTTTCAAGTAATGCCGGAAATCCAAAATCAGCAGTTTTTCTGCACTTCCAGAAAAACCTCAAGCGCCTACAAATCGTAAAGCGAAATCATGCGAGCATGAGTATAGAAGCTTACGATTTGCGGCTCAAGCTGATTTGGATTTACAAATGTCGAATATCTAGTCGTCCTCTTAGGGACGTTCTATAAATGACTCAAATAAAGAATCAATCCAATATTTTATGGCATACGCACACTCACGACCTTTTCGCTCGAAAGCATCAAACGGGGTTTCCAAGTGCATGCCGCACGCACCACGTGGCACATCGCCACAAGAAAGAAGCACATCGCTTCGAGAGCACTCCGCTCGCCCCGCTTGACAAGAGTGCTCCTAAACGAAGCGCTGAAGCATTGTCCCTGTCAAAGGGCAACAAGGATCATCAATCACGCACTCCGGGAAAGCTCTCAAAAGGCCCTCCCAGCGACCTCTCGACGGTCCATCAGAGATATTCGAGTGTGAGGGAACACGGCTGAACCACTGCATGGCAGGCAGCGAATCAGCTTTCTCGAATGCGCACAAAAGCTTTCTCCATGTATCCTCTTTGGAGGATCCGCTTATGCAGGCGGCAAGCACACCGCTGTGATCCACGAAATAAATGACCCTGGCACCGTCCAGGACGTTTGCCCACCACGACCTGGCAATGATGACAGCGAACATCTCAACCTGGCCTATGAGGTGTCGCTTGCCCCTGGCGTGCCATGCTTCAAGCAGCGTCTTTGGAACAAGCGAGCCAAAGGCCCTTACCTTCAAGCCTCCACCAGACGAAGGAGCGAACATTACACCCCCCACCCCAGCGGGGTTCGCAGCATCCGGCTCGAAGCAGCCGTCAGTGAAGATCACGATAGGACTGGTCGCAACTGAAGCGGACACATTTCTCGGAGCTCCGGACACAACGCGCTCCTTCAAGAGCAACAAAGCTTCAAGATGCTGAGCTGTGAGGTTGACGCGCGCAGCAGAAGACCTCTCAAGGCTTCTGAGATCGTGAATTGCCAACCTGCCCATCCTGCCAAGGATCTGTGCCTCGGCGAACTGAAGTCTGCCGAACAAAGAAGGCAACTCACGAGGTGCAACGTGCCCTCTGGTGATAATCTCCTCAATGGCAACGGCGATGGCCTGCGACCTCGAAGGTTTGTTGCACACAGACACGCCCGACATATCTTCAGCCGACGTGTCTATGACAACTCCCAAAGTTTCCGAGCGCGTCGAAAAAGGCTTATCCTTATCATCAGCAATCCTAAACCCCAAAAGGCGCATTACTGAAGTGAAGGCTGCAGCCGTGCTGTTGCCAAGGAGGCATGGCGACACTACTGGATAGTCGTCATAGTAGAGCGCCGTCAAGATCTCCATCTCAAGCATAATCCTTCTCAGCAGAGCCGAGACTCTGTTGAAGTGAAGAACAGATCCACAGGCTCCGAAAGGAAGAGTGTGGCATATGTAGCCGGACGGCTCGGTCTGCGACGGATGTCGAATGGTGACTATCGCCTTACTTTGCTCCTCCGGTGCAAGAGGAAGCTGTTTGTAAGCGGATTTAAGATCAAATGCTGTAGTGACAGGTCTGATCTTCTCCTTGTCGGCCCAATGTTCATGCAGCTTGCCTTTCAAGGATTCGCCCGAGCTCAGTTGCAACGTGACATCGCCCCTAGCAGAGGCAGCCTGCATTATCTTTGTGCAAATCCAGACCACCTCGTCCAAAGCCCTAAGCGGAATCTTCTCATGGCAGCCAAATGTTGCATTGAGCCCCGACTCGCTAAGATCATCGATGGGCCTCCACTTGTTTTGCCATACAGCGAACCTTCGGCACGGCATCCACTGGCCTTTAAAGCGATCCTGGAGCTCAGAGAATGACAAAGGACCCTCGAGCCATCCTTTTCCTCCAGATACATCGGTTTCGCCCAGTGTGATTTCGGCCAGCTCCGCGTCGTACTCCTGAGCCGGCTGCTCCCTCACCCGTGCCCAAAGCTGATGCTTCAAAACTTCGGCAGCGTCCCAGAATTGCTCCTCTGAAGACAAGGCAGGCTTGTGGTCCGGCTCAAAAACACCTGTAGGATCAGGAACACCTGACAACTTGAACCCTGCACACAGGTCACGATGCAGGTGTTTGTCGGGCCAGTCAAGTGATCTTGCAATCTTGTCAAGAAGGAGCAGCTTCTTTCCCTGAAGAACCTTGCGGACCGAAGGATGCAGGGAGGCCTGGAGAGAGGCTTCATCTGAGCGAAGGTCCTTTGCCCACTGATTCCACTTTTGCAGCAGGAGTAACCTGTTTCGCATGATGCATAAGGGACCTTTGGTCAACGTGGCAAAGAGCACACGAACAAGCTTATCCGGAAGAGCTCTGGCGGCATCAAACGGATGCTGAAGTGCGACAGCCTGATACACAAATTGCACCGGCTCGCGATACACACCGAACACATACTCAGTATGGCGAGGCTTCTGCGAAGAGATGTTGGTCGCTTGCTGCGCGGATTCCTCAGTCGCCCCCCCTTCGGAAGTGGAAGAGCGCAGGAGGCGGGCATGTTTGGGAACGCCATTCCACGGATGCGTGAGCTGCTTCTTGGCATCCAAAGGTGGAGGGCCTTCACACGTCAAACGTTGCGTGTAGGCAAACTCTGGCACAAGCGGTGGCAGCTTGGATGCCTTCGGTTGGTTTTGCGCCGCAGCACGGACCTCGGGGAGCCTAAGAGGGGAGGGGCCTAAACCCGAGGCAGCAACCTGAGTGGACAAGGCAGCAGCAAAACGATCACAGAAGAGTTTCTGCGTCATGGCATCGGTTCTGTCAGCCGCGGCAAGCGATGACAGGTCACACAAGGTGTACACTAAGCGAAAATGCTGGAGCCTGTGCAAGTCAGACATCAGATACACTGGTACCTCAGAAGAGACCTTGAGCAGGTCGGCGAAGGGAGGCAGCTCCCAAAGCCAAGAGGACATGGGGTGCATAAGCGAGAACGCCACCCCAAGTTCCCGAGCCCGAAGCAAAAAGGCTCCCAGCTGAATAAAGATGCGGTTGGCCGACTGGAGACGAGCCAACACAGACGAATCCTGACCTGGCACACCCCACGGGTGGGAAGCACTTCGAAGCGACTGCTTTGCACGCGATCGTCGCGTGGTCCCAGCTGGGGGAGTCACATGTACATGAACAACTTGTCTGGTTTCAAGAACGGTCGTCAAGTACTCCCAAGAGGCTGGCAACGTAAGATCGAGGCCGACAACATGCACATAAGGCCTAGATCGATTCCCGTGAAAATCAACCGCCAAAGTGTCTATGTTTGCAGCTTTGACGGAAGCTGACAGAAGGCCTGACCCGGCGCAAAGTTGGATCGCAAGAGGAGCTCCGCGGGAGCTCTTTGCCTTCGGGACTAAGGATCTTGAAGACAGTCCAGAGAAGGTACTATGCGATCCAAGCTGACACAGAGAAGTCGCTGTATCTTGACATGGCAAATTGAAACCGGCTCGAAGCAGCATCTCGGCATCTTGATCTGGAATCTCAGCGGTGGCTTTGACCACAAAACCGATTAGAACGATACGTGGGCCCTGCGTCCAAGGCAATGTAAGGTGCTTCTTATGCGGATCAAAGGCAAGAGTGGAGTCTCTGAAGTCGAGGTGTGAGCCCAGAAGAGAAGGATCGGTGGGGCACACGGTGTCCCCGCTTGCGTCCTGGACCCACAAACCCCCTCCCCTAAACCCCGAAACCTTAATCAAGCCGTTCAGATAGCACAATGCATTGTTTGCATCCAGATGCAAGGCTGTTCGCACATTGCGAGTCAAAGACAATGATGTCACTGGAAGCCTCGGGTGGTATTCCTTGAAGACCTTCGCAAGGAATGCGGAGGTCACTGGGAACTGATGCATATGTTGTCGGCATCCGTGAACACCTCCATGCACATACGCCCCTGTGCTCCAGCTGAACTCGTCATCAGAATTGTTCCCTCTTGCCGGGATTTCACTCTCCAGCAAATCACACAAGGTCACGACATCTCTGAGATCTAAAGGCTTCTTAAGTGATGCGGCAGCAGAAAATTGCTCAGGATCTTTACAAAGTATAGGCTCTGCAGCTACTTGCTCAGCAGCGAAAATTGAGGATTCAGAATCCGACCCCTCGGCCGAATCAACAGCTTGTGCGGTAGCACGGTCCCTTGACCGCGCTCGCTTGGGCGAGCCCACTCCGAGCTGCCCACTTCCCTTCACTGATGGCATCGCCGCCATCTCATCTTGACCCACCTGGAGTCAAGACCCGGCCTTCTTCAGGGCCGCATACTGTGGGCAGTCAAGTGCTGGATGCGCGCCCCCGCACTTCGGGACGGCGCATACGTGCAGCCCCTTTGGGCAGCGACCGCCCTTCACTTGCTCAGAGCAAGTTTTCAAGCCATACCCAAAACAGATTGGGTCGCCCCGATTGGTGCATGCCTTGCAGCCAACAAGCTCCCTGGGCATCCTTGGCGTGCTTTTACCTGTGCCTGGGCTCTTGCCTTTCCGACCACCCTTTGAGGGACGATCATACGGGCTCCAGCGCGGCTTCGGAGGTGGCTCCACACGACCGCTAGGCTTAGGCAGCGGCTGCATCACACGCGTGACCTCTGGCAAATTGAAAACTTCGTCGAAGCAGTCGTCCAACGGGCGACCGAGGGCGGTGGCCTGGACTCCATCGCGAGTCCTGTCCGCTAATTCCTGGAAGAACTTCTGGTCCGCCGCCTCCAATTGGGCGAAAGACACTTGCGAATGCGTGTCGAGTTGGGCGGCCATCCTTGTCTCTATCAATTTTTCGGCCCACCTGCGATGCAAACGAAAGTCGAGCAAGTTCGACATTTCCAATGCAAGACCTCTTCGCAAGAGTGCGAACTGCAACAAAATCTCCGAACTCGTGTCAGCTTTAATGTGATCGCTCTTAGCTTCAGCCTTCAAGCGCCCCTGGGAATCCACAGTGAGCATGCTGTCACGCTTCGCCTCACTCGAGAGCTCCTGGGACTTGGATGTGCAACGATCCCAAGAAACATAGCGAAGGCGATTCCCTTCGTAGATGCCCACACACAAGTCCAGCAATGCATCGCTCGGCTCGTTCCGATCCTTGATATCGATCCCTGAAACAGATGCCTTGATCATTCGGTACCTCTCCGCTCTCTCTGGCTGTGACAGACGCCTTGGCCCTGCCTCATCTGGCCGCTCGGCCATCGTCTTAAGCTCTTGAGTAGCCACGGCATAAGCTTCATGGAATAGCCTGCGCCAGGATGCTTTCTGGCCTGCATCACTCTCCTTCCCAAGTGCTTCATTGAGGACCTTAATGAGCTCGGAATCTGACGCAGCGCCTGGCGCGTAAGACGAAACGAATGCCACCTTAGCAAGGGTATTGATTCCGGCAGCCTTCAATTTGATCAGGGCCTCACCGCCTAGGCCAACGGTCTCACATCGGTTGGTGAACACCGGCTCCGACTCCGTGTATGAAGCCATGGCTCACACAGTCCCTATCTCTTGCACAGCTGTTGCCCAACCGGCTCGCATGCACTGCCACTCCGGCCAAACCGCCGCATGGGCGCACGTTCAAAGACATCATTAAAGTGCCAAATGCAGCGTGCCAAAGGACTGCAACTTCTGCAAGACAACTGGCTCCAGACGCACGCACAGGACTGGTGGTGCTAGACGCAATACACACTTGAACTTGCAGGGCACCGCCACAGCATGTCATCATGGACTTGCAAGGCACATGCGCTCGAAGCTTTGGATTGTCCACGTCCTCAGCCCGCAGCACCTCACGCATTAACTGATTCCAGAAAGCTTCTGAAGCACTGCTTGCACCTTGGATACAAAACGGATGGGTGTGCATCGCACACCTCATAGGCAGCCGTAATCTTTCGGCCACAAATGAAAGCGGTGGCCTGCTCCTCACGTGAAATGTGCAAAACTCGCGAGGTCTCGTTCCTAGCCATGACCGCCTCACCAGGAATCTTAGATCTATCTACACGACCGGCCCACGGGCCCAAAACTCGTCCCTCAGCACCCTCATCATGGCGCGGGCATTCCTCATCCTCAGAGGAGGACGATGAGCAATCTGCGCCTGCATCGTCACGAACTCCTGCAGCCTCCCTTTCCGCGGCCGTCATAAGGCCTCTGGTCTCATCGGGCCTGAAAGAACGATCACGGACCTCATCGACGAGCTCCTGCAAGACTCTTAAGGGATATGCCATGGCATCCCTGGCGTAGATGATCTCAGTACCTATGCCAGCATCCTTTGTTGCGTGGTATCCCAACAATGCAGTGACATCTCGAGCAACACCCTTCTTGTTTAGCCACGACAAAAGTGTGGTTTTGGCCGAGTGCGTCCCCAGCCCGAGCAAGTAGGGATCATCAGTGCCATCATTGAGCAGAGCTCGCATCCACTGCCCTGAAGCCTGAGCAGTTTGTGGGATCACGTTCCATCCTCCCCCACTATTGGGTGAGGGCATGAGAGGTTTCCCCTCCCCTGCCGTGATGCCCTCCTTCTTGAGCGCCGCCTTCCATCCTGATGCCCAGCACTTGCCGCTGAGACCCCGCGCCGGCGCCAGCATGGGTAGAAATTTTGTTTTCCGCTCCACCGTGAAGCTAGCTTTGGTCTTCTTAACCTCCGCATTGATGAAACCCGCAGGAAGATCTCCCCTGAAGTGAAGCTCGAAAGCCAACGAGCAAACATGTTGGGCATCAGAGTGACGGGCTCGAGAGAAAACCATGAAGAGGATGAAGCCTGCCATTACCACATCGAGGGCCGAACGAGGCACATCGCCTGTGCAAATCAGCTCAAGCCTGATAACATCCTTGACTCGAAGTGGAGGCCTCTGCTGCAGTCGCCTGATGCCCAAGTACAGCTTTCTGGCGAGCCCTTTCACCCTCAAAGAATCCAGCGCCAGCACCGCACTGTCAAGACCCAACACGAAGCGGCCGAAAGCCAGCGAGGCAAGCACAGACTTGAAGAATGTCGCTGCTACCTGCGCCTGCATGTCGTAGAAGAACTTATACATGACCTCCTCTCTGATTGGGAAGGGCTCAATACCTTCCAGGTCGCAGAAAGCCAAATATCTGATCATCGGACCGGCTCTCGTATGCAGGGTCGCAGTGCTCTTTGCAGCAAGAGCATTCGAAATACTCTCAAGAAGATCACCAGCACCGAGCCCCAACAAGCGTGCCCTCAAGAAATCGCGAGACACAGCAAAGTCCCACGGCCCTCGCTCAATGATCTTAAGCCACTTAAATAAAGCAAAATTCTTCTCCTCAGTCTCCTTCGCGTCCCAAGAAACATGTTTGGTTCTTTTAGCGAACTTGGCACCCGCGGCATCGAATCTGCTCTGCATCCTCGCCACCTCAGGATGATGCTTCCCTCTCGGGGACTGCGGACGGAAGCAGTCTCTGCGGAGCCGGAAGTCCCGGCATAAACCTTTTCCTGGCGGAAGCATCAGAGCAAATGCTGGCATCCCACGGCTGCCTGACTGAGAAGTGAGTAGCTGGGGTGTCTCTAAGGGCACTCAAGAGATGAAGATCAAAGGCAGATGCGTGATCCGGGGCACCCTGGGCACCCCTTTTAGCACTACGGCGCCCCGACATCACCCAGTGCCGGACGCACTTGCGAAGTCCATCCGCCGGCCACGCAATAGGCCGGCTTGCACACGCCCTAAGGGCAAACCTCGGTTTACCAGGGACCAGGAGCCTTCTAGATGCACAAAGGAATCTCTAGAGAGGCCCCGAAAACAAAAATTCTCAGTCTTGAGCTCCACTCTGAGCCAAGACTTTGCAACATAACATGGTTCAAACAGCGTGCGGCATGTGAAACGTGAAACATCTTTCAAGTAATGCCGGAAATCCAAAATCAGCAGTTTTTCTGCACTTCCAGAAAAACCTCAAGCGCCTACAAATCGTAAAGCGAAATCATGCGAGCATGAGTAGAAGCATAAATACATACATATATAAATCACCACAGACACACATGCACATACACATGCGGCTTCGCCCGAAGCGAAGCGCATGCAGGCTGCTGGCGTGGCTTCGCACGTGCTTTGCGCGGCTCGCGCCGGCTTCGCGCGGCTTCACGAGAGCTGCTTCGCGTGACCTGGCGCATGCTTCGCGCGCGCATCTGGGATAGGGTCAAGTGGGGGGGGTCTGCCTCGGCACCGGTCAATCCAGACCTTTTCGCTGGGTCTGGATAGCAGAGGCCCGAGTGCTGTGATTCAAAACGCCGGAGCAATCCAGACCCCGCGGCCAAAACACAGTTCAGACCCCAAGAGATCTCCAACCCCTGGATCCACATACTGCTCGTGTCGGTTTCGGGCTCGATGCGGGAAGTCAGTGGCACTGATGAGTTTCTGTTCCGGCTGTCTCAAACTGTCTGTCTTGACGCATGATATTTTGAGTTTGGGGTCCGTTGGGGGCATCCTGGTGATATTCTTGGCGATGCTTGTGGAATAGCGGCTTCCGGAAACAACAGCATTGAACACCCGCCAACCCGTTCGCCCCATCCCCTAATGGAGACGTCGGGTAGGAGGGTTTCCGCAGGCGTTTGGACGCCGTTCTTTTGTTAAAATAAGGCCACAGACACTCTTCTCCAAAAGAACCGTCTGCTTGGGTTACCGGTGCCGTGCTCAGGCCAGGACACCTTGGTATCCACCATGTTTCTTGTGGAGGGGGGGGGGCGAAAAAGGTAAACTTCATTTACTGACATCCCCCTATGTGCGCCGCATGCTGTCAGGCACAAGAAATGAATTTATGCGTTTCCTGAACGTTCTTTGGCTTCCCACTTAATCTGGGTCGTCTGACTGTCGAGCACGTGCACCATCAGGTATGGTACTCCTGAAGTGTGGGTGCCAAGTTCATTTCGAGCCACCGTCTCTGGGGTTTCTGGGTTTCTGGTTTCAGGGTTTTTCGGGCTTCTGGGTTGATGTTTCTGTTTAGGGTTTCTGGGTTTCGAATTTCTGGGTCCAGGGCTTGGGGTTTCTGGGTAATACAAGGCTTCTGGGCTTAGAGTTTCTATTCAAGGTTTCTGGATGTTTCTGGCTTTCTGGCTTCAGGGGTTTAGGGTTTCTGGGTTCAGGGGTTCTGGGTACAAGGCATGTGGGCTTAACGTTTCTGGATGTTTCTGGGTTTTGTAGCGCCTCTGGGTAGCACTAGCCGTAGCATTAGCGCAGCAGCAGTAACAGTGGCCGTAACAGCAGTAGTAGCAGCAGCCGTCGGCGTAGCAGAAGCAGTGGTCACAGTTGCCGCTGCCGTAGCCGTAGCCGCGCAGCTCGCATAGCCGCAGCCGCAGGTGTAGCAGTAGAAGCAGCAACAGCCGGAACGCGACCCGTTCCCCCCTCGCTCTTTTCTACTGTTGGGACTTGGGTGAGTCAAAACAGTTTACGACGTTAACCGCAGGCGCTACAGCGTGCCGAGAAGGGCCGCGACCCGTTCCCCCCCTGCCCCCGCCCCAGCTTCACAGACCCGATTCGGTCTCGGATTGACGGTTTACGCTGTAGGATGTGGAAACTATATTCCACAGGGGCTGGGGTTTCGACACGAGGGTTTGGGGTTTAGGATTGTGGTTTTCTCTTTATGGTTACGACTTCTGCTTAGGTTTAGGATCTAAGGGATTACGGGTTTAGGGTTTCTGCGTTCAAGGGTTTAGGGTTTCTGGATGTTGTTGGCTCTAATGCAGGTTTCAAGCTTCAACGTTTTAGGGTTTCTGGGTTGACGGGTTCTGGCTTCCAACCTTCTGTGTTTAGCGTTTCTGGACGTTTCGAAGCTGAGGGTTTAGGGCTTCTGGGTTTGTGATTTCTGGGGTTTCTGGGTTTAGGGCTTCTGCAAAAAAGGGTTTGTTGATGTTTCTGGTTTGAGGATTTCTGGTTTCAGGGCTTTCGGGCTTGTGGGTTCTGGGCTTCGGGGTTCTGATGCTTAAGTCCAATGAAATATATAGTTCCGTTGGACTTGCTACATTGCTACACCTTCAGCATGTCGCTCCTTGGGACCGGTTTGGTGGCCGGGCGACCCGTTCCCCCCGTCCATGACTGTGGCCGATATGCTCGTCGAGCTTTGTTTGTGCGCAGTTTCTGGGTGGTGGTTTGCTGGCTTCAGGGTTTCTTGGTTTGGGGTTTCTGGGTTTGGGGTTTCTGGCTTCAGGGTTTCTTGGCTGGGGGGCTTATGGCTTTGGTATTTTTGGGTTTGTGGTTTCTGGCTTCAGGGTTTAATGTCCCTGAATTTTGGGGTTGCTGGGTTTAGGATTCTGGGTTTCACGGTTTCTGGTTTTGGTGTTTCGGGGTTTCTGGCTTCAGGGTTTCTGGGTTTGGGGTTGCTGGGTTTGGGGTTTTCTGGGTTGGGGGTTCTTGGCTTCACAGTTTCTTGTTTTGGGGTTTCTGGGTTCGGGTTCTGGGCTTGGGGTTCTTGGGCTTCAGGGTTTCTTGTTTCGGGGTGTCTGGGTTAAGGATTTCTGGGTTTGGGTTTCTTGGCTTCACGGTTTCTGGTTTGAGGGTTTTCCGGGTTTGGGGTTGCTGGGTTTAGGATTCTGGGGTTCCGGTTTCTGGTCTTGGGTTGCCGGGTTTAGGATTTATGGGTTTGGGGTTTCTGGCCTCAGGGTTTCTGGGTTTGGGGTCGTTGCGTTTGAGGTTTCTGGATGGAACAGATCTTGACATCGCCCCCGATCTGCCACCCGGTTGCTGACGAGGACTTGGCCAGGCCCGTCAAGCAATGCTGTTCTGCAACACCCCCACCCCCCACCCCCCGCCGCCACGCGATGTCGGGCGGTGCGTCATTTCGTCTGAATGTTTTGTATGCAAAGTTACTGCGTTTTTTTTCGGGGGGTCTGGATTGACCCTGCCGGGGTCTGGATTGGTCCCAGACCCACTTCAGACCTTCGGCCTATTTGGTCTGCAGACCGGGGTCTGAAGTCCCCTCCCCACTTGAGGGGATCATCTGGGTATGTTTCGTGCGGCTTCGCGCACCAGACGCCGGCTTTGCGCACCTGCGTGCGCGCACCTTCGCGCGCGGCTTCGCACGGCTTCACGCAGCTTCGCGCGCGGGCTGCTTCGCGTGGCTTCGTGCGTGCACCTGCGCGCACTCTGCGTGCGCACAACCTGCGCGCGCGGCTTCGCGCGGGCTGCTTCGCATGGCTTCGCGCGTGCCCCTGCCCGCGCTCGGTTTCGCGCGGCTTTAGGCGGCTTCGCGCGCTTCGCGTGGCTTCGCGCGGCTTCGCGCAGGCTGCTTCGCGAGGCTTCGTGCGTGTGCGCGCGCCCGGCTTCGCGCCGCTTCGCGCGGCTTCGCACGGCTTCGCGCGCTTCGCGCGGCTTCGCGCGTGCTTCGCGCGCCCGCACTTCGCGCGCGCTTCGCGCGCCTCGCGCCGGCTTCGCGCGGCTTCGCGCGCCCGCGCTTCGCGTGGCTTCGCGCGTGCTTCGCGCGCCCGCGCTTCGCGCGCGCTTCGCGCGGCTTCGCGTGTCAGCTTTAATGTGATCGCTCTTAGCTTCAGCCTTCAAGCGCCCCTGGGAATCCACAGTGAGCATGCTGTCACGCTTCGCCTCACTCGAGAGCTCCTGGGACTTGGATGTGCAACGATCCCAAGAAACATAGCGAAGGCGATTCCCTTCGTAGATGCCCACACACAAGTCCAGCAATGCATCGCTCGGCTCGTTCCGATCCTTGATATCGATCCCTGAAACAGATGCCTTGATCATTCGGTACCTCTCCGCTCTCTCTGGGTGTGACAGACGCCTTGGCCCTGCCTCATCTGGCCACTCGGCCATCGTCTTAAGCTCTTGAGTAGCCACGGCATAAGCTTCATGGAATAGCCTGCGCCAGGATGCTTTCTGGCCTGCATCACTCTCCTTCCCAAGTGCTTCATTGAGGACCTTAATGAGCTCGGAATCTGACGGAGCGCCTGGCGCGTAAGACGAAACGAATGCCACCTTAGCAAGGGTATTGATTCCGGCAGCCTTCAATTTGGTCAGGGCCTCACCGCCTAGGCCAACGGTCTCACATCGGTTGGTGAACACCGGCTCCGACTCCGTGTATGAAGCCATGGCTCACACAGTCCCTATCTCTTGCACAGCTGTTGCCCAACCGGCTCGCATGCACTGCCACTCCGGCCAAACCGCCCCATGGGCGCACGTTCAAAGACATCATTAAAGTGCCAAATGCAGCGTGCCAAAGGACTGCAACTTCTGCAAGACAACTGGCTCCAGACGCACGCACAGGACTGGTGGTGCTAGACGCAATACACACTTGAACTTGCAGGGCACCGCCACAGCATGTCATCATGGACTTGCAAGGCACATGCGCTCGAAGCTTTGGATTGTCCACGTCCTCAGCCCGCAGCACCTCACGCATTAACTGATTCCAGAAAGCTTCTGAAGCACTGCTTGCACCTTGGATACAAAACGGATGGGTGTGCATCGCACACCTCATAGGCAGCCGTAATCTTTCGGCCACAAATGAAAGCGGTGGCCTGCTCCTCACGTGAAATGTGCAAAACTCGCGAGGTCTCGTTCCTAGCCATGACCGCCTCACCAGGAATCTTAGATCTATCTACACGACCGGCCCACGGGCCCAAAACTCGTCCCTCAGCACCCTCATCATGGCGCGGGCATTCCTCATCCTCAGAGGAGGACGATGAGCAATCTGCGCCTGCATCGTCACGAACTCCTGCAGCCTCCCTTTCCGCGGCCGTCATAAGGCCTCTGGTCTCATCGGGCCTGAAAGAACGATCACGGACCTCATCGACGAGCTCCTGCAAGACTCTTAAGGGATATGCCATGGCATCCCTGGCGTAGATGATCTCAGTACCTATGCCAGCATCCTTTGTTGCGTGGTATCCCAACAATGCAGTGACATCTCGAGCAACACCCTTCTTGTTTAGCCACGACAAAAGTGTGGTTTTGGCCGAGTGCGTCCCCAGCCCGAGCAAGTAGGGATCATCAGTGCCATCATTGAGCAGAGCTCGCATCCACTGCCCTGAAGCCTGAGCAGTTTGTGGGATCACGTTCCATCCTCCCCCACTCTTGGGTGAGGGCATGAGAGGTTTCCCCTCCCCTGCCGTGATGCCCTCCTTCTTGAGCGCCGCCTTCCACCCTGATGCCCAGCACTTGCCGCTGAGACCCCGCGCCGGCGCCAGCATGGGTAGAAATTTTGTTTTCCGCTCCACCGTGAAGCTAGTTTTGGTCTTCTTAACCTCCGCATTGATGAAACCCGCAGGAAGATCTCCCCTGAAGTCAAGCTCGAAAGCAAACGAGCAAACATGTTGGGCATCAGAGTGACGGGCTCGAGAGAAAACCATGAAGAGGATGAAGCCTGCCATTACCACATCGAGGGCCGAACGAGGCACATCGCCTGTGCAAATCAGCTCAAGCCTGATAACATCCTTGACTCGAAGTGGAGGCCTCTGCTGCAGTCGCCTGATGCCCAAGTACAGCTTTCTGGCGAGCCCTTTCACCCTCAAAGAATCCAGCGCCAGCACCGCACTGTCAAGACCCAACACGAAGCGGCCGAAAGCCAGCGAGGCAAGCACAGACTTGAAGAATGTCGCTGCTACCTGCGCCTGCATGTCGTAGAAGAACTTATACATGACCTCCTCTCTGATTGGGAAGGGCTCAATACCTTCCAGGTCGCAGAAAGCCAAATATCTGATCATCGGACCGGCTCTCGTATGCAGGGTCGCAGTGCTCTTTGCAGCAAGAGCATTCGAAATACTCTCAAGAAGATCACCAGCACCGAGCCCCAACAAGCGTGCCCTCAAGAAATCGCGAGACACAGCAAAGTCCCACGGCCCTCGCTCAATGATCTTAAGCCACTTAAATAAAGCAAAATTCTTCTCCTCAGTCTCCTTCGCGTCCCAAGAAACATGTTTGGTTCTTTTAGCGAACTTGGCACCCGCGGCATCGAATCTGCTCTGCATCCTCGCCACCTCAGGATGAGATGCTTCCCTCTCGGGGACTGCGGACGGAAGCAGTCTCTGCGGAGCCGGAAGTCCCGGCATAAACCTTTTCCTGGCGGAAGCATCAGAGCAAATGCTGGCATCCCACGGCTGCCTGACTGAGAAGTGAGTAGCTGGGGTGTCTCTAAGGGCACTCAAGAGATGAAGATCAAAGGCAGATGCGTGATCCGGGGCACCCTGGGCACCCCTTTTAGCACTACGGCGCCCCGACATCACCCAGTGCCGGACGCACTTGCGAAGTCCATCCGCCGGCCACGCAATAGGCCGGCTTGCACACGCCCTAAGGGCAAACCTCGGTTTACCAGGGACCAGGAGCCTTCTAGATGCACAAAGGAATCTCTAGAGAGGCCCCGAAAACAAAAATTCTCAGTCTTGAGCTCCACTCTGAGCCAAGACTTTGCAACATAACATGGTTCAAACAGCGTGCGGCATGTGAAACGTGAAACATCTTTCAAGTAATGCCGGAAATCCAAAATCAGCAGTTTTTCTGCACTTCCAGAAAAACCTCAAGCGCCTACAAATCGTAAAGCGAAATCATGCGAGCATGAGTAGAAGCATAAATACATACATATATAAATCACCACAGACACACATGCACATACACATGCGGCTTCGCCCGAAGCGAAGCGCATGCAGGCTGCTGGCGTGGCTTCGCACGTGCTTTGCGCGGCTCGCGCCGGCTTCGCGCGGCTTCACGAGAGCTGCTTCGCGTGACCTGGCGCATGCTTCGCGCGCGCATCTGGGATAGGGTCAAGTGGGGGGGGGTCTGCCTCGGCACCGGTCAATCCAGACCTTTTCGCTGGGTCTGGATAGCAGAGGCCCGAGTGCTGTGATTCAAAACGCCGGAGCAATCCAGACCCCGCGGCCAAAACACAGTTCAGACCCCAAGAGATCTCCAACCCCTGGATCCACATACTGCTCGTGTCGGTTTCGGGCTCGATGCGGGAAGTCAGTGGCACTGATGAGTTTCTGTTCCGGCTGTCTCAAACTGTTTGTCTTGACGCATGATATTTTGAGTTTGGGGTCCGTTGGGGGCATCCTGGTGATATTCTTGGCGATGCTTGTGGAATAGCGGCTTCCGGAAACAACAGCATGGAACACCCGCCAACCCGTTCGCCCCATCCCCTAATGGAGACGTCGGGTAGGAGGGTTTCCGCAGGCGTTTGGACGCCGTTCTTTTGTTAAAATAAGGCCACAGACACTCTTCTCCAAAAGAACCGTCTGCTTGGGTTACCGGTGCCGTGCTCAGGCCAGGACACCTTGGTATCCACCATGTTTCTTGTGGAGGGGGGGGGGGCGAAAAAGGTAAACTTCATTTACTGACATCCCCCTATGTGCTCCGCATGCTGTCAGGCACAAGAAATGAAAGATGCGTTTCCTGAACGTTCTTTGGCTTCCCACTTAATCTGGGTCGTCTGACTGTCGAGCACGTGCACCATCAGGTATGGTACTCCTGAAGTGTGGGTGCCAAGTTCATTTCGAGCCACCGTCTCTGGGGTTTCTGGGTTTCTGGTTTCAGGGTTTTTCGGGCTTCTGGGTTGATGTTTCTGTTTAGGGTTTCTGGGTTTCGAATTTCTGGGTCCAGGGCTTGGGGTTTCTGGGTAATACAAGGCTTCTGGGCTTAGAGTTTCTATTCAAGGTTTCTGGATGTTTCTGGCTTTCTGGCTTCAGGGGTTTAGGGTTTCTGGGTTCAGGGGTTCTGGGTACAAGGCATGTGGGCTTAACGTTTCTGGATGTTTCTGGGTTTTGTAGCGCCTCTGGGTAGCACTAGCCGTAGCATTAGCGCAGCAGCAGTAACAGTGGCCGTAACAGCAGTAGTAGCAGCAGCCGTCGGCGTAGCAGAAGCAGTGGTCACAGTTGCCGCTGCCGTAGCCGTAGCCGCGCAGCTCGCATAGCCGCAGCCGCAGGTGTAGCAGTAGAAGCAGCAACAGCCGGAACGCGACCCGTTCCCCCCCTCGCTCTTTTCTACTGTTGGGACTTGGGTGAGTCAAAACAGTTTACGACGTTAACCGCAGGCGCTACAGCGTGCCGAGAAGGGCCGCGACCCGTTCCCCCCCTGCCCCCGCCCCAGCTTCACAGACCCGATTCGGTCTCGGATTGACGGTTTACGCTGTAGGATTTGGAAACTATATTCCACAGGGGCTGGGGTTTCGACACGAGGGTTTGGGGTTTAGGATTGTGGTTTTCTCTTTATGGTTACGACTTCTGCTTAGGTTTAGGATCTAAGGGATTACGGGTTTAGGGTTTCTGCGTTCAAGGGTTTAGGGTTTCTGGATGTTGTTGGCTCTAATGCAGGTTTCAAGCTTCAACGTTTTAGGGTTTCTGGGTTGACGGGTTCTGGCTTCCAACCTTCTGTGTTTAGCGTTTCTGGACGTTTCGAAGCTGAGGGTTTAGGGCTTCTGGGTTTGTGATTTCTGGGGTTTCTGGGTTTAGGGCTTCTGCAAAAAAGGGTTTGTTGATGTTTCCGGTTTGAGGATTTCTGGTTTCAGGGCTTTCGGGCTTGTGGGTTCTGGGCTTCGGGGTTCTGATGCTTAAGTCCAATGAAATATATAGTTCCGTTGGACTTGCTACATTGCTACACCTTCAGCATGTCGCTCCTTGGGACCGGTTTGGTGGCCGGGCGACCCGTTCCCCCCGTCCATGACTGTGGCCGATATGCTCGTCGAGCTTTGTTTGTGCGCAGTTTCTGGGTGGTGGTTTGCTGGCTTCAGGGTTTCTTGGTTTGGGGTTTCTGGGTTTGGGGTTTCTGGCTTCAGGGTTTCTTGGCTGGGGGGCTTATGGCTTTGGTATTTTTGGGTTTGTGGTTTCTGGCTTCAGGGTTTAATGTCCCTGAATTTTGGGGTTGCTGGGTTTAGGATTCTGGGTTTCACGGTTTCTGGTTTTGGTGTTTCGGGGTTTCTGGCTTCAGGGTTTCTGGGTTTGGGGTTGCTGGGTTTGGGGTTTTCTGGGTTGGGGGTTCTTGGCTTCACAGTTTCTTGTTTTGGGGTTTCTGGGTTCGGGTTCTGGGCTTGGGGTTCTTGGGCTTCAGGGTTTCTTGTTTCGGGGTGTCTGGGTTAAGGATTTCTGGGTTTGGGTTTCTTGGCTTCACGGTTTCTGGTTTGAGGGTTTTCCGGGTTTGGGGTTGCTGGGTTTAGGATTCTGGGGTTCCGGTTTCTGGTCTTGGGTTGCCGGGTTTAGGATTTATGGGTTTGGGGTTTCTGGCCTCAGGGTTTCTGGGTTTGGGGTCGTTGCGTTTGAGGTTTCTGGATGGAACAGATCTTGACATCGCCCCCGATCTGCCACCCGGTTGCTGACGAGGACTTGGCCAGGCCCGTCAAGCAATGCTGTTCTGCAACACCCCCACCCCCCACCCCCCGCCGCCACGTGATGTCGGGCGGTGCGTCATTTCGTCTGAATGTTTTGTATGCAAAGTTACTGCGTTTTTTTTCGGGGGGTCTGGATTGACCCTGCCGGGGTCTGGATTGGTCCCAGACCCACTTCAGACCTTCGGCCTATTTGGTCTGCAGACCGGGGTCTGAAGTCCCCTCCCCACTTGAGGGGATCATCTGGGTATGTTTCGTGCGGCTTCGCGCACCAGACGCCGGCTTTGCGCACCTGCGTGCGCGCACCTTCGCGCGCGGCTTCGCACGGCTTCACGCAGCTTCGCGCGCGGGCTGCTTCGCGTGGCTTCGTGCGTGCACCTGCGCGCACTCTGCGTGCGCACAACCTGCGCGCGCGGCTTCGCGCGGGCTGCTTCGCATGGCTTCGCGCGTGCCCCTGCGCGCGCTCGGTTTCGCGCGGCTTTAGGCGGCTTCGCGCGCTTCGCGTGGCTTCGCGCGGCTTCGCGCAGGCTGCTTCGCGAGGCTTCGTGCGTGTGCGGGCGCCCGGCTTCGCGCCGCTTCGCGCGGCTTCGCACGGCTTCGCGCGCTTCGCGCGGCTTCGCGCGTGCTTCGCGCGCCCGCACTTCGCGCGCGCTTCGCGCGCCTCGCGCCGGCTTCGCGCGGCTTCGCGCGCCCGCGCTTCGCGTGGCTTCGCGCGTGCTTCGCGCGGCTTCGCGCGCCTCTTGCCGGCTTCGCGCGGCTTCGCGCACCCGCGCTTCGCGCGCGCGCTTCGCGCGTCTTCGCGCGCTTCGCGCGGGCTAGTCCCGTCCCCAGGGCGGATCATTCTGTTCGAAGCAGACCTCGGCAGGTTCACGCACATCTCGAACCCCGAGCGATTTTGCGACCGTATCGGGGCAGAGTTGCAGGCGGCTCCCGGATGGGGCGCCTTGCGTAACTGCCGATGGGCTGTGGCGGACGTACCGTCTGGACAAGAGACCGCCGCAACGAGCAAACCCTCCGCAGGGCCCGGCAGCCAAACGTGCCACGACGAACAGCAGGAGCCGCGGCCGAGACTGGCGCGGCGTCCTCTTGGTCCGGTGCGGCTGGGCCCGCGGGAGGTGTAAGCGGTGCTGCCTCGTCTTCGTCAGGTGCTGACAAGAGGCCGCCGTCGGAACCAGAAGGGCCGCCCCCTCCGAAAAAGCGTTTCACTACATGGGAGGACACCATGGAAACGCCTGCCCCTCAGCACCGGGTCTCTGGAGTCTATACGGGCTCTCCAACGAGGTGCCGGGGGCAGACTGGAGGGATGTCGACTGGGATGCTGTTCCGCCGCCGGGGCCTGGAAGGCCCAGCGCGCGCGATGTCGACAAACGGCTCTTGATCCCACTGGATCTGCAGCACGACGAGCAGATCAGGGACTTCTTCCAGGGTGGTGGAGACCACACCCTGGAGCAGCTTCTGGCTCTGGCGCGCCGCCGCCGGCGCGCCTTTGTTTACCAAGCGGCTATCTTGTCAAACAGACCGGTCTTTGCAATTTGGCCGGACTATGACGAGCACGAGCTGGGGCCAACGCCAGAGCGCCTTCCGCTGCTCACCGGCAAGGTGTGGCCGTGGGGCTGGTGGGATTGTTTCAACTGCGGCCGTGCCAATCCGCCCGAAAGGAACACCTGCCGCCACCACGACTCCGATGAGCTCGGAGGTGCCCCTTGCCAGGGGATCTTCGAAGGCAGTCTCTATTCAACCACCCCGGTGGACCTTAGGACGGCGCCGGGGTGGTTTGTCGAGCAGTGGTTGGAGGAGCACAAGGAGCAGGTAAAGGAATACCTTTACACGAAACGCTCCGATGCGATTGCAGCCGCCATGAGCAATGCGTACTGGACGTGCGGCCGCACGTCGTGCCAGGAACGTAACATGCTGTGGAGGAAGCTGTGTTTTAAATGCAGCAGCAAAAAGAGCCTCCAGCCAGGGTTGGTTCCTGGGAGCCGTGCGTTCCGTCGGCGCCGCTGTGGCTAGCTAGGCCCTCTCGAGGAGAGCTCGCAATCGCGCAGCCCATGCTACCACCGGCAACATCGGCTGGAAGATGGGTTTGGCGGCCGCAGCGCTGGCGCCTACCTTCTTCACTGTGGAACGCGGCGCCCGGGAAGTGGCGCAGGTCAGCCTCACAGCAGTCGCTAGCGCGGCAGAAGACCTTATCGAGGAATCTTCCGGGATCCTCGTCAGGGGAGTTCGTGTCGTGGGCTTAGCCGCTGTGGTCCTGTTGTCGACCGTCGCGGCCGTCGTGCTGCGGTGGGCCGGACGAGTCGCCACGAACAGGCTGATGCACGCCATGAACGGCAACCCTTTGTCAAGTGCTGTTCTGGTGTCCCTAGAAGGCCGAGTAGCGGTTTTCGAGGTCGCCTCTAAGACCAAGCCTGGTGCCCACCGGGTGCAGAAGGCGCTGGGTGCGATTGCCGAGCGTTCCTAAATGAAGGGCGCTGCGGGCATATCGAGCGTGCCGTTGAGGCTTCGGGGCAACTCGTGGCCATGACTGGCACGAGCTCTGCCCCAGTGTCAGCTTCCGCACCCGCCGCGACCCGACGCGCGCGCGCGCCATCCTTGGTGCTCCGGCATTGGAGCAGGGATGCTTGGCAGGGATGGTCTCCAAGACGGCTTTTCGAAGCTCAGCGGCCACCAAGGGGTGGCCACAGCGTCGGCGCCCCCAACGGAGACCATGCCGAAGGCGCCTGCCGCCGAGACGGCTCGGGCTGCGACTGCAGTGCCGGCGGCACCGGCGCCTCCCTTGTCGGCTCACGCGCGACGCGTCCGGGACTTTGCTCTGCCGGATGGATTCGAACGGGCTGGAGTCAAATTCCTGACTCTCCCAGAATACCACAGCGTGGTGCAGATGATGCTGGCAAGCGCGGGGCAGGGTGAGCACATTTATGTGCGAGCCTACAGCCTTGACAGCAAACCCCTTGTGGGGGGGCTCGTGTCCTCGCTGGAGCGAGGCGCGCGAGCCCATCTCCTTGGGAGTTGGCGTCCGCAGGAGCCCAAGTTCGAGTTGGCAAGGGCTCGTCGGTCAAGGCCGCGTATGCTGCCGAGAACCGGACCGACGTGAGCATTGGAGGTGGCCTTGCAGGGATCCACCATGCTAAGTCGGTGCTCGTGTCGAGGCCGGACTCCACTGTGAGCGCTGTGGTCGGGAGCTTGAACTTCAGCGCGAGCTCCAGAGCCAACGCCGAAGTCGGGGTTGCTCTTGCGAGCGTCCTGGGCTTCGGAGTTCAGTCAGAAATGGCTGGACTCCTTTGGAGTCGAGTGGAGCAAGGCCCTTAAGCTTGACGAGTTTGAGGCACCGCAGCGCCAGCCTCGTGGCAGGGCTAAGGCTTCGAATGCCCAACCACCGGCTGTGCTAAACGATCTGGAGCCACAGTGACCGTGGACTGGAAGTCGCGGACTGCGTTCCGCTTCCCAGCCACCTGTGGCAGTTTTCAGTTTTGCGTGCAGCGCCTAGCTGCTTTCCGATGGGACGACAGGGCGGCGTATCCGCTCTACAGGTTCCAGACGTGAGCGGCTAGGGAGGCACGGTTGTGCTCCCGAAGCGCGTGGAGTTACGCCGTCGCTTCAGCTGCCGGTTTCACCAGCCCGTGACCGCCGTGCGGTGCGGACTGTGTACAGTATAATAAAAGGAGCCTCGTGCCAGCAGTGCCGAGAAAAAGTGCCTAGAGCGTTTGCGTGCTAGTTTGGTAGGGTAGTCTGGTAGGTTTCATGGCCTCCGGCCACCCGCTACGCCAAAGGCATGCCCGTGCTCTCGGCTGAGGGGCGAATGTAACTGTACATAGTCTGCGGCCTGGCCGTGAAGCTGTGTGCTTTTATGCATGCTTCTTTAATTCGTGTTCATAACATTTTTGGCTCAAGTGAGCACGGCAGCTAGTCGTAGGTTGCTTTGTGTAGCCTGCGGCACAAGTTGTGCGCAGCACGCCTAGGGCGGACGTTCCTTGGAGACTAAATGGCCTTGAAAGAAGAGGGCTATGCATCGAATTGAAAAGCCCCGAAGAAGTGGATCATTACAAATGACCTTGAAAATGCTGATCTTTTGGTTTTCTGGCATATGGTGGGTTCTGCTATATGGGTGTGGGCACCACAAATCGAGTTTTGGCATGATATCGATGTGTTTGTGCCAGAGATGCTCATGATGACTGCAAGATTCCAGATGCCTGACAACAGGATTGTCGTCGGTGGAATGGGTTTTTAGTAGATTACACACGACAATACACAGGGTGAGCTTGAAACATTCCTGGAGTTGCCGGGCCATGCCCAGCTTCAGACATGTCTTGGAGTGATGCAGCAGCATAAATCTGCTCATGCATGCGGCATTGAAGCTCAAATCGTTTGTCTATGTGCAAGAAGACCGTCGCTTATAAGCAAGTCGTCTGGGAGAGGTGTGTGACATGTGTGTGCAATCAAATGTCGCGATAATATCTTGAAGCCGGCCTCGCAGGCAATTTGTGCAGGTTCTGGTAGCTCATGCAACGTGTACCAGATGCAAATTCAGTCCGTAGGGCTTGATATCTAGATTAGTGTATACCGTACTATGAGCATCTGAACGACAGTCTGGTCACGTCATGGATAGAGTTTATCGGTATTTGGGGTTCGGTTTCCGGAACAGTGATACATCGCTTCATGCGATACTCGGCATGGACTTCTCAGGCCCTCAGCCTTTACAAGGGGAGTCGCACATGCATCATGAAGCGAGCCATGTGCGCTGTCCTGTCTTTGGTATCCGATGCCTCAGGCCTGCTCATATAGGACAGGTGCATGTGTGTAATTTACGTACTGCATGCAGGATGTGTTGTGCATGTGATCCCTCCCAAATCCATTGAAAGGGATTTCTGTGCAAACATAAGATCTGCAAGTGAAATCTTCCAAGAGATCAAGCAGCACTGAATGGTATATTGATGCAGGCTGACTACAAGGGCAAGCTCAAGAATGTCTTCAAATCTCGAGGATCAGGTGCGCCCCTTGTGCCTACCTGCCTCCGGCTGTATATTGAGCATGTGCAGCTGCACTCGTGTTTGCAGAATCGGAGGGATTTTGTAGAAGACATGCATCGAAATTCTTTGCTGTGCATGCACTTAAAGTGGCCAGTGGGACACCATATGTGCTGCACATCCTTTTGGGTCGAGCAAGCAACTTTTCGAGTGCACAGCTTTGTGGTCTGCTGTGCTGTGCCTGCATCTGCAGCATGAAGAAGGAATCGACCGAGAAGGACTCGAACCGGCCAGCAGTTTCCGAGGAGGCGGAACAGCTGGCAAAGGAGTTTGAGAAGGAAGATTCCCTACAGGGCGCCGCTTTATTGCACAGTGAAGCTGTCTGCATCTTTCGGAGTTCATGGGTATGTTACGGTATGTTGGTATGTGTGTATATATCTGTGCACATGCAGAGTCTGATGTTTGCATCTCGGTGTCTGTGCTGCTTGCCATGTATGCATGGCGCACTTTATGGGGAATTCATAGAGTGTGGCTGGGCTGGCCTAGGTCGGCTTCAACCTCTTGGTGGATCGAACCGGGCAGCTGCTCAAGGAGAAGCGGCAGGTTTCCCGCAAAGATGTGGAGCTCAACCCCAGGGCAGCTTGCTTTCAAATTTCGTTATATAGGGTCGATATTTCAGAAACAGGGGGAGAGACAGGGTGAGGGACGAAGGGAGCAAATCTCAGAGGGTGAGGGGATTGCTGGGGTGGTTGGCAATTTGTGGAAGATTTCTACACTTGGGGAACTTTGGCTTGATTGAATTGGGAGATGTTATCTTTCAAAGCTGGTCGGAGAGAGAGAGAGAGAGAGAGAGTGTCTTATGGTCATGGGAATGTAGAACCGTATGTTTACCATGAGAGAGAAATGCCTAGCAGAGATGTGTATTATATTTGTATATATACATACATATATATATATATAGAGAGAGAGAGAGAGAGCTAAAGGTAAAAGGATCGTTAACTACCATATACTATTTGGCTTCAGCTTGTAAGGTCTAAGACCCTATAGAAAGATGCCCAAGTCCCCAGGCAGTACGACCTTAGGTAATACGCAACCAATATATAGAGACATGCAGACATATACATATATACATATATACCGATATAATAAGCATATATATATATGCACATATAATATGTTCACATATGCTTATTGATATAGTATATACAATCGAAAGATATTCACATACATATATACACGTATAGAAGCCTACAAGCGAAATCCTGAAACACACAAGTGGGGCCTTCTGACAAACCAACCTCTGTGCAGGTCTGCGGCGCTTTGTCATGAAGGGGTTTCTGGGGTGTTTTAATGCTTTCAGACAGTCGTGGGAAAAGTTGTCTTATCGGGGTGGGTTCCTTGGATTAAGGGTATATGGGGGCCTTGGGCTGGATGATAAGAGGTTTGATGGACACATTCAGTAGGAAGATTGGTCTTCGAACGAAAGTAGCAAAAGGTTCGTTGAATCATTCAGTATATGTACTTTTCCATCGCGACTTGGCTAATCTATATCCGTTGGGTACATAATCTCCCCTCGCAGTGACTGCACAGGGGTGAGGGCTTACGATTGGATGGGTTGTGGGTCAGCTAGGGCATTGGGAGCTACTTTTCCTTTAGCTTTGCGGGTTCTTAAGACATCATATTAATCTGTATATAGACACATCAGAGAAAAGTATCTAGCTGTAAATACAACCAGCAAAGATCTCAATATGTTTGCTGGTAGATCGCTCCACTAATACAGCCCCATAGTTCTTTGACCTGGCACCAGATGACCCCTGCAGGGTGCAGAAAACTTACCATGCTGCTAATGGTACTAAAGCAAGCCGAAATGAACAAATAGGGTCTGTTTTCAGAACAGTTGAACTTTCACAATCCTGACTGATATGTCTAACAGAAAACACCTGCCTTGCCTATGATCCCATACCCTGCTGTGATCCACCAACCTGAAGTTAAAGTGCTTTAAATAAACCAAAATCCTGCAAACATCCCTAATGCTCTTGTCCATCGTCAGAACTTTTGTGTAGCAGGCAATTGCTGCAGTTCTTCGTGGCAGCCGCAAAGGCCGCAAGCGGTACAGCGCGCATCTGATTGCAGATGGTGTGCGCTTGTGGTACTACAACAAGAAGCTTACCCCACGGGGAATAAGTGTGAATGCCCCATCTGTGCAAGATTGGGCATTGAAGAATGGTAATGCCATGAGGAAATTGGAAGCTGGATTGCACAGAGTACTGTATATACTATTAGCTTGTTTGAATCCAGGTCTATCGATATAGGGTTTGGGATCTCTGGGGTTATACCGGGCTAGTTGGTTATGTTCTTGCATGGCTTATGTCTCACACAGCAGCCCAGGCGACGAAGTTCAAGCGCCTCACGCAGCGTGCGAAAGGCTCCCGAAACAGGGCACTATCGGAACTCAAGGGCGAGCTGGCTGACTACCTTCCCAAGCAGGTTTGGGATGTAAGAACATATATGTTGTCATGCAATTAAATATTGCAGTACTGCTGGCTTTGAGGATACCTTTCCTAATGCAGGATGCAGACTCGTCTGGAGCTGAAGAAAGTGGTGATGATGAGGATGCTACGGATGAGGCGTCCGATGGGGAATTCGATTCCCTCCAGGCTTTGGGTCTGTGCGAATCTGATGTGACATCAGTCCCCTTGAAGCATGTATTATGAGCATAATTACTTAGACATATATGATACCCCGACACGCCTATGTCAAGCAAGGCTGTCCCATCCCCGAGCTCCACAGTTACCATGTCGGCTGCCAGCTCTGCAAGCTCTCGTGTGGAGAGGCTTGTTAGCATTGAAATACGTATCGCTACTCAAACATCAAAAAATATCGGCAAGCTCTAGAGCCCAGGAGCCTCGTGATGAAGTACCGCAAGCTCTCCGTGGCCTCGCCCTCCTCAGTGGCATCCAAGACGATGGCTGTAGATGATGGGGCTATTTCGGAAGTTTCCACTGCAGTGAGTTCGAATGATGGTGCTGTAGGGGCTGCAAAGGTTGAGAAGCTTAATGCTATCTTCTTACGGCTGAAGCAGCAAAGCTTGAAGAAGACCCCGGACCAGATGCGCAACACCTTTGTGGTCCCACCAGCGGTGCTCTGTCATGCAAGGACTGCCTCTATTTATAACTGCTGTTATGCCTATATTGCCTATATAGTTGACATGCTACTTGCTCCATTACGACCGCATGGCGATCTCAACCATAGACCCGGAACCTGGCTTCCCCCCAACCGCACACAACATCCAAGGTGCTGAGCAGCATCCAGGACATGTCCAAGAGCTTGGCCCCCGAGCCATTCCTGCCGAGTTCCCAGCCGCTTGGATTTGCAAACCGGACAGAACAGGGCTTTAGACCAACAGACCCGAAGCTCGAATTACTTTACATAGTGAGACTTTAGTCTTTGGTTTGGTGTTTCGGGTATTCCGATCGTCGTATACACTTCGGGCTGTGAACTCAACATACTCAAGGTGGAAGGGGGAGTACGAGAGCGATCATGAAGATGTGGAGCAGGAGGATTGCGAGCCGATTCAGGATGCTGAGCCTAAGGCAACAGCCAAGGCTATGGCTAAAAGGAAGGCCATGGCTGTCCGGGATGCTGCTGCCCCACCTAAAGTGAGGATCGAGGTTGATGCTCCGCATGGGGATTGCGATTATGTGCCCGGCGAGTTTCGGAAGAGGAAGAAAGCCTATTGTCGGGAGTGCACGGAGGAGGGGTACCTGAATTATTGGGAAGCCCTTCAGGCTTGGAACTTCAGTGATGAGAGGGCGCAGTTGTTGAGCAACCTTTCGCCCAGCGAGCTCAGTCGCCGAAGGTTCGACTGATGGTGTGTGTTCGGAAAGCTAATTAGGTGACCCTGGCCCAAGGGTATGGCTGGGTTCTGTGATCAATCGTGGTCCGACCGATTGTCGGATGTATGAGTGTGGCCTGTCCCATGACACCAAGCTCTTTCTTAATTTTCTGTACAGTGCCTGTTTATATGGCCTGCATCCAATACTGGTTGCCTACGTGTGCTTCATACGTGCAACTTCGCATGTCTGCCCGGCATTAAACCGATCAAGTGGGCCCTTTGTTTTGCAATCCTGCTGGTGATGTGAGTGCAGCCGTTCATGCTGATGTGTGGTGTTCGTTTTGCATGCTGGCATGTCGTGGCCGACACAGGTTTCAGGTGTTGTGCCCTAGTTTTTTAGTTCGGGATATGGTGGTTGCGGAACTTTTGCGATGGGGAGCCCCCTTGGGGCTCTGCTTGGCCAATCTTTTGCTGGCCTTCAATTCGGACATTCACCAGAAGGAGGCTAGGGCGGGCTGAGGGTTTTCTGTGTAGTAGTCTTTACAAACGCAGGCCTCTTTAAGAAAACACCAAAGACCTAGGGCTGGATGCATTGCTGTTCTAGATCTGAATTTGCCAACTTAAATGCCCCTGAACCCATTAATGGTATGAATCCTCCTGCAGGTGAACGACTTTGTCGAATTGTTCGCTGGCCAGGGACATGTCACAGGAGCTTTACGTGATGAGCTTTGCCTGCACGTATTTGATGTACGGAGGACCAGTGTAGTTAGAGTTAGAATGCAAGTCGGTTGATTGTCGAGGATGGTAATGTTGGAGTCGCCTTGGACCTGCTCCAGAACCCTATTGCACTTGATATGACTACCGATGGTGGCTTCGCTGCTGCTCTGAATGAAGTTCGTCGGCTGAAGCGCGGTGGTGTGTGCATCGTTGGGCTCTGCTGCAACAGCTACTCTGGAATGCTGCTAGTCTTGCATGCAATACTGGGAGTGATGGTGGATGTAACTTCTACATGATGCATGAGCATTTCTTTGCAAAGGTCCCGCGCCACATCAGGACGAAGCATCATCAAGCCCATGGGCAACAGTGGGTACAAGTTTGTGGCAGATGGCAATTTGCTGTTGGCGAGAGTTGTACTGCTGTTGCTTGTAGTGTCAATGAAGGGATGTCGCTGGCTGTTAGAACAGCCAGCTGGTTCTTGTCTGGACGACATGCCCTGCTTTGAGTGGCTTCTGAACCGAGTTCGGGCAACCTGTATTCCATTAATAAAGACGAGTGTTGTTGTGCAGAGTTTGGAGGTGCTACCTTCCCAGAGCACTAGGAATAGATTCTGCTTGCCTAGGTATTCAAGGGCTTCTGGTACATGGCGAACTACGGGCAGGCTTCTGCCAAAAGGCATGTGGCCTGGAGCAACGATGCTGACTTCATCGAAGGCATTGTTCGTCATGGCGGATTCCTGTCTGTGGCCGATCGCCAAGCTTTTCAATTGTCGAAACTGGCACACCATTACTACGATGCGAAAGTCGGCAAGATTCGCTACACTGGTAAGTCGCTGTTGCTTCCTGCCTCTGGGTGTCCTAGCTGTCCTAGCCGCCTGTATAAGTTCGAAGCTGTGCACAGTGTAGGTTTGCGTTTCTCTCTTTCGGTTAACAACATATATGCCCCTATATCTGACCCACAATCTCAGGAAGTACCCTGCGAAATTTGGGGAGAAGATTGCCGAACTTTTTCGGTACAGTGGTGATGCGGCAGCTAGAGCTATACAGTGCAGTAAAGCCTGTTGTGTCAGTTTTCATGTGTTTGCTGCAATCCTGGTTCCGGGGCTGCTTGAAAGCGACAACTGAGGCAAAGCTCCCTGGCCCCAAAATGGCTTGTGACGTGGATTGGATGAAAAGCGACTACGAGCTTGTGAAGGGCCTGCTGCCTGACAACGTACAGCTCGAAAGCTTCGGGGATTTAGCTCAGGAGGTGCCTTAGTGGGAATGTTTCTTGCCGTAATGTCGACATCTGCGGTGGCACAAACAACATGTGCAAACCCGAGCATGCAAGGCTAGACTCCCTAGTGCACCCTGCAACTCTTGCAAACCCTACGCCCAGAATGTCCGATACATTGTTGACAGGCCCAGCTACCTTCCCTCATCTGCTACCTGGTCTTCTGCAAGCATCTGAAGGCTCCGGGCCAATGGGATTCTCGACTGCAAGATACATATACTAGGTTCCAAGTATGTGTGGTATGAACTCTACGTCAACTAGTTCAAGAATGCTATGTTCGGCATGAACTGCTTGATCGATAAGGTACCTTCATATAAGAGAAGCTGCTGCAGAGGCACTTAGACTGAAGCTATTGGTACACTGTCCTCGGCATTGCATGTTGAAGAGATCGATGTGACGCCAGACAGTGATCGCAGCGACTTGATGAGATCCCCCATAGCCTGGGCTGGGTACGTTTCACTCAGGATTGCATCGTGGATCGGCTTCGGCAGTTGCTTGGTCTGATCGTTATGCTCCAACAATGATACGATGTACACATTTGGATGGCTTGGTTTTTGAGCTCTAAGGTTTTATTTAGACTTGCAGTTCGGAAGCAAAGTTGCAAAGGACTTGTATAAATCTTTACAGAGAATGCAGCTAAATCTTCGCCGGGGACATAGAAATATACTTCACAGATACCCATATGTGCTTATGAGGGAAGGGGTTCGGATTGACCGGGGTAGACACAGACTTAAGTAGTGGTGTGCGCGGGGGCACGGGGATAGATTGGTCTGGTTTCGGCTATTCACCACTTCACTTTATCGGAGCTTTGTTCTGAAGTTACAGGAAGCTTGTTGAACATATATATATATATATATATGTATATATATATATATATATATGTTGCCTATGTATCAGCAGACCTATATGCTAGGGATTTAGCATCATATAATCCCATTGGGGCGGAAAGGTTTCGAGGTTTGTGGCTTGGGGCTTTCTACAATTAGGGGTTGTCTTTATAATTCCTTACATTATTCAGCCGACACTCGAATGTGTACTTCCACACTTCATTCTGGGTTAATTTAATTCCCAAGGTCTAAAGGGGCAACCCCTAGTCTCTGTCCCAGCAAGCAATGTCTATAAGGTTTACAAGGCACTTGGATGTTTCGAGCCTAGAGCATTAATTCTAATTCCCAATGTAACTATCCAAACGACTTAGTGCACTTTGTAACTGCAGCATAGGGATGAATTCTCTGATATTTGGGTCCTCGGGGTTCACGCCTGCTGAAACAAACCAAACTATCCTGGAGCCTAAAGCCCCCAAGTCGCTATGCAAAGCCAAGCAACATCATCAACCTGAACATATGCAACCTCTAGCTTCCCAGCAATCCTTCGTTCCAGGCAAGCCGAACCAGTAGGTCCCAAATGCACCTCAATCCCAGATGAAATAACTTAACTGCGCTGATGACCCCAAGTCCTGCAGCAGCTTCATATCCAGTCGAAAGCAGCCCTGAAACCCCGAGGCCCGAAACCTAAACCCTTTGTCCCGCCGTGCAACTTGTGCCCGGCTCTGCTGCCGGACTTCACAGAACATGTTTTGAGTGCTGGGGCCACACATGACTTCCGAATCCTACCTTGGGGTCGGGGTCGGGACTTCTCAGGGTTTCTGAACAGCATAGTCTGCTATGTACAAAATACATATATAGGGTTACACTGCTAAGGGCCTGGACAATGCCAATATTTATCAGAATATTGGAATGCATTTGGTGAGTCACTTTTTCTGGGCATCCGGACTTCTGCGGTATAGGTAGGGTATGTAGAGCATGTAGATCTGATCTATGTGCAAGATCGAGCTTTAAAACATTATTTGTTCAGCTAACTCACCTGTAGCATTGGGACCCACTCCCAGTTTAGAACCCTAACAAAGCCGATGGTGGCAGGTCGGCTGCTCGATGGTTGACAACCCAAAAGAAACCCGTATCTATATTCTTGAAGACAATATATACCGAAATTAGCTTGATTAGTCTTAAGTAAGACACCCAAAACCGAACCATGGATGTGCCCTGGCCGAGCTTGAAGGCTTTTGCAAGCCGAGGCCCGGAAACACCCCCACCAGTCGCAGTGCTGCTCCAAATCCAGCATAGTGATCTTGTAGCCTTAGTTTCCGAGATATTTGCTGATCATGATCAGTCTTGTTCGTTAAGCTCCGAAAAGCCTAAACCGAAAACCGCGCACCACTCAACCCCCAACCCCAAACCCTTAAACCTGACACCCTACACTGTGAAACCCCGAACACCCTGAGCCCATGAACCTGAACTGCCACAACCCTAAAACACCCGAATCCCTGGATTGATGCTAGGCCAATACTTACAAACCCTTTGGAGATTTCCAAGCTTGGCTGTTCGGGTTTTCAAGAGTCTTTGAGTGTTGTGACCTTGTGTTTGGGTTCTCAAGCGACTAAGAAGCATACACATTGGTATGTTGGCATACCAAGGTTTAGAGGCCGAAAATGTGCCGATGATCCTTTAACATGAAAACCAGCAACTGTCGAAGCTCTTCTCACCGACAGGAGCAATATCATGAACTACCCAATATTTAGACTCCAATGGTCATACATCCCACTAGAACAATTCCGACATAGCAATGTCAAATTTTCCGAACACTGTAGGTTAATAGTTTGAAGTCATTCCAGAAACCACTGCTCCTGATCTTGTAAATTGTGGTTTGAAACAGAAATTAGAGGATTCTGGCTATAACCATCTACTCTCGTGTATCCACCTAGACCAATCCGAAACCGTTTGGTACACTAGGTCACTTTAGCTCCTTAAAACCTTTGACCTATCTAGACCTTATTCCCTTCCGAACTCTATAACACAAGCCCTAAATGTCCCCAACCCCCTTGTGTCCGCCATGGCCCAGGTTCTTCTGGATCGCCAGCCCAGAGCGACTGTCGTCGTTGAAGCGAGCCTGTGCCGACGACAAGCCACACCCGTGCTCCAAGCAGATTCGGTCAGCTTAGTGAGCAGATGCACAGCCCGATGTTCTGAGTTCAATGTGCTAGCTAGACAGGAGCTGACAGGTCTTGTGGCAGTGATAGGTAGTTGTGTTGCTTCCTGTACTTAACTGCAGCTAATAGGGGGAAACTTTGTTTTGGCTGCCTATATGCTTCAGACTAGCATAATTCGTTATGGTCCCGGAGGAACGAAACCGCGTGAAAAGGCCAGGATCCGGCGTGAAATGACCGGGATCCAGCGGGATCCGCGTGAATCTACTTTACTAACTATGATAACAGCCATTTATGGTGCTTAGCTGCTTATCACTGAAGAAAGGCAGTTTCTGCGATAACTGCAAATTGAAGCTACAACTGAACTACCCTACTATTATCGTTCTGAAATGTATGCTTAGGTTGGTTCTTAGGTCACCCACACCAAGTACCCTATGTAGGGATCGTTCTGTTGCTTTTGCAGCAGTACCAAATAAATCGTCATGGTTCTGTGTTTGCAACATCTGACCCAACAAGCTGTCAATCCAGAACAGTCGGTGCCAACCTGTTTGTTATCAACACCGATACAATACACAAGCTCTTGCTAGGCTAGGCGTGTTAGTGCATTGAGTTGTCAAGTCCAATAATCAAAGATCACATGAATCCTAACTAATCGTCGGGAACTAGCAAGGGCTTTAGCAGAGCAACCTTAGTTGACATTAGTCGTAGACAAATGGTTTAATATGTTCGAGCGAGGTGGGTAACTCCGAGCGTGTGGATGCTTCTGCTGCTGTTGCACATGTCTGCAAGACAAGAAATACGTCTCTGCTTGGTTGTGTGATACTCAAGGATTTGACAGCCTCCGTTGTCGGGTAGCTTCTGAGTTTCTGTCCTGCTAGCAGCCTAGCGCACAGAACTGTGTAGCATGGCTAAGACGAAGGGTGGTGCTCGGGCGGCCAAGATCGCCAAGACATCCGGCGAGGATGTGATGAAACCTGAGGTTTCGACGGCCTCGGGAAAAAACGATGGCGAGACTTCAGAAGCCTCAACGCATGCCAGCTCGTTCCGGATGGATACGCCTTTGATGGTAGGTGGTGATGTCACCATCGGACAGCTCATGAACGATGAGCAGATTTCCTTCAAAGAAGCTGTTGGTGTTGCCATGCGTCTCCGTGAGGAGACCGAGGCATTCCATGCTACTCATTGGGAAGAGCGTTGCGAGCCTGAGCCTGCACCCAAGCCTGCCAAGGCTAAGGCGGGGCAGAAGGCCCGTGATCCGACTGCAGAGGAACCTGATGTGATCGGTGCCGGTGGCAGTTCAGGGAGTAAGGCCCCGCAGGCTGAAGTTGCTCACCAACCTGCCAAGCGCAAGGCCCCCACAAGCAAAGCCACTGCAAGCGAGGACACAAACACCACAAGAACCGACAACGACACCACCAGCCAGGCCAATGGTGCCAGCAAGAAGGTCGTCGGTAAGAGCAAAGCCAAGGACCCCGCAAGCAAGGGCACAGACACCACGAGCAGAGACAAGGACACCACAAGCAAGGGCACGGACACCACAAGCAAGGACAAGGACACCACAAGCAGGGACAAGGACACCACAAGCAGGGACAAGGACACCACAAGCAGGGACATGGACACCACAAGCAAGGCGAAGGACGCAGGCAAGCTCAAGCAAGTATCCCCCCGGGTTGTGTCATCTACTGACAAAGCCGCAGCTTCCGAGGCAGATGCTCCCGATCCTAGCCCCCAGCTCTTGGCTTTCTGGGACAAATACAAAGTGTCGAAGAAACCTGTGGAAGAGGCCCCTGTTGCGGAGACCGTTCCCGAACCCTCGGCCGAGGATAGCCAGGAAATGGAGCCCAGGTTGCGACGTGGCCGTGCCACAGCGGACCTCAGTGAGAGCCTGAGTCCCGAGGAGATGCTCCCTCCTGCGGCTGTGCGCCGTGGGTGGCAGCTTGTTTGGCACAATTCAGTTTTCAGGATTTGTCGAAAGGGGGTACACATATGTTCATATACATAATATATACACATTTCGTGTTTGCCCTTAAACTCGAATTGCTGTGTTACCTCAGGTCCTGTGGTACTTTGCATGTAGCAGACCAGCAGCTCAGCAAGCAACGTGGCCCCGATGGTGCTGACACACTTGTGTTGGAGAATGCTTCGCAAGTTCTTGCAGGGCCGCTTGATATAAGAGATTGAATGCAAGTTGTGTGTGATGTCTGCTTTACATAAGCTGCTGTGTGGTATGTGTGCATGCTCAGGCTTGGGGGCTCTGTGTCCCAGACTGGCTCCTCCTCGTCGTCGGCTGAATGCTTGAAGCTGCAACAAATGATCGAGACTATGAGGTTGCACCAGTCTCGGCTTGAGGCACAGTTGCAAGCAAGTGGGCAAGTGGTGCCGGAGATGCCGGCTGTGATGAAGGAAGAGGTCGCCTCGAAATGTGCGGCCTCCGAACACGCAGGTGCTGCAGAGGCCAGGGACGAGGAGGATGATGACATGGACGGGGAGTCGATGCACGGCTCCATGGACAACGATGAGGAAGCTCCGGAAGCCTCCGGTGATGAGGATGGAGAAGATGATGGTGAGGACGAGGATGATGCAAGCATGGACGGGGATGAGGAGGGTGAGAATGAGAAGCCCGTGTCCAGCGGACCTGCTTCGAAGCCTGACAAGACTAAGATCGTGGAGGAGGTGCCTGGCCGTACGACGGCCATCCTACCGCGCGAGACGAATGCCCAGCCGTCCTCTGTGCCCATCTTCGGACCCCCGGACACGGTCACATCGAGCCCTGAGCCGACCAGGGTGCCTACACCGATGCCGCCGCCTACGGAGGATGTCATCAACAGCCGCACACACAAGCGTGAGTACATGGTGTTGGTGTCTTTCTGTGATTGATGATGTTTTTCCCTTATTAGTTTTCTGGGTTTCTCCATTCATTGTTTGTGTACTGTACTGTTAGTAGACAAGGACCGATTGATCAAGAGCGGGACACTGGCCACGAAGTGTCCCAACATGACATCGTTGGCCGAAGGCACTCTCAAGGCCGGGGTGGCAGGTATTTGCTTTGTAAATACATTGGGGGTTACTAATACTTGCTTTCTTTCATCACCATTCATACTTGCGTCATGCATTCACCGTTCCTATACTGGCTCTCTTTGGCTCTCTCCCTTTCACTTGTCTCCTAAATTGGAGGTATCTATTAATTCAGGGCTCGGCATATATGGGGACTTGGCCGGTGGATGCCTCGAGCCTGGCACAACATTAATGAATCGATCACCCTTAGGTTTGCTCGGCTAGGACGTGCAGTTTCAAGAATCCACCAATAATTCGAAACCACTGAGGTCCCAATGACTAGCTCATCGAGTTCTATCTCGAAGTATGATTGGATAATGGGGCTACTTACATATTTGAGGCGGTATATATAGTTAGTACAACCAGCATTAACCTGCTAGCTTCAAACTTTCCAGACTTATGAGTGCATGGGCCACCATCATGCAAAGCATTAAGAATGCAGTTATAAACTAATGAACCTAGAGTAAACTTCAAGTCTATTGCTAGCTGCTGAGTATATACTGCTAAACCATCTGATAAGCTGTTAGCTTCTGAGTTCGATTAGAGTCTCTAGAATGTCCACGTAGCTCTGGCCTATATAGACAGGGCTGTACACATGTACTCCCAATAACATATATTGTCTGCTTCGGTGCTTCATTGTAATGGTTCACACATGCAAACCATTAAACTGGTATCTGTCTGTGGTATGTGGAAAGCTAAGCATGCAGGGCCACACAAATGTGTACACATATACATATATCTGAGCATATATATGTGTGTCTGTGTCTGACATACATTATACTATACATACATAACTATGTACGTATTGTTTGTGTGCTTGTGCAACATGTAGTGACTATATAGTGCTGGTGTGGGCATGTATGTTTGCATAGTGTGAGAGCATGGTAACTAACACTCACGGCTGACAACATGGTATGTTAACGAGGTGCTGTGTATGTGAGCTAGAACATATGCAACCCACAGCACATACGAACCGCTATGTATAGCTCCAGGAACGCCAAGAGCTTCTGAAGCGCTGGGTGCAGTCTGGTGGCAATGTTGCTGCCACAGAGGCCTCCATCGAGGCTTCCAGAACCTCGCGATCCAGAGCACGCACCGTGAGACGTTTGGTGCCTGTCAAGGACATGACAGAGGCACCATATAGATTTAGCAAGTACCACTGCTGATATGAGATACAAATGTTTCTGCTAGTACAGAAATCACTTCACATTCCCTCATAATCGACAACATACCACTGCTAAGGCAAAAGGTGGAGGCCATCATTGCTCGTGGAGGTGGCATCAGCGACCCTGACGCTCCAGGAGTGCTTGCTGAGACACGCTTCTGGATTACCCATATGGTTGAGGCAGCTGACGAAGTCGATGTGGAGATGAGGCAGAACATGAGGGTCAACGCTGAGGCCTCGGGTGAGATGGTTGATAGCATTCTTGGATCTGACCCTCTCAACGCCGGCTTCGTGGGCAAGAGCGGTAAGGCTACTGCTGCAGCACCGGGTCTCAACATGGATGTGCTTCGGGCTTTTGACCAGTACAACGCTGACTTGCTGGCTTCGGTCTCTGCAGGCCAATTCTAATAAACCATACTTGTTGCTGATTCTACACAAAACCCGGTTCCCCCACCCCAGTCCGACTAGCTTGGCAGCTGCAGAATATCTTCAATACGACAGCAATGGAACTTTATAGATTTTGAATAGCTTAAGTGGGCAGGTTCCAATGCTGCCCCGGCCGCTGCTGCTCCATCGGCAGCTGGGTCCTCGAGAGCTGGGCGCAGCAACAGGGGTGGTGGTGGCAGCAACGGTGGCAACAAGAAGCGACCCCTGATCGAGGAATGCTTCAAAAGCGATGCTGAGAAGCACACCCGCTGGGGTATTGTGGGCTGCACTTACATTTATATGATCCACGAATACACTACATTTATATAAGACCCCTAATTAAGGCCTTAATCCTTGGACCCCAAGACCCAAGAAAAGCCTATGCACAACCCGAATACAAAAGCCCTTTGCCTATCCGTGGTGTTTATAATGAATGGGCTCTTGCAGGCAATGAAGTGCGCAGGGAGATCGGCCAGCTGACCTGTATGCTTATGGACCTCCCTGACGACTGTGAGCTGAAGAAGCTGCTAGCGGACCACCAGCACCGGCTGATGCAGCATGCCGAAGAGCCCTAGACTTAGTCCTCCCAAGTTATGTGCTAATCCCGACTAGTGCCTTAATTGACCAAGCTGCTGTGCGTCCAATGCTGCAGGCTCAAGGGCAAAAAGTCGTCGATGGCGATGGATCCTGTTTGCAGGGCAATCCACAACGAGGCTGCTGGTTGGGTTTCCTGTCGAGTCTGATCATGGCTTCAGGGTTTGTACAACTAGACTTGGGCAGGTCGTGGACAATCAGCTGGTGAAAGCGCAGGCCAAGGCTGTCGTTCTTGAGCTGAAGAAGCGAGATTAGAGGGTGACTGGCTGAACAACAGCTGGTATACCAGCTGTCTCGTGTAGTTCTTCTAATGACAATGTGCTGGGGAGCCTAGACCTATATATCTCTAGCACTCAGTAGGTGGATGGTTTGCTAGAACGATATACTATGGACTATAGATACTGTTATGTAGGGAGTGCCAGCACTGCTTTTTGAACATTATCCTGGTGCTCGCACGCTTGCACCGGGCCTGCTCCGATCCACAGAAGTGTGGACCAGGCAATTTGGGAACGTTCATGATGTAAGATTGGGGCTGATGCGCTTATGGAGTGCAGCTGCATACTGGCCACCAGTATGTGGCATAGACGCTCGGCTAGCTGTGCATCGAGAAAAAAAGCCTTGCCTCTGAAATCCACAGGAGGTCTGATGCTGCTATGATTCCGGTATCTGGAGCTAGCCAATCAATTCAACCCAAGCACCCTGGAACACATAACCCTAGTCCGAAGCTAAGTACATAGCAAGCCACATCCCCCTCGCAGGTGACGTGGCAGTGTCGTCCAGCTCAACAGTGCAGCAGCACAATTCCTTGGACCAGAAGCTGCTGGGCCACATCAGGTACGAGGGGGCTTCCAGGAGTTCGGATATATCGCACAGAACACTATAAAACCCCAGGAATTGCAACACAAATGCCCACTCACGTGAGTACATTCTTTGTAACTGACTGATCTAGAATCAAGGCTCTTCCAGGTTCCAGAGTTAATTTGATATATGCGAAAGATATTTGACATCTAGCTCAGGATCGTTGGAGCCGTATGTCAAGGCCAACTGGATGTTACTTTGGCTTGCAATCTTGGAGCCTTGGTGCTGATGTATAAGCAGTGCTGTGTGTACTGATTGCAGCATGCATGTTGTCTCGAGCTCTGCATGTGCACAGGCTTGAAGTGATTCTTATAAGCAGCTACAAACCCATGCACTGAATCTCTGAGTTCTGTGCAAAGCCGAGCTAACTTGATGGTAGATTGTTATGCGGGTAGCAAACTTACTACATACAAGTAACACTAGCCGAGGAGATTCTTATGGATCCCATTTGCTGGCTGGATACGACACGCGGCCTTTGCGAGAGGCCGAATTCCACAACCGTGTGGCATCGTCTGGGTCAGCCTTAGCTGCGGAGGTTTCGTATACACAAATTCCTGTGCTGGCTTTCGATGAAGATGGGGAGGAGCAAGTCACTGTTGAAAGTTGGCCTGTTCTCCTGCCGAGCCAAGTGGTTCTTTGGGCTTTATATGTTTTTTTATGCTATATATGGCTACGAACACTATCGTACCGCAAATGCTTTAGTTTTCTCAGATTTGATCTATATGTGCTGTGTTCGCATGTTATCTGAGGCCAAAGGTTTATTGCTGGATGGTTTTCGTGACACAATGGCTCCGTTCGAAGAGCTGGCCTCCTACTGGGCTAGGCTTCTACGAGATTTCCCAAACCATCCTATGCATTCCAAGCCTCAAAACTGGTCCAAGACTATTCCCCTGCTTATTTGGGGTGATGAGGGCCAAGTACGAAAAAAATCCTGGATGGTGAGTACCTGGTGCCTTGACATGAACTTAGTAACCCTGGAAATAGACTATATATTCTAATCTCATATGAGCCCATATCCCGTTACATCTTTTAAGGTTCTGTGTAATAAGGGTATTGAAAGAAATCCCATATTTGCCATATTTAGGACACCGGACCTCAGCAAGTTCCGCACCAACGGCAATGCGTCGAGATACATTATGTTTTCCCTGCCTGTCAAACGATACTATGTGGACAAGTTCAAGGTCAATCATTCGCTTCAAGCCTTGTACGATGCCATTGTTACCGACCTCAACAGACTTGCAGACGAAGGGCTGCCGGATGAGAAGTTCGGAGATCCTTGTGTCAACAGTGATTAGGAGTGGCTTTTAAGTGACGGCTTTGCTTTTATAAAGCTCTAGGATGAAGATTTTTGGTATTTGTCGTGAGCTAGCTAAGACCATCTACTTCTCTGTGGTTTCGGTGAAGGGGGACTTAAAGTTTCTGAAGCAAGCCTTCAACCTGGTGCGCCATCCTGGAAGTGAAGAGGCAGTTAATGCAACCTAGGTGTCGAAGAAAAACTAAAGCCAAACAAAAACAATCCCATAATCATATATTGCTATTACCACAAACAGAACCACATCATCAGAATCAATCAGCCGACCCGGCTCACACCATTCCAAGATTGTATCTGTTCCCTGAAGGTATGCCATTTGTGTATGGCTTCCATGGGCCGTTGTGCCAACTTCCAGTGTGTGTATACAGATGTCACTAGCACTGCTGGCTGGAGAGCGACGATCGGCGCAAGGGATCCATGGGACTTCGCTCCAGCCTTGACAAGGCTGTCTGGATTTTCCATGAGGATGGTGGCGTCGGACTTGCTACACAATTGGAATTTGGGATGCTTAAGAGATGTTGTTGGGTCGGTCGTCAAAATATTGGTTCGCGACAAACATTATTTTGACGGCTCGAATATCCCAAAGCGCTTCCGTAGTCTTTCTCGTGAACTTCGATTCTTTGCAAGATCCAATGGAATGCAGCTGTCGATGACTGGGGTTAAAAAGGAAACCATTGTCTGGAAGTCGGATGTATGCCCTGAACTACATTCGTCTGGACATGACGCTATGGTATTCCTTAAATACCTTGTGGAAAAGGTCCAGCAGAAAGCGCCTCCCTCCTACAATGGCTTGGTTATGATGCTGTGGGCCGCCGACACTTTCATGAGCTGTATTCAGCATGGAGGTCCATTTCTGGAAGGAGATGAAGCTGATACAATAAATGTTGTGGGCTATATGTGGCTCACAAGCTATATCCAGCTGGCTAACCAAGCGCAGGCCAATCGTGAATACCTGTTCAAATGCAGACCGAAGATGCATATGCTCAACCACACCATCGACGATGCCATTGCACGCTTGTCGCGGCGGAACCCCGCCCAGGATACAACATGGATGGATGAAGATTACATAAAATCTGTGATGCGCATGAAAAGAAAGATGGATTACCGAACAATGTCGACCAACTGCCTGCTTCGTTTCCTCGTAGTTACAAAGCAAAGCTTGCTGAAACTTTTGAAGGCTGACAATGGCTGGTAAGCTCTTTACTAGTGCTATATATGTACTATATATGCTAGTTGACCCCTATAATTGCAGTTCAAACCTAGCTGTTCTATGCTATAGGAGCATTGTCTTTGCAAAGAGGAGCTACACTACACACACATATATATATATATATAGGGATCCCTTAAATAGTTTACTATAGCATATGATTTTAAGAGCTACTACTCAGCCTGTGGCCGTGCAGAGCTTGGCGCTCGTGGCGAGGATCGGCTCGGAGGCTTGCAAAATGGGCTTCTGGGAAACCAAGGGTCCTAAGGGTTAATCTTAGCTTAGATAAGTATAATTGTGATCACAGGCCTCGCCTCGGCACTTCGGAGGTACCATGATCCCAAGTAAAGAGCCCTCATCTAGCATTATACTGAATTTCACCGATCCTGAAAGACGCTGTTCCCCAAGATGTCCGAAACCCCCAATAGTGTGTAATGACGATCCTCGTTCCCCAATTCAAGGCAAGATATATACTGCCTAAACCCTGAACTACCCTGAAAGTCGAAACCGAATCACAAAACCGTGCCCTTAAGGTTCAGGAAGTTCTGCTTTCGGTTTCCCCGACCTGAAGCTACATGCCCAACCCCCCAATCCAAGACCTTTCAATCCTGGAGCCGGTACTACCAGCAACAACAGTGGGTTGTATTATTGTCTTGCTTGAGTTTTAGAAGCGACGACCCCCATGCAGATCTGATCCTAAGTGCATGCAAGTACAAGCCTAGCATCCTATCATTTGCAGTAATACTTCTTGAAAGCACTTCAGCCCAAAACAACGAACCCAAAAACATGAACTTCTAAAATATCTTGAAACCAAAACCCAAAAGCTTCGGCTGTAGGGGTCCTGCACAGCATTGTCCTTCAAAGGCGAACCTTTAGCACTACACTGCAACCTTGAACTCGGAGCCCATAAAGAGTTTGTGTTAGTTAATCCCGAATTAAAGTCCCGACCCAATAGCATAAGGCTGTGGAGCTTCGAAGCGCACAAGTCTGCAGAAGAACCTAAATGCCAAATCCAGAAACCTAACCCCGGGAACCCCAGACCCTCAGCCCCTAATAAAATCTAAGCCCTAAAATAAGCCTTCAGTGTACAGACTCTTGGTTAAGCCTCCCTCCTAAAGCCCTTAAAGTTTCAATTCGTGGCTTACACGGCAAGGATCATGGCCTGAACATATTGGTCTTTGTTGGTCTACTTGATACTACATATAAAGTAGAATACACCTTCGAGCACACCTCTGCTCGTGAGTCAATCCTGGGCAACCTGCTCTCGTATGGGTACATTTCTACTCGGGCGATATTATGATAAGGTGTAATTGAAGGTCTTGATATAATGAGGAGTAAGGAGGCGCTTTCAAACTCTTAGGTGTGGCTTTGTTTGTTTTTTTTTGTATGGGAGCCTCCCAACCGCCATGCCCGGTACTTTACGCAAACGAGCAGAGCCGTGAATTCCAATGCATTTGATCGGTCACATGCAAATTATGATGCTCATGATGACAAACTGTCCATGCCACCCATCATGTCATAAATCTGTCACCACATTATTGTGTTATACTCAAAAAAATCACTTTTCAAATGACCCTCATTTTTCCTGATGATCTTGATGCTTTGGATGACCTTGATATAAACACTGCTTTTTGATGGCTCAAACATGATGAAGGCCACCACGTCCCCAAGGTTCGGGCTGTCACGCCCGCTGGACTTGCTTTAGGCAGTGGAAAACAAGGGCGTGTGCCTGCCCTGTGTTACTGTCTTTTACAACTAGACTTACTCGTGCTACTAGTACTAGTACTACTACTACTACTACTACTACTACTACTACTACTACTACTACTACTACTACTTCTACTACTACTTCTACTACTACTACTACTACTACTACTACTACTACTACTACTACTACTACTACTACTACTACTACTGGCCACCCCCCTCCACCTAGCAACTACGCTTGTCAAACCAGGGTTCTGGAAGCTCGAGTTTGCAAAATGGATACTCGGGGCAGCATTACCAAAAGTACTTTAAATACCGGACAAAATGCACCCACCCTCCGAACCCTGGACGAATGGATTTTGAGACAACAAAAAGTGGTAGGACATTCGGAAAGTCCTGCAAATCTCGTATCAAATGGATGCGCTCTTAAGGATAGTTTAAAGAAAGTGTAGTTGGAAGGGGGTGCCTCCTCCTCCTCCTACTACTGCTACTACTACGACTACTGCTACTACTACTACTACTACTACTACTGCTACTGCTACTGCTACTGCTACTGCTACTGCTACTGCTACGGCTACGGCTACGGCTACGGCTACTGCTACTGTTACTTCTACTATCACTGCTACTGCTACTGCTACTGCTGCTACTACTGCTACTACTGCTACTGCTACTACTACTACTACTGCTACTACTACTGGTACTGCTACTACTACTACTACTACTACTACCACTACTACTACTACTACTACTACTACTACTACTACTACTGCTGCTACTACCACTGCTAGTGCTACTGCTACTACTGCTACCACTGCTACGACTACTACGATTACGCCTGCGACTATCATTGCTACTACTACTACTACCACCACCACAACCACCACCAGCACATACCAGCACCACCACCACTGGTAAACCACAGGCATCATGCCTTGGACACAGACCGCAGCGCCGACGACAAGGTTCCACTCTTCGCAGCACGAAGCAGGGTTTCACGGGCCTCGCGAGGCTTTGCACAACACCTTCAATCAAATCTATTCGAGGATCGACAACCCAGGTGACTTCCATTTGCACAGACCACGACCCATGCAGCACCTCCTTCTTGATGGCTGCGTCCTCTTCCGCCTGGTGCAGTCTGCACCGGGACTTTTGCACACATACGTGAATCTGGCCACCTGCGCACAGTACACCCTGAGTTTGTTCGAATGTGGGATACCGCCAGAGCTGCTTTGCCTTGCACAACGCCTGTATTTTCACGTCGCGGTGTGCGACCATTGACTTCTAAAGCTTACACTGTCAAACTATCCGCAAGGTGGGCCTGCAATTCAGCGCGGACTTGCGCCAGTGACGCACCGAGGCTACCGTCCTTGGCGGCGCTGACCAGGGTGCTGCCGACCTCATGAAATGCCGCGAGCTCGCCAAAGCTCTGCAAGTTATTCACAAGCCTAGTCACAGAAACACGTCTGAAGACTCCAGAAAACAAGTGCAACAGCAAGCTCAAGTTAAGCTTACTTGGCATAGTGCGCTGAAATTTTCGTTGGCGTACAAGCCGCGCAACTGCAGATTGAGCTGGAAGCACGCAGGTGCCGAGCCTTCGCACGCAGGTCCTCCAAGCTCTGTTGAACACCATCATCCTGGAAGGCAACTCTCGTGCATGCCGTCGTGCGTCGCAGCACATGACCATGCTGTCGGATTGCAATTAGACTGACAAACTCTCTTCTAAAGGTCATAGACCACCACAGAACTTTGCCCACGCCGTAGCCTCGTCGAAGTCTTCTACCTCCGCAAAATCGTCATCCGCAGCATCGTCTAAAGATGCCTGCAGGACTCTCAACTGACCAAAGCAACAACCGGATGCAAGTTCAGATGTGAATTTCGACAGTGACCGAAGAACAGTAGGCAGGAGTTCGACGACACTTGCGGTCCATCATCGATGGAAGAACTCGCTGCACAAGTGCACAAGGAAGAGGATGCTGAACGCTTTGGAACACGAACGGCAAGGCTACGATTTCCTGCTTTACATTACATGAAAGGATAAAAATACTCTGCCTCACCGTTCAATCATCTTCCACGCATGCTACGCGCTAGGCCCATGCATGGCAATCAATAAAGATATATATATATATACACACATATACCTAGACATATGTAAATTCACAGATGTCTAAATGTATTTATGTGTAAAAACTATGTAAAAATGCACGTAGATATGTATGTACACATGCATACGTGTACACCCGTACACCTGCATACATGTATACATGTATACATGTAAAAGGTATGTATGTATGTCTAAACGTCAATACGTGTGTATGTGTAAATGTCCATATGGTTATGTGTCCATATGTCTGTATCTCAGTATGGTTGCATGTCTGCCTGCTGATATGTCTATATGTCTACATGTCTATATGTCTGTATGCCTGTATGTCTGTATGTCTACATGGCTATATGTTTGTATGGCTTTAGGTCTATATGCCTATATATTTCTGTATGTCTATATGTCTGTACGTCTATATGTCTGTATACCTATTTATGCATAGATGCAGAGATGTAAAGACGTGCAGGTGAATAGATGAACACATGAATCGATGAATAGACGAGTAGATGAACAAATGCATGGATGAACAAATGTCTGGATGCTTGTATGTGAAAATGTATATATGTATGTATGTATATATGTATATATGTATAGATGTATATGTGTATATATGTATATATGTATATATGTATATATGCATATATGCAAATATGCATATATGCATATATGTATGTATGTATATATGTATATATGTATATATGCATATATGTATATATGTATATATGCATAAATGTATATATGTATATATGTATATATGTATATATGTATATATGTATATATGTATATATGCATATATGCATATATGCATATATGCATATATGTATATATGTATATATGTATATATGTATATATGTATATATGTATATATGTATATATGTATATATGTCTATATGTATATATGTATATATGTATATATATGTATATATGTATATATGTATATATGTATATGTATGTATATATGTATATATGTATATATGTATATATATATATATGTATATATATATGTTATATATATGTATATGTATATATATGTGTATATATGTATATATGTATATATGTATATATGTATATATGTATATATGTATATATGTATATATGTATATATGTATATATGTATATATGTATATATGTATATATGCATATATGCATATATGCATATATGTATATATGTATGGTCACACCCCCCCGGTTGACAGACCATGCCCTTTGAACTGAGTCGTAGTGCATGGTCTGTGATCGGGGGGAGGGGGTACTCAGCTTTCAAAAACTCAATTCCAAAATTTCCAAAAATCTCCCCCCTAACTTTCCGGATTTCCAAAATTTCCAAAATTTCCAACATTCCCAAAATTTCCAAACTTTCCGAAATTTCCAAAAATTTCCGAAATTTCCGAAATTTCCAAAATTTCCAAAGTTTCCAAAATTTCCAAAATTTCCAAACAGTCAGCCCTTATGTTTTGGAAAAATTCTGTCCACTAGGTCGGGCCGTTTTGGAAACTTTGGAAATTTTGGAAATTTGTGAAATTTCGGAAATTTCGGAAATTTTGGAAATTTTGGAAATTTTCGAAATTTTGGAAGTTTTGGAAATGTTGGATTTTGGAATTTCTGGACCTCCAATTGGTTCTCAGAAGGGCTGATTGTGACCCATCCGATGACAGACCATGTACCACGACTCACTTGCAAAGGCAAGGGCTGTCAATACTCATGCCCATATTTAGACGAACATCTCTCTATCTATCTATCTATCTATCTATATATACATATATGTATTGCTACTCCTACATATACTAATTGCCATTGCTAATACTGACATTGATCATTTGTTGAATGCTCACACTAATACCAGCTTTACTACTAATATTACACTTCTATCAAGCCTAATACGAATATGCATAACACAAATACTAATATTGATTAGTATTGCTATTAGTACTCCTACGCATATCAATAATCATATTCATATTGATAATGGTGTATATGAATACCAATACTAACACACACCTGTATGTACTAATGTACATAAATATGCATACCATTATACTAAGATACAAATCCTTTAACTCACTCATGTATTCAGCTGTTAGTATTTCCACGTGATCAAGAGTAATACAAATACAAACATTCTTGCCAATGTAGATCATCAATAAAATCATAATACTAACGCTAACACTACTGCTAATACTTAACACAATATTTATACTAACATCGATATTTACATAGCTATTGATACTCTTACGAATACGAATACGTAAACTCTTGTGCGTTAACAGTAGTGCTATCACCAACACTAATATGGACTTTGATAATCGAACCTGCTTGTGCAAGGGAAAACTTCGGAAGATTGCCGGCGCAGTTCTCGCCTGATATCGGCGTAGAATTCTGAATACGATTCACGTCACGGCTGGAACGAGTTCGGGAGTTTATCGCTTCAGAGCTTCTGGCGAGAGCTATATGTATGATTGTACACACAAAGGGGATAGCGCCGGCGCGTATGGCGGACGATAACGTCGGCTCGTGTGGCGGACGCAACAGCGACGAGCTGGGTTTAGGAGCAACGTCACAAACTTTGATAATCTGCTGAATATTCAAGAATGTCACTAGTATTACCAGCATGAACACTCATATTATGGCTAATACGAGTATAAATAGTCCTAATAATATTGAGATTTATGCTCCTACGAATACCAATAGTATATTCCTCTTGATATGAAAACTAATATCATTACGAATAGACACCTGCATATACGAATGTACATAAAATACATACCACTATCTTAAGATACAGATATATACATTAGTGCATTCATGTATTAATGCTTTGGCATAGGCATATACCCATATACCAATGTAACAATATACTTTTCGTTGTTGTATGAATATACTATACTAACATATGTGACTATACTAATATACGACTACTGCAATATGCAAGAATACCGACATGACAAGTTCGTATACTAATATGCCAACATACTTATATACTTATAATTGATTAGACAATACATGAATATAGTACACATACTAGTATACTAATATGCGAACTTACGAATATACTGGTCTGATAATATACTAGTGAACTAATACACCAATATACTAGTGTATTCATACACCAGATGTACTAACATGTAAAATATACTAGTATACAAGAATGCAAATAGTTTACTGTTCGAATACGTTGATGTATTGATATACTAATCTGCTAATATACGAGACTATCCATATCCTAACATATCAAAACTAACTAGTTCTAACATTGATACTGATACTAGCACTTCTGCGAACATAAGCTGCTATTAAACCCAGCATTAAGACTGATACTGATACTACTCGTAGCAGTGGTGCTGTATTACTGACATTGACACTGGCACTAGTGCTAACTCTAACACGAACATGAGCACTAACACTAATTTATAGTTGGCAATATTGACATGTATACTTACAGCAAACAATAGTACTAATCTTAATAATAATACTCACCCTAATACCGATACTACCACAAAACTATTACGTAACTCATGTGCCGCACGTCTGGTGCATGCATCACTCATTCTGCATGTGTCCTGAGTACATGGCATGTTACATGTAAATATACTATGTACCTCATGTAAAGGTTTTGCTTCATAGAATACCGTCGTGCACGGTGCTTTTTGGATCCGCGGTCTGTCAATGGGGGAGTGTACATATGTATATATGTATATATGTATATATGTATATATGTATATATGTATATATGTATATATGTATATATGTATATATGTATATATGTATATATGTATATATGTATATATGCATATATGTATATATGTATATATGTATATATGCATATATATGCATATATATGTATATATGTATATATGTATATATGTATATATGTATATATGTATCTATATGTATATATCTATGTATATATGTGTATATATGTATGTATATATGTATATATGTATATATGTATATATGTATATATGTATATATGTATATATGTATATATGTATATATGTATATATATGTTATATGTGTATATATGTATATGTGTATGTGTATATGTGTATATGTGTATATATGTGTATATGTGTATATGTGTATATGTATATGTGTATATGTATATATGTATATATGTATATATGTATATATGTATATATGTATATATGTATATATGTATATATGTATATATGTATATATGTATATATGTATATATGTATATATGTATATATGTATATATGTATATATGTATATATGTATATATGTATATATGTATCTATGTATCTATGTATCTATATACCTATGTATCTATGTATATATGTATATATGTTTATATGTCTATATGTATATATGTGTATATGTATGTATGTATCTATGTATCTATGTATCTATGTATATATGTATATATGTATATATGTACAGATGTATAGACGTATAAATGTAAAGATGTACAGATTTCTCAATGTAAAGATGACAAGATGAAGAGATGACCAGATGAATAAATGAATAGACGAAAAATGAATAGATGCATGGATGTATCAGTGCTTAGATGTAGAGATGTATAGATGTCTAGTAGATTTATTCATGTGTATATGTATAGATGTATAGATGTATCCAGCCAACATCCGAAGGATGGCAGCGTCGGAGGCCTCTGATGCGTTGGCCCTGTGGACGGGAAGCCCATCGAGCGAGGCCGCGCGAGCAGCTGCAGCAGAAGAGGCCAACCGCAGGCGAAGCGATAATGGCAGGATCGACCGAGAGTCTGAGGAGCGAATCAACAGCATGCTGGAAGAGGAGGGCATCCTGGCGGCGATTGACGAGGAGGCCGAGACGGACCCTGAATGGATGGCCTATGGCTCCAGCACGATCGCCGTGACTACGGGAGATCCCGTGCACTCCGGAAGCGCTGGAGGCTCCGCTCGCTCGGAAGCCTCAAGCGGTGCCTCAGCCAAGCCGAAAGCGGCCCCGGGCCAGCGAAAGCCCGGACCTTGGAATCATGATGGCCTGCATAGAACAGGAAATAGCAGCCACACACACGTCAGTGGTGACATACCAGCAAGGGAGCAGCTTACACTCCTCATGTGCTCAGGCGACGCCGGGAGGACAGAACATAGACTGAGTAGCTGGGCTGAAGCTGCCAAGCAAGCTGCGATACAGCTTGTAGATTGTAGGGTCACATGATGCAGACAGCTGGCACCGATACCTCGCAGACTGCCCGCACACGGAGTTGCTAAAAGAGACCTTTGCAAAGTTTGCATGGATTGTGGCTACATCGTTGTCATTGTGCACTTTGTATCCTACCACGTGGCTGGCCAGGTACGAGACCTTGCGAAGCCGGCGGGGATCCTGGCTGCTGACGCCTTCGGTGACAGCACTTGCAACAAGTGTGATGTACGCATTGGCCTGCAGGACCCCTACATCCCATGCAGAGCCCCAGGGCAAGCAGAGCATTGTGGCACCCTCAGCCAACACGGCGACCACGAACAACCCTGCAGACACAGAGGCAGTTTCATGGCCGTGACCGTGGGCTGCCTTCTGTACCTCCTCTTCTGGAACCAAAAGAGCCGCGACCTAAGAGATGCGATTCGGAATGTGTTCCAGAAAATGTTCAGTTGGCGGACCAACCAAGCCCAGACCACCCAACACTCGAAAGCCAGGCCTCCTACGAGAGGACTATATCAACAGAGCTGCTCGGGTCCCAAGTCCCGAGTCCCGAGGCTACCCACTCAGAGGGAGCGTCAAAACATGGATGCTTCTTCTTGCTGTTTTGTGGCTACAAGTTCATTCTGCCACGGCGGGGGTAGCAGATGCGAGGGTTGACCTGCCGGTTCACCGGGGCGGGTCGGGAGCCTAGACAACAGGCATAGATGGGAAACATGGTGGGGCGAAGCTAGGTGACAGCCGCCACAACACCGCCAACAAAGACTCATCGCAGACTACCATACGAAAGCGGGCCCTACGAAGAGCGATTCGGAGGGCACAAGGAGCGACGGACAAACACACGTGGTACAGGGGCAGAAGAATACATGTCCAACAACTTCAAAATCATGCCACAGGAGATTCTCGAAGAAAGCCGATGGCAACAGCAGCTCAGACACACAGCAGGCCTGCTGTGGCATTCTCGCGGGAAACTAGTCGACTACGAATTGTCACATGGAATTGTGGAGGGCTCACAGGCAACAGGTACCAGGAGGTGATCGAATGGCTGCACATGCAATCGCAGCGGGAGAGTCCGATCGACATCTGCGTGCTTCAGGAGACGGCTTGGCGACAAGACATGGAGTACAACACCACTCCACTTGCTCAGGCGGACGGGGGATACCACGCCATACACAGCTCAGGAAAAGACAAAACTGGGATACTGTGTCTCGTGAGGAAGGGGCTGGTGGCACCGTCCGACATTCGATCGGTCACCAAAGAGCCAGGCCGCCTTCTACACGTCCGGCTCTTGCTAGAGACGCCATTAGACATCCTCTGCATATATCAGACGGCGTGGAATCCGCATAAATCTTCCTTACAGGGGGACAAAGTGGCCATGCTGATGAAACAGCGACTGAAAACCTGGCAGGCCATGGATCAATGGCTACGATCCATCCCACAGAGGCATGGCTGTCTAATGCTGGGGGACCTGAACACGCCACTTCTCACCGAAGGGGAGATATGCAGCACGGGGGTGGCCCGAGAAGGACCACACCCACAACAGGACCAATCAGAGCTTCAAACTGTCCTGCGAGTGCACTCCTGCTGCGCGCTCAACACATGGAGAGGACGTGGCTCCACGGCTCGGACTTACATCCCTCCGAAGGCCACGGAGACCGAGCCGGGAACACAGATAGACTTTATCATCGCGAGGGGGGAGTTGATTGATGATGTTGCCAAAAGGTCGGCGGCCTTTACGACGGATTTTGTCCCGACCACAGGCTGCAGGCACAGACCGATTATGGCATTGATCAAGAAACCTCAACGACCCAGAACACCGCCGGTTCACAGCAGCACCGTGACCCTACTGCAGGTACGCAAGGATCTGCGAGACCCCGCCAACCACCAGCACTACCAGGAAGCGGCCCAGGCTGCCTTGATGGAGATGTGTGAGGATGGGGACTTGGACTGTGCACTTCTTGCAGGTTGGAGAAGACACAGGGCGACACAAACCCCGACTACGACAGCCAGGTACGGAACTCAGAAAGAGAATATGGAGATGCACAGCCAGGAACTTTGCATTCGAGACCGAATACGAGGCATGTAGCAACTTCGACGACTCCAGCAGACGATGGACAGAAGTAGCTGGACAGATGAAGAAGGCCCGAGTGCGAAACAGATATGGCTGGCATGGGCTACGGCAGCCAAGCTCCAATCCTGCAATCGTTCCCTCAAAAAGGAGTGCAGACAGCGAAAAACGCTGAGGATCGCTGAGGCAGTCAGGGCAGACAACGTGTACAAGGCAGCACAGCAGTTTGCACCGAAACAGGCCAAACGACGACTACAACTACGTTCACCTGCCGGTCATCTCCAAACACATGAGGCGGAACACAAGCAAATCCAGGACTACTATCAACAGCTCTTTCGAGGTGAACCCTTGGAGCCCAGGTACCTGCCCCAGGACGTGGAGATTGCGAACGAGGAGGTCAGCATGGCGATGCAGCGCCTTGCGGCAGGCAAGGCGATGCCATCCACGAGTGCTCCTGCAGCTCTCTGGAAGACGATGGCTGGAGCTGTTGTACCCAAACTGGCCAGGCAATTCAGCGGAGTACTTCGAAGAGGCTGCTCCGCCCTTCCCACGCGGTGGTGTGTGTCTGAATTGGTATTGATACCAAAGCCTGGGAAGCTCATGACCTCGCCATCTCAACTCAGACCCATCAACCTACTTCCCACGCAGGCCAAAGTGTTGGGAGCTGTGCTGGCGGCTCGTCTCCAGCGCATTGCGGCAGGGTACTTAGCGGAGTGGCCACAATTCGCGTACACGGAGGGTCGGTCCCTGGGCCAGGCTCTGGAACGAGTGGCCGGCCACTGTTACGAGGTGAGGAAGATGCTCAAACAACAGGCCCCGGACCTACATAGCAGACGAGAGTGTGGGTTCCAAAGACGCCTATGTGGTGGATGTATCCTGTCCCTTGATATCACAGCCGCGTATGATAGTGTGTCTTGGGGGGATCTGGAGCTGGCCCTTCAGGATGCGGGCATTCCCCAGCACCTCATAGACCTTGTGATCCTCCTGCATCAGCAGGCTCGCATAAATATCAGTCATTGCGGGCGCGAATGCTTACTCAGCCTGGGAAGGGGGTTGAGACAAGGATGTGGACTGGCACCAGTGCTATGGGCACTCTACAGCTGCTGGACCCTCAAGAACATGGACAGTGACCTGATCCAGGTGAGGGACTCCAACAAGTCATACGCTGACGACCTGCTGTTTGCCTGGAAGTTGCTCACAGGTGTGGACCTCGAAAAGGCGTACACGGCGATGCGCCATGTACTCAGAACTCTGAAACGCAGGGGTCTTCAGGTGAGTGTGAGCAAAACCGTGATCATCCTGGAACTCATAGGGCCGGGAGCAGCCAATCATCTGCGCAGATACGTTGTTGAACAACCTCGCAAGGAGGGACGATTCATCAAGTTCGATGTCGATGGCGAGGCGGTCTTCATACAACTTGTACAACAACATGTGTACCTAGGGGCATCCATCTCCTATGACAAATTCGAGCAACACACGTTTGCCAGACGGATGGACCTGGCCAAGGGCACCTACAGCCGACTGGCGCCAATACTCAAGAGTCGCAGAGTGCCGGTTAAACTACGATTGCAGCTCTGGCAGGTACCGTCCTCCCAACGATGCTCCATGGATTGGACACCATGGGCCTACCACCGCGAGAGGCACAGCAGCTCACTGTGCTCTTCTACAAGCATGCGCGAGCCATTGCGAACACGTACAGCATGTTCACACATGAAAGCAATGCACAGCTGCCGGCAAGGCTTCGATTGGCTGACCCACTCCTACGGTTGCAGCAGGCCATAGACCGTCGAAGTCAGAGTGACACTCATCTGATGATGGGAAGTGGGCCAGGACAGCCACAACTACAGTGGCGGGAGATCCTGAGGAGGCAGATAGCTCAGGCTCCTGGCGCTTTGGGCACGAGTGCCGGCCATGAGAGCCCTGAAGGCAGCAACCTTGTTTCTGCCCCGAACGCACAGATTGGACAATATGCCTGCCCAACCTGCGGAGTCTCGTATGCCACTATGGCCTCCCTCAAAAGACATCAATTCCGTAGTCACATGACTGAAGAGGAGCAGGTTGCTGTCTTCAACGAGAACAAGAGAGCCTTACGTGCCCATGTCATGCATCACGCGCAGTCAGGCATGCCCCAGTGTAGACATTGCCAACGAAAATTCACCACATGGCACGCCTTCTTTTACCACATAAATGCAAAGGGATGCCAACAGCTACGTGATCTGGGCGACCAACCCACCGGACAAGGTGAGAAAGAAGTGACGAGTGAAGCTCTAGTGGATCGTCCTGAAATCCTGCAGCTGACCCAGCAATGCACCTGGAGAGAAGTTGCCCTACACCCACGTACTCAACAAACACTCCATCACTGCCCAGAGTGCCATCAGTGGGCGGTGAAACCGTCGTACGTTCGACGACATATGCTAGCCAAGCACAAAGACTTACTGTCCATCATTGATCGCAGTCAGGATCTCATTGGCAGGAGTGTACTGGGGCTTCAAAATCCGTGTCAATTCTGTGGCACGTCCTATCAGCGCAAGTCGGCTCACCTGAAGGCCTGTGCGGGGATCTTCAATGGAGTATATGTGATACTTCGGATAGGTAGAGGTGCTACACTACTTGACCTCAGCGATGCCCATACAGCTGGAAACCCCACCCCGCCGAACGACCGAGTAGCTGCTGAAGATCAGCACCATGGAAGCTGCCACGAGAGAGCTCCAACTCATTCGAGAACTGGCACCCTCAGGGAGTGGTGTGCAGGAGCACTCAATGGAGCTGGACGAGGACCACAACCTCCCGAGCGAGAACCCGGAGCACCGACAGAAGTACCACCAGGGCGGACCCAAGGGCAACGGGGGCGAGCGAAACCACGGCAAAGGCCGAGGACAACCAAAACCCCGAGCACGGGAACCGACATTCTTCGCCAACTACTGGGACAACCGAAGGAGGAACGAAGAGAGATCGGTGTGGGGGGACTCCACGTGGAGCGGCCAGAGCCGCAGCACATGGGAGGAACCGGAATTGATTCCGGAAAGCCAGGAGGAGGTCAAGGCCGTGATGGCGATGATGGCAACCTTGGTCCTGCGACACGAAGCGCAACATGCGATTCACAAGCAGGACTCAGCCTTTGTCATCTTTCTCAAGACAGATGTGCCGAACAACCTGGCGGTCTCCTCGTACAAGATCGGACAACAATGGCATCAACTCAAACAACAATCCCCGGAGAAGCTCACGATGCCCATGCGAACCATGTTATTCCAACACCTCTTGATGGAAGTGAAAGGCAGGTTCGAAAAGATGGTGGAAACGCCGTCATCACGATCGACGGGGGTGTCCATGGACTGGCTGACCCGGACGAGAAGGCGATCAATGGGCTGAAATGGAATGCGGAGGAGAAGAAGCACATCAAGGACGACAGCATCCCGCCCATACAAATCCAGGAGGCGCGCGAGGCCCTGGACGCGATGATCGTGGCCTGTGTAGAACCGCTGGTGATAAGCCGATACCATGCAACCAGGAAGATGGCCGAGCAGTACGAATCAGCAACACTGACAATGTTACTGGAGATCGGACTGAGGACCGAGACGGCCCACCTGATGTGGAAGAGGCTTCACCAGCTGGAACGCTCAGGAGTGTGGGTAGCGGCTGGAGCCTACCTGAGGCGAGAGACGATGCAGAGAAGTGGCCTGGCACAACGATTGGCCAAGGTGACGGGGCAGTGAATCTCTGCCTTATGAACCATGGGAACCACTGCTATGCCAATGCGGTGATGAAATGCATCATACATGTCTCAGCTGTGGGTGGGAACCTGGGTCAGGCGTTTGGGCCTGAGCTGCGGACCTTCATCAGGGAGATTATGATGAAGAAAGGGGCCACCCTCATGTGGTCGAGTCCACTTTGGCGGGCTGCGATGAGAGAATGGGGCGAGCCACACCGGCAGCATGATGGGGCGGAGTTCATGCAGCATCTGGTGGACAGGCGGCTTGTCAATGAGGATTTGATGGTGACCCATTGGCAAGCCAAGGAACGTGGGTACCCTGAAGCTGAGTGCGTTGACAGGGGTAGCTCGGCGCCTCTGCTGATTGTTCCTTCGGATATCGCTGCGAGTAACCCTGCGAGCTGTGTTTCTGTTCAGAGCATGATTCAGGATTGGCATTGTCAGGAAGAGCTACATGCAGCGGTTGTAGGACCACCAATTCTTATCATTCAAACCGGACGGTTTGACTTTCGCGGGCTGGGAACCAGAGGCAGAGCCGTGAAACGACGGTTCAAAGTGAATGCGGAGGATTACGTAATGTTACCTGTGTTTGGTGAGCGCTCTTGCATTGAACATGTGAAGTACCAGCTGCGATCCATTTTGATCCACTGGGGTGAAAGGCCCGACTCAGGTCACTACACCGCACTCTTATATGATCACAGTAGTGGCAGTATTTATCATGCTGATGATGGCAAGCCGGGTGTCCCTGTTCTTCGTGAGGATGTGGATGCCATGGCTAAAGACTTCTATATCTTTTATTATGTGAAGTGCCAGTGACCGGCTCCGCTTTTGGGCACACGTGCCAGGAGCCTTGGAAAGTCTGCGATGGGGATGCACATAAGTGCAGCACATATGTGCCGGATTAGATAATCTGTCCTCAGGAGCGTTAGCTGAAGCTGGATCTTTGGCAACGAGGAAAGTGAAAAATATAGATGTATCGATGCTTCGACGTACAAATGTATAGATGAATAGATTTGTAGATGTATAGATGTATCGTCGCATAAATGTATCGATGTATAATTGTATTGATGTACAAATGTATCGATGTACAAATGTGAAGATGTATGGATGCGTAGAGTTATAGATGTGCAGATGTACACATGCAACGGTGGATTGCTGTATAGATGAATACATGTATATCTGGTCCGTTGTAACGACGTAACGATGTATAGATGCATACATGTTTGTATATGTTTACATGTGTTCATATATGTTTGCTCCCCCCCCTTTACCGACCTTGTGACAGTGTGCTCTTGGCAGGTGACTCGGCTGAGATATTGTATCTAAACACACCACACACGACGATAATCTAGATGTACAACGTATACTCCAACAGACGACGCATGCACCAGACGCGTGGCACATGAGTTAAGAGTTTTGTGGTAGTATTGAGATTAGGATGAGTATTAGAATTAGTATTAGCTTTCACTGTAAGTATACGCATCAATTCTAGTCAATATAAATTAGTCTTAGCGCTCATGTTCGCGTTAGTGTTAGTGTTCGTGCCAGTGTCAACGTCAGTAATAGTACCACTGCTAGTTGTAGTATCAATATTAGAATTAGAATCGATATGTTAGTATAATGATACTTTCGTAAATTCGCAGATTGGTATATCAATACATTAATGTGTTCGGGCAGTAACATATTTGTATACCTGTGTAGTGGTATATGTAATATGTTAGTACAACTGGTCCCTGAGTACACTAGTATAAGGGTGTATTAGTATGTTAGTATATAAACATACCAGTCTATTCGTATATTAGTATATTCATGGACGAGTATATGTACCATATTCGTGTTTTGTCTAATGATTTATAAGTATATCAGTATGTTGCCATTAGTATACTAATTTGTCACGTCGTTATACTTGCATATGGCAGTCGTCGTATGTTGGTATACTAGCATGTCAGTATAATGTATTCATACATCAACAAAAAGTATGGGTATATGGGTATGTTTGTTCTAAAACATTAGTACACGAATGCATTAAGTTATATATCTGTGTTTTAAGATAGTGGTACGCTTCTTTTATGTACATTAGTGTATGCAGGTGTCTATGAGTAGTGGAATCATATCCATATGAATATGGTTATTGGTATTCGAAGAAGTTTTCATGTTAATATTGGTATTAGGACTATTCATAGTCGTATTAGCCTTAATATAAGTGTTGATGCTGGTACTGATACTGGTATTGTCTTGAATATTCAACAAATTACCAATGTCGGTATTTGTATTAGTGATGGCATTACTGCTAACACCATAAGAGTTTACGTATTAGTATTCGTCTGAGCATCAATACTTATGTAAATGTTGATATCAGTAGGCGTTAACACAAATATTAATATGATGATTCGTATTCGTAGGAATGATTGCGACAGGTATTACTCTTGATTGAATGAAAATACTTACAGATGAATACATGAATGAGTTGATGTAATTGTACTTTAATATAGTTGTATGAATATTTATGCACACTTGTATATGCAGGTGTGTGTGTTAGTATTGGTATATTATACACCATTCACGATATGAATATGATTATTGATAGGCATAAAAGAAATAATGTCAACATAAATCAACATTCGTATTTGTATTCAGCATGTTCGTATTCGGCTTTATAGAAGTGTAATATTAGTATTAATGCTGGTATTACCTTGAGCATTCAACAAATGATCAATGTCAGTACTAGTCTTGGTAATAGTGTTCGTAGGAATATCAATACATACATGTTTTTGATATTTGTCTAAATATGGGCATGGGTATTGACAGACCTTGCCTTTGCAAGTGAGTCGTAGGTCACAATCAGCCCTTCTGAAAGTCAATTCCAAAATTTCCAAAAAGTCCAAAATGCCCAACCTCCAGAAATTCCAAAAATTTCCAATGTTTCCAAAATCCCCGGACCTAGTGGACAGGATTTTTCCAAACCATAAAGGCGAACTTTTTGGAACTTTTGGAATTTTTGGAAATTTTGGAAATCCAGGAACTTTATTGAAAATTTGAATATCCGGAACTTTACGGGCGATAAATTTGGAAATTTCTGATGTATACACGTATGTGTATATGTATTTATATATACATATATATATATATATATATGTATGTATATATATATATATATATATATATATTTGTATATATATATATACACATATGTATAAATGTATATATGTATATATGTATATATGTATATGTATATGTATATGTATATGTATATGTATATGTATATGTATATGTATATGTATATGTATATGTATATGTATATGTATATGTATACGTATACGTATACGTATACGTATATGTATACGTACATGTGCATGTACATGTGCATGTACATGTACATGTACATGTACATGTACATGTACATGTACATGTACATGTATATGTATATGTATATGTATATGTATATGTATATGTATATGTATCTGTACATGTATATATATATATATGCTACCCTTGCTGGGTTATCCACCCTTTCTGGGCACCCGCCCGCTCTACGCGAGGTCCTCCCACGGGCCCCACGGGCAGCCGTGTCTTTATCCATTGGCGGGCCGCGGAGCACGGCCATGCCTGCTCACACACCCGCGCGCTCTACATAAAGACCCCCCACGACCAACCTAGAACATATCAGTGTTCACTTGTGTGCACGTCGACGCCGAAAACCACGCAAATAGCGATAGATTTCGTGAAAGTGGACAGTATCTACTAATCTACTATCTCGATGGAGGTGTTAAGAACAGGCTCCAATTTTTTGTTTTTGTAATCATCGTGATAAGTGTGGATCTTATTAATCGGAGTAATACAGCATAATGGTGTTAGTGTTTGTCTCCATCTGAGTATTGCTAGTACAACTAGGAAATGTATACTAGATCAGTACACCAGTATATTCGTATGTTTGTATAATGTATATTGGTCTATGAGTAAGTTAGCACATTCGTGTTCAATTATTGGTATATATTCATATTTATACTGATACAAATATGACCATGATGATTAGTATTCGTAAGAATATTCATGTCATCATTCATTTCATTTATGCTCGGATTGGCATTAGTATTATGATGTATTATGCATATTCGTATTAGCCTGAGTATTCGTGTTAAGTTGTGTACTAATGTTAGTATTAGAGAACGATTAACAATAATATGAGTAAGAAGTATTGAGGCTAATCTATAAGAACATGAGTATTAGTACCTGCTACCAGTATTCGTAATTGTGTTATTTTTGGCATTCGTATGTAGATTACTAACTGTCTTGGTATTATCATTAGTATTACTTTCACATCTGTGCGTGTACGACCATTCGTGTTAGCTTTGGTATGAATATTAGCATCAGTTTTAGTATGGGGAATACTAGGACTATTAGAATTCGTAAGAGTACTAGTGTTCTTATGGAAATCAATGTCAGTACAAGTATTAGCATTATTTTAAATACTAGTAGCAAGATGAATATGAATATCAACATTTGTATTCGTAGCAAAAATGCCACCTTGATGTTAGTATCAATACTAGATTTTGTTATTGGTATTCATTGGCGCGTGAGTAACGTAGGAACTTCACGCAAAATAAACATGTGTGCAGATGCAATCCTCATTACGACCTTACGAAGAATGCACATGTTTCTGGTTTGGTCCCTTCTTCGGCTTATGCCTATGATTGTATGAACAAAACTGTAGTACAACAAGAAAATGTTCAACACGATATTATCCGGATCCTTTTGCAGTATCCTAATATAGAAAAAGAAGGCAATGGAGCTTGCCTAGATCAGATCCGTCAACCGGCGATGTCGCGCCGTCGTACCCGTGGTGGCCGTCGTCATTACATTGTATCCATCACTTAATCATACACGACATATACAACTTTTGTTTGTGTGTTATCGTACTTGATCATACTAGTTTCTGAAAGTGCTTTCATGTTCTCCCATTGCTGGATTCCCTAGTTCCCTACATTCCCTACCCGCCCTAAACTGCCTAGTCCCCGCCTCCCTGTATTGGATTTAAGGACTTCCTTGGTTCCCTAAATTGTTTATTCCCTGCGCCGTGTTGGATTGAAAGACTTGCTTAGTCCCCCAAGATTCCCGAACCTTCGCACCCATCTCTTGGATGAAAGGAATTCCACAAATTCCCGAAATTCCCTAATCCCACGTATAGGATTTAGGGAATTCCCTAAATTCCCGAAACCTGAACCCCATGTAGGGAATTGAGCCGGCTTGAAAGTCAAGCCGGTTTCACGCCTTTCATGCCGGCCAGGTGTGGATGAGCGCGGCTTGAGATTGCTGTGTAGGGAGCCGATGGCTTCAAATGGCTAGTGAAGCTTCGATGCGGGACTGGGTGGCTTGAAATGGCTTGAAACCGGCTTGAGTTTCAAGCCGGCCCACCGAAGAGTCAAGATTCAACATTCAAGATGCCCAGAAAATTTCGACAGGAACCTTCAGTCTTGGATGAGCCGGCTTGAAATTCAAGCCGGTTTGAAGCCACTTCAAGCCGCGCAGTTCCAAACCCACCCGGCTTGAAATGGCTTGAAACCGGCTTGAATTTCAAGCAGGCCCATCCAAGATTGAAGATTCAATATTCAAGATGCCCCAGAAAGTTTGACAGGAATTTTCAATCTTGAATGGGCCGGCTTGAAATTCAAGCCGGCCCATCCAAGATTGAAGATTCCTGTCAAGCTTTCTGGGGCATCTTGAATCTTGAATTGAAATTCAAGCCGGTTTCAAGCCGGGTGGGTTTGGAACTGCGCGGCTTGAAGTGGCTTGAAACCGGCTTGAATTTCAAGCCGGCCCATCCAAGATTGAAGATTCCTGTCAAAACTTTCTGGGGCCGGCTTGAAACTCAAGCCGGTTTCAAGCCGTCTCCAAGATCTTGAGACAGACAGGGCACGGAATCAAAAGAACAAGAGCTTGGGCAACAGCAAAAAAGATTACTTCGTCTGCAATCGGAAGGGGCAGGACACACCGGACTCAGACACACAGGACTCAGAGCCCAACCATATGTGTGTATATATATATATGTATATCACATAATTATACATGTGAATATGTATACATATATATATATATATACATATACATATGTCCGTATGTCGGGAATATGTTTATGTGTATGTGTGTATGTGCGTGCACATGTGTGTATAGGTGTATATGTGTATATGACATGTTTCAATGAAGTAGTCCTGATGCTCTTGTGGCGGGCCCCATTTCGCTCATGATGGCTAGCCTCAGTTTTGACGAGTGAGGGGCAAGCCTTGTTAATATTGAACCCGTGCCCTCTTGGATACCCCTGGGGAGCGCGATGTGAACTGTCAAGGAAACAGTCCTAGACAGGTTGGGCGGCAAACGCGCGGCGCTGACTCAGCTTACATGACCTCGTTTGAATGCTGCCACAGAGAGAGAGAGAGAGAGAGAGAGAGAGATGTGTATGTGTATGTGTACATGTGTACATGCATGGTACCCCCACCTCCAAAGATCACACCTGAGTTGCTCAGGCATTACATCCAACGTAGTTTCTACCATCTGCCGGTTCCCAGGGCCCGCGTCCGTAAGCCACACTTCCCGTGTGACCATAACACGCCTGCCTTGCTTTGCAGCCCTTCTGTAACTTTTGAAAGCAGACATGTATACGTCTGAATTCTAAATGTCGAAAAATGATTGCACGTGTATATGCTCACCCCTCACGACATTCCGAAGTTTTCGAAATCAGCACATGTTAAGGCATTGCAACTCGCAGCTGACCACAATCGGTGGGGGTCATGACTTTGCAAAACCTGGTATAACACGTGGGCCTGCACAGACTTTTTACACATACATCCAACATACACAAATGCACATGCCATGTTTAAGTGCGTTATATGATTGGCAACCCCAAATGGAAAAAACCTCAGTGTTGTTTCGACAGTGTTTTCGCATTTTAGACATGCAACTGCCAATGCGTGGGAATTTGATCTCGATTATGTTGCTGCTCTCCCCACCAGAGCTGTAATGAATGTAGGTGTGGCTGGCTTGCACTCTCCACAGACTGGGACCCTGTCTCTCTCACACTTCCACACGTGCAATCCTATGCAGGCAGAACCGGCGGCCGTTCCTTTTGCACTCGCTGCCGGCGGCGGTTCGTCTGTGCACGGGATAGCTCTGATTGCTCAGGATAGAAGACACATATAGCACTTAGCTATGGGCATTGACTTGAGCCAAACGTTGCGTGGGCGGTCACATAGAAAGGTAAGGAGAAGCGATGCGGTGTGCGCAGCACGTCCACAAGCTTACTCCTAGAGTCGAGGGACGCGTAGCGTGCCCCCTTAGAGTCGAGGGACGCGTAGCGTGCCCCCTTCCCTTGCACTTTACATGGTCTTGCTCACAGCTCTTATAGTGACACCTTAGAACTTGACAAGGCATCGCAGTCCGTTCGCACCCCCCATGAGTTGCGTCTCCGACGCTGCTCACCCGGAAGATGGCACGATAGGACAACAGAAAATGTTCCGCCGCAACGTTGACATTGAAAATCAGAGCTTTGCATCCCAATTAGAAACGTTGTGACACTCATCTACGTCAGTAACGATCCCCTGAAATGGCAAACGAATCAGGCGTCACCGAAGAAAGAAGCATTCGCGATGGCATTCCACGGGCGAAGCTCAGAGGTCACGAACTGAAAGGCGAGGCAGACCAAGCGTTGATTCATCTCCATCTTCGCGTGGTCGCAGGATCGCGGTCCCAGGGCCGGAGGTTTTCCTCTGGATACTGTTCCCTTTGCTTTCCTTTGTCCTTGCCTTTGTTTCGGCCTTTGCCGGCGGTGTAGTCGTAGTAGGAGTTGGAGTTCCAGCCTCCATGCTGCTCACCTCCGGTTCTCTCACGCCCTTTTGAAGGTCCCTTGGCCGAAGAAGCGCTTGCACGTTCCTCCGTGGTGACAGGCGTGTCCAGGATGGAAGTACCACCTGGAGGGAGATAGTCAGCGGCCGAGATGTGATGTAGGGCTTCAGTACGTTTGGTTGTCGGATTTTGCTGTCTCTCAGCCTTGGATCTGACCAATCTGTCCATGAAATGCGCAGGCATTTGCACATTGTGGTCCACCAGCAATCCAATGGTCTGGACTGAATGATCGGCGTGAGTCAGCAGGATACCGACGGGGTCGATGTACAGGAAGTCCACCGGTCCAGTTGGCGTTGGTCGTAGCACTGAGAATTGTTGGTGTCCTGTCACCATCGGAATCACCTCGCACAGGACGTTCAGGCAACAGAAGTGCATAGCCTTCACATCTTCATCCCTGTTGCTCTTCAAGTACGTAGTAGGGTTGAAGTTGTCCCTGCCAATTCCCATCATGTTGGCTCCCCGTGTAAGCAACGAAAGCATCTGATTCGTCCGGAAGCGCTTCAAAGTGTAAGTCCCGTTGGGATCGTACTGCTTGAGGTTCTCAGGCTCCTTGGCAAAGCGAATGATCTCCTCGTCAGTCACATCCCTGCTCACACCCGTCTCTCTGTCCACTACAGCCAAAGATCCCCATTTTCCGAGCACATCATAGCGTTGGCCAAGTGCGAAATTCTCCTTCATCTGGAACAACGGCATAGTCGCCCACTTCGCGAATCCTGACCAAGCCTTGTAGATGGTTCTGCATACCACGAATGCCATATACGAAAGAGCGGCCATGTTGGCGTCGATGCAATGGGCATTTCGCTTTCCTGAGTAGTAGGATGGCTGCATGGCGGTACGTGCGAGTTGTAGTTCAGGATCGATGTTCAAAGACTGGCCGGCGATGAGGACGGGACGTCGTTCCTGTGCAACTGCATCTGGTACTGCGTCATCAAAGTCCTCTCCTGGCTCTGTGTCCATTTCTTCATCAGGTTCCTGTTCTGGATCGTCCTCCGCGATGACAGATGGTTCTGGGATTTCCTCAGGTTCCGCAACGGTCTCTATCTCCATGGCTTCCTGCTCCTCGACGGTCGCCTCAGGCACTGCTGCTGCCGCAGCTTCCATTGTCTGAGCAATGAAGTCACTGGGGATCTCCGTAGGAGTCTCCCGTTGTGGAGAACCTTGGTAGTATCCGCAAGAAACGAATTGTGACCAGCAGGACGTGCATCGGGAGAAGCATGCTGGAACGATGTTGTAGCATGCCGGGCACACCCTCATTCTCCTTCCATCCTCGTCTCTGCGTAGGTCTTCGGGTCGCCAATTCTTGATGACAAACTTGATCCCTTTGTCCATGTAGTGATGCCGAACCGTGTTCTCCCTGTGGGACTCCAGGACAGTCGTAAGGTCTCGAATGATCTGCTCCTTGCTGGTGTCGTGGGGTCCAGGAGGCATCTCGCAAAGCAATTCCATGATCTTGCTTGGTGTTCGGTATCTCTCGAACTCAGGGAGCAAAGGTGATGCATTGTAGTCCAACACCATCTCTTTCTCCAATCGTTCATCGTAGATCTTTTCCACCAGAGCGAAAGAGTGTGTATCTTGAGGATTCGGGACGCAAAACCATACCTCCTTGACGAACTGGAACGGTATCGTTCGGCCAACGATCATGATGCCGCTGTCTGTGATACGTCCATCTTCTCGTGCAAGGTCCTGCGATGGGACATGGAGGACCGCCAGCGGCATGTGCTTGGCTTGTGGTCCATGTACCCGCATCTTGGTCGTCGCATTCCGGTGATCGAACGGTGCGAATACCCCCCAATAGCTGTGGAGTCTGCCGCCTTGGTTGCCTCGAAATTGGCGCCTATGGTCGAAGTCCCCGTCGGGGTCCTCCGAACCAGGCATGATGCCTTGCGTGACAATGGAATCCAGGTTGCGGCATGCCGTAGCGTGGAACGCGCCTCCAAGACGTTGCAAGAGGGTCATAGATGGAGATATTGCGAACCTGTTCTTGTCCAACTGAAGCAAATTGTTCTGGGGATCTGAGTGCGCAGAGTGACCACTCGTAGCCCGAACTGCCCATGGCTTCACCCAGCCGTTGCAAACGTTCAGGTACCTCTGGCTGTGCCGGCAACGATCATTGTTCTGGATCTCTGTGATCTGGTCAGGAATCGATACCAACATGTTCGAGCCTGCGGATCCAAGAGTCTCCGTGCCGGGGTCCTTCACTCTCACTCCCAGGAACTGCAGCCGAATCTTGGCCTTGTGGCGTCTCGTGGCTGCGAGCATGTTCCCTTGGAACAATAGCTGGAGTCTTTCATTGTACACTCTCTTCCTCTGTTGATCATCGGTCCTTGAGACCGCTTCGGTGATGCGTCTGCTGTCATGGGTCCATAGTTGCTCATGCCTCACCAAATCCTCGATCAGCACCCACCCTCCTTCATCACATCGAATGACGCTGCTGAATGCCACCTGGCACCTGTTGTCAAGCCATTCCGAGCCTGGGCGCCTGGCGATTCTGTGACGCAGGTCAGATTGAATGCATGATAGCGCCCAATCCGCGTTCCTTCTTCGATGATGGGTGATGTTGCGAAGGACAACTTCGTTCACGATGTCCCATCGATTGTGGATGAAGCTTGCACCCTTGGTTGGGATCAGGTCGAGAATCCCGCATCGGATTGGCCTTCCGCCGCCGATGCATTCGTAGCCTGCATTGGTGTAGCCCTGAATAGTATCATCATATTCAAAGCTAGGACGGTCTCCTCGTTGAGGTAGGCGTCGGTCGCGATGGTCCGAAAGCTGCTCAATGAGGTCCACCACCCGCTGGCTGTTCTCTGGTCCCATGTCCTGCAGTGGTACGCCACAAGCATCATGTAAGCCCCGACGGTTCTCCACATCCGTGCAGAGATTGTGTTTGTTCTCGTAACGGATCAAGACCACATCACCCCGTACGGCTTCGCCTCCGCGTCGCGGTCGGGCTTTGGCCTTGGGTCGTCGGTCCGAGGATGCAACACTCACATGGTCTGTGGTGTCAACGTCCATTGGCTCATCTTGCTGTGGAGGTACTCGACGTGGATATCGAAGAAGGCTTTCCTTGATGATCTGGATGCTTCGAAGTATCAGATCCCGGGTCGCAGCATTTTCCGTGCAATTGGACAGATGGTGTTGATCACTGCCACAAGCGATACAGAACGTGAGTCTATCGCTTCCGACCGACATTTCGCCCTGAGCGAGTACTCCCACATAGTCCTGAAGCTGCGCGACAAATCCTTCACGAATCATCTGCCTGGGATCAGGGTCTTCTGCACCTTGTTCTTCTTCGGGTTGCGCATCCACATCTACATCCTGTGCAGGTATTGGTGGAGCAACGGAGAACCCTGGATCGTCCGTGACGTTGTCAGCGGCCTGTGTCTCGTCGGTCCTTGCAATCTCTACGGGGTAGATATCGCCATCGACGATCACTGTGAAGTCAATCACGAGGTCAGCGGACATGTTGTTGACGATCTCAGCGACTTGTTCATTCTTCTTGGGCGGTGTCCTCTTACGCGGGGAGTCAACCGTGATCAGTTCGATAGCTTCGGCCGACGCGTAGCGGAAGAATGACCTTTCGATCCCCCTCACGCACGCATTTGCCCCCTCAAGGCCACCCCAATTTGGAAAATGACTTGGGTGTCTCATTGCAATTGTAAGAAGCCCGAGTGCCAGCTCCACCGTGTCACCCAGGAGTTCCTCCTTGGGCAAGGCTGACCCTCTGTAGCATTCTTGGCGCTCCTCCGGAGTCAAAAGCATTCTCATGAAACCAGCATAAGCGCAGTTCCCGGCATCGTAGTAGCAGATGTAGCATGTCTTGCCTTCGGAGTCGTATCCTCTGTCCCATGCCAACTGTTTGGCCTTTCCCCATGCCGCGTACTCGATGGCCTGACTGGCTGTGATTCGGAGACCACCGTAGTGAGAAACCGTCTTGCCAATGTCTTCGTAGACCACTTCCGCACAAGCTTTGAGGAACTCCTTGATGTCCATGCGAGGGTCCACAAATTGAAGCCTCAGGTCATAAAGGTGCTTTGCGCAAGCCAAGGTGTATTTCTGGGACGCGACTAAGTCATTGAAGGAGCTGACTTGATGCTGCATCTTCAAGGCTGAAGTATGCGCGCACCCAATGCAGTGTCCAGGATACCCGTTTCCAGTCGGCTTGAAGAAGGCCTGTGCGTAGCACTCAGCCAACTTCATTGCGTCACATCCAGGGCAATAGAACGTTCTCCCTTTGACATAGCCGGTGTTCGGGGTCGCGTAGGTGTCGATCCGGAACCAGTAGTGCCTGTTGTCGTAATAGGCTTCGGGAACGGTCATGGCGATGTCAAAGTCCTGCCAGGTGACTGCGGACGATTCAGCGACCGTGTCACCCTGGGCACCCGACCTGATCTGTTGCTGTTGTTCTCCCGTGAACCATGTCTGCGAAATCTTGGTGGACGTCTTGACTTCACTCTTGTCCTCCCAAATCTCGACAAGCGACGGGTGAGCGACTGTGTCGGCGCGGACAGTTTCGTCCCATGATCGGATTCTCGATGCCTCAACGAAGCAAGTGGATACCATCTTCTCGCAGAACAGCTGCTTCTCATAGATAGCGTAGCCCAATTTGAACCTGACCCGAGAGTCCGGTGCTGGCACCTTTTCGGCTGACAGTGTATGCACGCCTGATGACGCATGCTTCATCTGGCTGTACATTCTTGACCAAAACGAAGATCCATGAATCACCACGCATGCTCGGGCTCGCAACTCCAGTTCAATATACATTCCCAGCGCGTGGAAACCGTTGAACAGGGAAGCTTTGTGCTGAAGGTAATTGCTAGCTGCTCCAACGAACCGTAAGTCGTGGTTGATGTTGACAATTGGAGGGCGCGTGGTACGCTTCCCTGCTGCAATGATAGGGTCAACGTACGTCACCTTGAGCTGTCGCTGCAAGTCAGTACGGATCGCTGCTCCGTCTCCGACTTCACTCATCGGAAAAGACATGTTCTCGATGAGGATTGCCTGGAGAGACAGATGGTAATGCAGTGTGACGGTTGCAAGCTGCTCTTCAGTCAAGCCATCCAATGTCGCATTCACAGATTCCAACGATCCTTTTGTGACTTGGAAGTTGTAGTTGGCACCTGTGGTGATCGACGGGCTCACAATGTAGATCTCGCTCCACCCATGCATGCCGAGGTTCTCTCTCAACGTGTGCGTTGATCCCCTGGTCCTTGCAACCATGTCAAAGTCCTGGACGAGGATTGTGCATTGAGAGCGCATAGTCGCGGCATCAGGTTTGCCACCCATACCCAAACTATTGCGAAATCCGTTCAGCGTGTTCATGGTGTTGATCCTTGCTTCTTCCGGAATGTCATCGTTGTCGACAAGATCGCGATCTGCCTCGATCATCACTGCCGAGGTAAGCATTGGAGGAGAAGGAAGATGCACGCATGATACCAATGCCAATGCATGGTACAGCCGTGAATACATCCGTAGCCACACCTTTGTACTCAGCTTCACGTAGACCTTCAGGTTGAGACCCTTGTCATCATTTTGTGAGACGGAACGAATCCTTGCCAAATAGGTCACCAGTCTTCTGACGTAATGCTGAATCGGTGTGGTCCCCACGTCGTGGTTGGCCACAAACTTTGGCGTCTCATCAATGGCAGGTGGGTACTCGTCGTGATCACGGGTCGTCGTCAGCAAGATCGAACGACAGCCCTTCTCATCGATGTTGACATAATGGTACCAACTTTCCTGAGCGCCAGCAGGGATTGGAGCTTCCTCCCATGTCGGTTGCGATGGTTCCTCTTCCGGTTGCGAAGGCGGTTGTTGTGGAGGAGGTGCCGCAGAAGATGACGACGCCGATGCCGTTGCCTCGTCCGTCCTTGCCCTCTTTGGTCCGTGGCTAGGGGTGGCTCGAGGTCCGGCAGCGGATCCTTGCGATTGTTCCGGCGTTCTTCCATGCTCAGGGTGCACGATTCCTTCCGGTTCGAGGTTGCTTGCCGTAGGCATCGCAACTCTCCCCGTTGAGTATACCCAGCTAGGATGCCGTTGAAGGTTGGGCGGAAACAGGCCATCATCTTGCATAAGCGGACTTGGTGCCCTCATCTGTTGGAATTCCGCTTCCCATATGCCCAATGTGGCGCGTTTGGTAGAGCAGTCGACCACGTACCCAGATTCAACTCCGCATTGATTCCAGGTGTAGCCACGGAACGCATCCGGCAATTGGAAACCGTTCTTGTCCTGAGCTGCACATACGGCATCCACATGGTACTTGAGGAAAGCATACGTGGTGTAGTCGGAATCGGGGAGCACGTCATTAGACCATCGATAATGCGGGAGTCCAGTTTGTGGATCAATCCATGATACATAGGAATGAAGCACGTGGAGACAAACACTGAACGCCTGGAGTGAGTTCATCGCAAAGGCGAGCGGATGTCCCATGCCTTGAGGCAATGTGCGCATCATCAAAGCCAGCTGGTGAACGTTGATTGGCGTAGCGCCATCGTTGCCCGCTGCACATTCCTGGTTGTAGGTCCGAAGCCCATACCCAGTGTGCTTTGCGAACATGTACATCAGCTTGCACACCCTACATAACGTAGGCTCTCCCAACAGGTCGGATTGGTCAGGTGCTCTGCCTGACATAGGCAACTTGTGGTAGTAGTCCTGATTCACCGTATACCATTGTTGAATTCTCGTGTCTGTCACGGCCTGATAGGGCGTCTCCACGGAATTGATGAGAACGGCGAGATTGTAGTACACGTCCGCATTGACGATGTTCCTGGTTGCAGTGTTCAAGTCGAACCGAACTTGTTTTCTTTCATGTTCCAGTTCAACCACAGCCAACTTTGCATCATCGCGGATCACTTCCTCATCCACCATAAATCTTGTGATGGCATGAAACTTCCCTCCGTAGTCAGCAACAATGTGTTTGAGACCTCCACCAAACTTGATGACCATGGCGAGGATCTCCCCATAGGGTTTGTCCATGTACTCCTCCGGGGCGGCAAATAAGCAAGCCTTGAGGATTTCTCGGACTCGAATGGAAAGATCCCCTCCTGGCGACAGATTTGCACACGTGAACAGCAAGACCAACGGAGGTGCTTTGAAAGCTGCCCATGTGCGAATGAGATCATTGTCGACCACTTTGTCTTTCGTAATCTTTGGCGGGAGCGAAACGCTCTGCGACGAGTCCTCAGAATACATCTGCAGAAACTTGTGGAACTTCAGAAACGTCCGCATCATCCCACCAGAAGGGAAAACTTCTTCATGGTCCACTCCTTCGAAGGCCAGCTCGTAGGCATTGTAGCTTTCACCCATGGCTCGGGATTCGGTCCTTCCTCCGTAGGAGAGAAGTACCTACCCCTATGCGACTTCACGGTTCCGGGTGCTCTGTAAGAGGCACCCTTCCCCGATCCGTCGGGTCAGACCTTAGTTGTTCCTTAGTTGGGGCTGTGTTATAGCCCCTTCATCAGCGTCTATACACTGACGTTGCTGCCATGCAATGTCCTCAGATTCATGTGCATCATGACTGACACTGACATGAGCTCGAACAAGGCTGCGAACATTCCTCGCAATCGACCGCCATGACACATCAATGCGCTGCGACAAACTGCTCTTCGATTCATGGTCCAAGCAATCATCCATTCTCACCATCAAACGATCCGCTTCAGGCATGTTAGAGAACATGATCCTGCGTCCACCACCATCGCCACCAGCACCAACATGGTCATCAATCTTAACCTTCGTCACCTTGCCACTTGAAACAAGAGCATGCAACTCTGGCCAAGACCAACATGAACATGAAGAAGGCATGTCAAGCGAAAAATAGACGTCGGAAAATTCCGCACACTTCTTCAGCAGGCGTTTGAGAGATTTCAAGACACTTCTGAAAACCTTGTACTTCCCACCGGAACGTTTCTCACCCCCCACGCAAGCCCCTTCACTACTTCCAGGACCAACACCTGATCGCAAAAGCGATGCCACGAATAGCACAGGTGTGCGCAGGTCATTCCGGCACGCATCCTTCATTGCACCGATAAGGCTGTCCTCATCGGCCTTAGAGCCAATTAGCTCCTTGCAAGTTATGCGAGCGCATCCCTTAGTGGACTTAGGCACGGCGTAGCCATTGCCCAAGCCACAGAGGTCAACAATCATGCGGTCAGGCTTTCGTCCACCAGCCTTCGACGGCATTGCTACCAATCTCCCATCGCCCGTTGCCTGAAATTTCAAGGCTTTAAGCAATCTCCTGGAGATTTGGCTAGTCAACTCGCATTTATCAGATCGATCCTTAGCGTCCGAATCGGTCATGTGCAAATGTTTGGACGAGCACACGTCAGACGACTTAGGATGCAACGCGACGTTTGCGGCAATGTACTCCCATTCATCCTTGCAGTAGCCGAGCTCAACGGCGGTTCCGGGAGATACAGGATCCCGAAAGGTATAACGTTGCCCGTGAGTGCATCCTTGGATCTTGATGCTCTTCCACATGGCATCTTCCTGAAGTCCCTTGTACTGCTTGGTTTCCTGGACTTGTACTCGAGGAGGTACTTCGATGATGATTTGGAACCCCCACGATGCCGCTCTGCGCGCAATTCTTTGGACGACCTCCCCCCATGGGTAGTCTGTCCGCAATTTGGCCCTTTCAGGGTTGTCAGCGATTTTCCGACTCAGCCACGAATTCTTGCCCAACACCCCTGCGCCAATGAAGATCACGGAGTTAGGGTTGTTTTTCCTTGCTTCCACCACATCGAAGAGGTAGGCACACATGGCGTCGTCAACTTCTCGCCCCATACTCAGAACATTCACTTGCAACCCAGGGTCGTAGTGAGAATCGGGAGCATGCTGCGCAATGCAGTCCTTGCCAGGAGCATACTCATTCCACCAGTTCTCCTCATCGACTCCTACCAATGTCCACACCGTCACTGCCTTTGGAGCATCTTTGATAGTGATACGGTATTTCCAACGGCTGTAAGGATTCTTGTAAGTATGGACCAACCCTCCATCGTGGTCGAGGAATTGGATCACCAGGCCCTCCTTGGGTTTGTTTTCGGCGAAATTGACCACGTGAGGCACAATTGCTCCATCATATCCTTGATATTCCCTTTTCTGTTCAGCCGCATCATGCCATACATCCTCGTACACTGACGACCATTGGTCATAGCCGAATTGGGAGGCTTGACTTTTGGACTGGCCGTTGAAACAAAGAGGTAATGTAAAGCCCTGGTACCCCCCATGGATGGCACGCGCCAGTGTGACAACCACCGCTCGCCATTTGGCGGGCAGGGCGCGCACATAAGACTGGCCCAAAGGCGGTTCAGGAGGAGGCAAAAACGGCGGCGCAAGGACGTCCGCAATAGCGGCTGGGCGCAAATGCCCCCGTACCGGATGGTACTGAAACACAGCACGCTCCACATAGCGGTCGAACTTGCCCGGTTGATCAAGGATAGCAGCACGGTCCTCCATTTGGTGCCACTGCCCTTCACGAAGAATCCAAGTCGACCGAAGGTAGCGACCAGGCGGCAACGCGGAAGGCGGCCCCCGCAGCATGCGCGGGAACTTGACAACCAGGATGGGGTCCACACTGTCATGTTCTTGCAAGCCTTCCTTACTCGACAATCCAGCGCGATACAACACCTGAGGGAGGATCGGCGTCTGCGTGTAAGGAAAACAAGGCACCTCGCTCTTGAACGAGTAATGCTGTTGGCCCTTCTCATCCGTGCTTTGTGTATGAGTAGGGCGCATCAGATCCATAATCTCTTGGGAGCCAATGAGGGCCGGCGGAAAAATGTTGATGAGCTGACACGCATGTGTCCAGGACACAGAATCCTTGAACGACTTGGTGTGTATGTCCGCTGACATCTTGGCAGTGACCTCATAGGCAAGAGAAACGTAACCTTCCTGAAAGATAGAATGCATCCATCCAATGCAGATGCCGTGGGTACGTTCCAAATGACGCATAGTCGGATTCTTGCCCGTGCGAATCACCCCGATCATGGTCTGGTTGTCGTCGTAGAAGACGAAGTTGGGGTCTTGCCCCCCAAGCTGCTGCCACAACGTGATAGCAGGCAATCCAAGACGTGACATGGCAAAGTCGGCCGCGACAATCTCGGCCTCAGGTGTGGAATGACTCAAGCACCCCTGCCTTTTGCTAAGTCCCGCCAAGGGAAATCTTGTGTGAGAACCTTGAATGTGCAAGTGAGCACCGGAGGTAGATTTCAAACTTTCTCCACAACCTGCATAGTCCGCATCTGCAAACAGCCCGATGGACGAGTCCTCCAAGGAGTTCCCGACCCATCCAATCATCATGTGATGTTTGGACTGGTGCACATAGGCCATGAGATGATGAAGAAGAGCATCCTCCTTCTTGGTCCATTTCGTGATCTTGCGTGCGAGATTGTTGATACTGCGCAGAAGATCAAAGCGGCAAATGCGCGCGGCATAAAGCAATTTCATGAGAATGCTTGCTGCCTGCGGAGCAAGTGCACCGCGATTAGCCTCGTTGATCTCCTCTTCCTCTGGCGCCTTGGGAATAGGTGGAGGCGGAACAAGCCGACCATCCTTATCAACAGGCATGGTGTGTCCACACCACGTGCATCGATGGCTTTTACCTGACTGTGCCGGAGCGCGAGCTGGGTGATTCTTAGTCTCCTCAGCCGGACTCGGCGATGGTACCGTCTTGAATTTTGTCGGATCGAACCCAGTCACGTCGCAGTACTTCTTGACTGTCATGTCCAGGTACGTCTCCATGTCGTAGGTAACGGTCTGCACCTTCGTTTTGTCATGCAACGTTGCCTCGCCCTTGGAGATGCGACAACCCAGATACAAACCTAGTGGCGTTTCTTCTTCCAATCGAAGTTCTTGGCGCAGCATGTCCCAACCCTTGGGCAGGTTCTCTTTGGGCCCTGCCATCTTGAGATCATCCACGTAGATGACAAGTAAGAGCTTCATCTGCGGGTGGAAATACAATGATGGCCATTCGTCGCCAATCGGCTTGAATCCTACTTTCTGTACCGCGGTATGGCAATGTTGTTCCCACATGGTTCCTGCATCAGGATGTCCATATAGGGCTTTGATCAGGCGACACACAGGTCTACGGAATTTATGCCTTTTCGCAGATGGATGCCAGGCTTCATCAGGCAGTTCAACCCAACATGGAGTGCCCGATAGTCTCGCCTGAATGTATGCTTGGATAGCATCCGCCATCTGGACATCGTTGCCAGGAAGGCATCCGTAATAATCTGCCCACCGTGAGGCGTCAAACGTAGCCGGGGAATTCCCCAAATCCTGAAACAATGCGGCTTCCATATTCTGATCTTTGACCTGATCACCGAGTAGTACACCTCGCCCTTTGAACTTCCTGGCAGGATCGTCCTCTTTGAGCTGATAGTTCTTCTCGTATATCAGTCCATGTACTCGCGCCATATGTACTTTCTCACCTTTCTTCTTTGCCTCAGCGACGACGTCGTCATATTCACGCGTAGTTGAGAAATCAAACACCTCTTGGTCCCACAATCCCTTCCATTCTTTCATGAAAGCTTCCATGGCCTTGGGGTTGTTGACCATCTCCTTGCGTGTGACGGGTCGAGTGACCATGGCATTGAAGCATGATCCTCCTGCATGATTCTTTTCCCGATGTACGTTTCTGTGAGAAGTCGTACACGGCATAGACGGAATCCAGTTATCATCCATGACCATATGCGCCGGAACGGCCGGCACGACGTCTGCCAAGAATTGTTCTTGTGTGTATTGATCCACATAGGACTGTGCCCAGGACCATCCATCGTCGTCGTCAATGGACACGTTGAGTTGCAGATCAATTTCTTCACATGGAACAATCTTGGGAAAGATCATGTTGTCCAAAATCTTGGTGACTATCTTCTTTCCTATCACAGCCTTCTTCCGGTCTTTCTTGGCAACTCGAGCTTTGTCTCGCTTTTCTTTCTTGTACGCTGCCTTCTTCTCCGCTTCGCTCATTTTCTTCCATGCTTCCGGAGAATAGGAATGGATAGGTCGCCGTGTAGGAAGGGTTCGTCGACCGTCGCTTCGGATCTTGTATGGAACTCCCCTTTTATCGATCTTGCAGGCTTCACCATCATCAGTGAGATATACAATGCCGTCCCCTTTCTTCCCCGTACTCCAATGTTCAATCTCCTCAGGAGCCAACTTCTTTTCTTTCAAGATCTTGATGATCTCTCCAGGTTCTTCGATGTCTCCTTCGGGGATGAGTCTACCGGTTGGACCGACTTCGCGGGGCGATCGTCGATCTTTCCCAGTGACCTTTGGTTCAGAAGGAGGCGGTGCTGCACGTAGACCTAGCTCTTCGTCTAGTTCTTCGAGTCTTTTGTCTCCTATAGCATCAATAGCTTCATGTTCTGCTGACTTGAAGACTTCGCCAGACGGCTCCGTCTCTATGTCAGATGGATCTATGTCCTGTAAGTCAGGATCTTCTCCGGGATCCGGTGGAGGAAGAAGACCATCTTGATCATCATCATCCCCGTTGCCACCATTTCCTCCAGGCGGACCGTCATCCCCGTCATCGACGTCTTTTATCTCCTTGCCAGCGAGGTCAACGTTGTCCCTGAGTCCCTCAATGGTTGAGTTCATCCTCTCGTACTCGGCTTTCAGGGGAAATGTTATCTCCTCTGGGAAGTAGATAACTTCTGTCTCGTACGGTCTCATCAACTTCCTGGGAACAGATGCGTCCATCGACAAGTTCGCATTGGCAAATTCCTTCATGTCCCACACGCGATACTTCTTGGACCATCCTTGACCAGCAGTGATGATGTATCCGGCAAAAATGCCTGGGATCCCCTTTGGATCGAACTTGTTGCCATATGTCTTCGGCCTTGTATCCGTCGGCTTGAAGAAGACTTTGGCCCCAAACGGTATGGCTTTTCCCTCGAAGTCCTTTCCAGTCATTCGTTTCCATGCTGAATCACCATCGCCCTCCACGTCTTCAATGTTGAGGTTCTGCATCACGCAATTCAGCGCAAAGGACCAGTATTGGGCGGGTAATCCGGCGTGTAGCATGGATGCTGCGACTGTGTTGATCACTTCTTGATTTGATCGTTCAGCGAGTGAATTGTTACTGGGTTTCCCTGGAAGGGAATGATCTATCACGATCTTCAACTGCGCCATAGCTGAATCGAACTCTGGTGCTTCATCACTATACGCCATATGAATCTTGCGTCTCCCCATTAGGCGTCTGATGGCCATGACGACCTCGTCAGTATTCCTTGAAGCCGTGGGAATTGCTGCGATCATTTTGGTGGCGATGTCTCTGATGACTAGAACTTCACGTGCTCCATCATCGAGTCCGATACCCGCTTCGGCGGCCTTGCGCATATCGAGGAAGTCGAACGTCACAAGATCCCCCCAGTGTTTGATCACACGTTGAAACGCACCTCGTTGTGTCCGCAAGTGCTTCATCTTCGCGCGTATGCACGATTCGCAATATGGATTGCGGTAGCGATGAGTACACAGATGTGCCAACGTCTTGGCTTCGGCTTTCAGTGTTCCGACTCTGGCCTTGCGGCTCGGCGCACCGTCGCCTTCCACATCAATGATCACCTCATCGTCACCGTCCAATGGAATTTCACCCACTCCTTTTCCTTCGTCGTCGTCCGGAGGTCGTCCGGCCTCGGACTCTGGTACTTCTTCTATAGGAGGTTCTTGGGGTTCAGGATCAGGAGGTCGTTCATGATCGTCACCTTCTTCTTCTGCTTCAATTTCGCTCGGTGCAGCTTCAGCGGCAGCTGCGACCTGACGTCAACATCACCCGCGGTTAGCACACCCTTGAAGATTTCGGTGATCGCTTTGGCCTCCGGATCATCATGAACCAGTGACTTGGAACTCCCGGCGCGAATGTACGGGATGTCACCGTTCACGAACAGAGATATTCTCTTGCCCTGCGGGTTGATCATGAATGGTTCCCTTCCGGGTGGCCACACAAACCCGTAGTTGAAGTTCATGCATCTCTTGCCTATGGAAAGCACCGACGGTGTGTCATCCAACACATAAGCGTTGATCGGTTCCTCGAACGACTCAGTCTGGAAATTCGACACGAGATCGGTATCGGTGATTCCATTTGCTGTCTGAAATGATATGGGCTCTGGAGTCACGAGTGTCTCGAGACTATGCTTCTCGATCTTCTTCTGAGATATGAGGTCATGGCCACACCCAGTGTCCATGAGAAATTTGATCTTCTTCTTGAGGATGACTGGTTGAACCATGCATTTGAATACACCTTGATTGATGATCCGTTTGCTGTGCGCAGCATCGAGTTCACGCTCAACGATGGAATCCTCACCGTCGTAGAAGGAAACTTCTTCCACCCGAGACGTTCCTGGGATTCGTACGAATGAAACTCGATCTCCGCATTGATCATCATCATCGTCAACCATGTCTCTCATGATCTGTGCCCTCAATCTCGCTTTGTGCTTGGCGAATTCCAAATTCACGGCGCGATCCTCATTGTTGACAAGCGCTTCCATGTCGACGTACTTCACCTTCCGCTCCTTGTCCTTCTTCGATCTTCTAGGACACGAAGAAATGAACTTCACGTCATCGGCGAATGTCACATTACGCTTGATCTCTTTTCGGGTCGACGTAGTCGGTCCCGAGGATTCGTCGTCTGTTGAACAATCCGAATCAGCGTCGCTGTCAACGGATGGACAATCTGACTCCTCCTCATCTTGTCTTGAAGATCGCTTCCATATAGCCGGGGCTGATGGATTCCACCTTCGGCACAATCTGATGGCGGGTGCCGCAGGGAGTGCCTTGGCCTTGGCATTCGGCTTCGCTGGAGCTGCCTTTGCTTCGGATTTGGCTTTAGCTTTTGCCTTTGGTTCCGGAGCTGGGGTAGCTGCTGCCTCATGCTTGAAAGGACAATTCTCTCTTGAGCACGAGCCTGTGTTCTTGAACGAGTAGCATATCCTATTTCCTCCTCCTCCAGACGGACTTGGAGTTCTCGTCCTCGGCGTAAAGGGTCGCTCTGGAGTCTTCTTCGAGTGACTGAATGGGCACTTGTCACCATTTCGACACCCTGCATCTGTGAAATGGAACTTGCAGCGGATTTGCTTCTTGCTCTTGTCGCCTCTGTTGTCCGCTGACTCACTCCTCGTCTTCTTCTTGGGCTTTGGCTTGGTCTTCGCATGACTCTTCGCTTTGCTTTGAGGTAGTACAGGTGTTGCTTTATCCGGCTTGGTCGGCGAAGCCTTGACCTTTGCGGATGGAGCTGCGTTAGGCGTTGGTTTCTCAGGTACCTTGGCCGGTGCAGCAAGCAAATCCTTGCCCTCAAGCATCTGGCGCAAGCCAATTTGGGTCTGAGTGAGATTTGATTGTTCTCGTCTCCGCATGATGGTACGGTCGATGATCTTCATCAGATTGTCGTACGATCGGTCTTCATGATTGTAGGGCAAGTGTTCGTAGTGCATGCCCAACTCCATCTTCATTGCGGGCGAGTCCTTGATCTTGCTGTACAAGCAATCACGGAGAGCTGTTTTGGATGGTATGTCTTCTGGCCTCATCCGTCCCAGAACTTCCAACCACGTCTGCTTGAACGTATGAAGTTTGTTGTCGCCTTGGTACTGGAGCTTCACCAGATACTCGAGAGTGATGATCATGTCGAGACGATCGTGCGTTCGAAAACTTTCATACATCATCGCAATGATTTGTCGTCCTTTGATGATCTTCCCTTCGGGCCTGCTGATGTAATCGTTGGCCTTCCGGTTCACCTCCAGGTACAGATCAGCAGATTTGTCACCACCAGCGCGTAGCATTGCGACCATGGCGATCCCCAATTTGACGTCTACGCTCTTGAACTTCTTGTGTCCTGAATCGTTCAGTGCTTCGACATCAGGGAATGGATTGAACGCTGGTGCCAGCCATAACATCCAGTCCTCATGATTTGGGTCGGCTGATGCTCCTAAAACATTGGCCGTGCATACGGATCGCCAGTTGTTGAGGTGAGTGAGAGTAGGCCATGGAGGAACGGTCACTTTATCGGCTTCCCTCCTGGAAATTCTCACCTCTGTGACTTCAGGATCTGCGTCTCCATCAGGATCACGCGCATGAGGGTCAGGATCCGGGTCAGGTTTGCCTCCACCGCTTCTCTTCTTATCATCATCGTCATCATCAGGCGGATCTGGAGGATCATACCCCGTGCCGGTTCCTTCATCATGCTCTCCCTCTCCGTTCTCGTCGCCAGCTTCATCACCGTCATCGTCTCCATTGTCTTCCTGAATCGTTTCAGCAAATAATCTCCACTCATCACGATCAGCTCTGAGACGTTGTTCGGCTTTCTGGGCCTTGAGTACTTCGCTTCGCAGATCGGCAATCTTCTCTTCGTACCGTTCCGCGACCTCTTTCTCGATCTGACGCCTCCTTGCCTCATGGATAGAATCGTCATAGGCGACAGGGGGACCAATGAGGTCGTTGCCCTTCGTAGATGCGATAATGCCGTCGATACCAACAGGTCTTGAGGAGCTGGCAGATGCTGTGGACTTCGATCCCAACATCCCGCGATCCTCCAAGAGTTCGCGTAGCTGTCGATCACGCACGGCTGCCGCATCACTTTGCCCATGAAATCCGCTTGGTATGCCAAACAGAGTGGCTGCACAAGGCGTGGAACGCGCATGCGCTGGGCTGCTAATACCTGGCACGTAGTGCTCGGGCATTGCATCCGCCGCCACGATTGGCGTTGAATAGGATTTATTCACCTCACCCAGTGAAGAAGTTTCCAAAATGGAATTCCATCCATCGCAAGGTTCTTGTCCTTGTCCGATTCCGAGAATGCGAACTTCTCTTTGGCGACTGGACTAACTTGACTTGGGGACCGTATTTCAGGGGATCGTACCTCACCTCCTACGGAAAATGCAGGCACTACTTCCTTTCCTACGTGCTCCCAGCCAGACTCAGTAGTCCTCGAAGACATGGGCATGCTCGAAGGCCGTGTCGCTCCGCCATGAGTTGGAGTTTCGCGCTGCCTCCAATTCGCTGCGTGTCCTCGCTTGAAGATCTTCTTGTGCTTTGAGCGTTTTCCTGAGTTCACTCAGCTCGTCGTGCAAGGTAGGCAATGCGCGCCTTGCATGATCTTCATTCTGATGAAGTCGGTCCTCTGCATCTTGCATCCTCCTCACAGCCATTTTGCGGTACTCTTCCTCTTCACCAAGACGTTCACGAAGCCGAAGTCGTTCTTGATCAATGGCTGCGCTGTTCCCAGCTAGCCCTTGGATCTCGTTCACGGCCCGCAACTCCTGATTCTTGACCAAGTGGAATCGTTCCTGCATTGCTTGTAAGGCTTGTTCCGAACTTGCTGTGTTCGACCGGAGGAACAAGTTCTCTCTGGCATGTTCATGAAGTTCATGAGTCAGACGCTCATACTCACGTGCCATAAGCTCACCATCGCCTTGCGCTCTTGCCTCCAACTGCACAAAGTTAGTGGCTGCTTCCGTGCGAAACACGTGTAGCTGCTGAGCCAACTCCTCGGCAACGGCGTGTGCTTGACGTTGTTGAGCAGAGTTCTGTTCATCCATGCGAAACAAAGCTGCTTCATAGTCTCGCTTCATCTCCTGATTGACATTGTTGATGTGCCTCATGGCTAAGCATGCATGGTCACGTTGTCGTTCCAATTCTTCGATGCGAATCCCAGATCCTTCATCTTCTTGTTGCATCTCCTTGATCTTATCCATCAGGGTCTGGACAACTCCTTCGTACTCTTGCATCTGACTGCGATAGTACATCTGCTGCGCAAGGTTCGATGCTTCGAGCTGTTGCGAAATCGTCAGTTCCTGATAGGCATTCGGACCATCGGCTATGGCTGGCGTGGTCACCGATGACGCATCACCACGTGCAGGAATAGTGTCCAGAGTCATATCCAGATCGTCAGCATCGCGTGGTTGATTGGTAACCATCCGATTCCATGTCATGGACTTGTCACGCCCACGAGTAGCCGAAGTCCTTGATCGTGCTGAAGAGCTTCTCGAAGATGATGGTCTCGACTTCTTTTCCAAGGTCTTCACTCCCTTGTCCTTGGCCCTGGACGTAGTCCGAGGTGCCTGAAAACCAGACGCTTCGGCTCGTCGTTCTGGAGCCTTGCCCGTCCTCGAACCTGTGGATGTCGGACGCGAAGGCGTAGATGCTCTTGGTAGACTCTTTGCTTTCACCTTGGGAACTGCCTTTGCAATGGCAAGCGCAGAAGATTGACCTTTGTCATCTTCCGTGGAGCTATCAACGGATTGCACCACTGTGTCATCAGCTGTTGACTCACCAACGGCTGGCGCTGCCACATCGGCACCGAAAGTCATTGTCGTATCTTGGCTTGATCCCGAGTTCATTGTGGTCGTAGTAGATCAAGTAGTCGTTGCTGTAGAAAGGCAGAGCCGCGTACGGCTGATAACCTGCGTGGGGGATTGATCTCGACTTGGTTGCTGCTCTCCCCACCAGAGCTGTAATGAATGTAGGTGTGGCTGGCTTGCACTCTCCACAGACTGGACCCTGTCTCTCTCACACTTCCACACGTGCGATCCTATGCAGGCAGAACCGGCGGCCGTTCCTTTTGCACTCGCTGCCGGCGGCGGTTCGTCTGTGCACGGGATAGCTCTGATTGCTCAGGATAGAAGACACATATAGCACTTAGCTATGGGCATTGACTTGAGCCAAACGTTGCGTGGGCGGTCACATAGAAAGGTAAGGAGAAGCGATGCGGTGTGCGCAGCACGTCCACAAGCTTACTCCTAGAGTCGAGGGACGCGTAGCGTGCCCCCTTAGGGTCGAGGGACGCGTAGCGTGCCCCCTTCCCTTGCACTTTACATGGTCTTGCTCACAGCTCTTATAGTGACACCTTAGAACTTGACAAGGCATCGCAGTCCGTTCGCATTTAGGGTTTAAGGATTAGGGCTTTAGGGAGTTTAGGGGTGTAGGTGTTTAGGGAGTTTAGTTTTGGAACCTGATTAAGAAACCCTGGGCCTATAAACCCGAAACAGTAGGATGCATAATAAGGAACCCTGATAAAGGCCCAAGGTTACTTAGTCAGGTTCCTACACTACAGGGGTTCTACAGTCTTTCCGGTCCAAGAGCTTTGCATTTCCATGTTGCAATCTACGGTTACTGTACGGTTGCGGGCTGTGGAGGTTTAGATTTCAGTCCTTCCAAGGAATAAGAAGCCGATGAAAAAGGTTCTCAGCAAGTAATATACCAAGCTCGGGATGATTCGTAACCATTCTGCCCACATCCCTCTACTATAACGCACCCCCCAACCCCTTTTCTTAGTGTTCGAGCGCCTATACTTAAACCGCTACAAACCCAATAAGCCCCTTGAAACCCTCCAGAAGCTTTAAACCTAAAGCCCTGTAAGACCCCTTGTGAAACAAGCCCTAAACCCTAAACCTCTAAACCCCCAACCTTGCGCCCTAAGCCCCTAAACCCTACCTCTAGCCGAAAAGAACGACCTTTTTAAGGAAGTATACATAGAAATCAAAATTCATAAGGAACCCCCCAAAGGTAGGTCTTTTCGGCTACAGGTAACCACTCGATGTCCAGGCGTCAGTTAGGACATGTCGGGCCTTGGTTTCCCGAAACTTGGCGACATCGCCAATGCTCGTAAGGCCCAGCAGCGCGCGGACCTGGGTTTGCTTAGCCCAAAGGCTCCATGGACCTTTATAATAGATACTTAGGCCTTTAGGGGGTCCCTATATTTTAGGTACTTTAAGGCCTAAGTACATACTATATGGGTAGATGGAGCCTTAGGGTAAGGGGCTGGAGTTTGTGTTCGGGTTTAGGGTTCAGGGCCTAGCGCTAATTGAAGGGTTCCGTGGAGGCTTCTATAGGGGTTTAGAGATGAACGGATCGAAGGGTGTGATAACTATGACTAAGGTCATTCAGAGTAGAAGCCAGAAAGTTGGAACATTAGTCATGTCATGAGGGGGGGTCCTAGCACTAATCCTCCTAAAGCCATGTTCCAACTTTCTGGCTTCTACCGCAGGCTTTAGGGCTCAGGGTTTTGGATTTCGGGTTCAGGGAAGTCGAAGAACCCTTTCCCTCGAACCCTGTGGGCTCACAGGGATTTCTTCGAGATTGCTTGGGGTATAGAAGGAGTCCAGGGTCTCCTAGTGTGCCTAGAGACTCCAATAAACACCCCTTGATTAAGGAATATTCCTTAAATTATAGTAGGTTCCGTTATATGATTTAAGGTATATTCCGTCATCAAGGGATATTGGAGTCTCTGTGTGGTCCGGATGACCCGGTTGGTTCCTCCTGGTATGGATTTAGGGCTTCAGGGTTTTAGGGTTTAGGGGTTTAGGGATTTAGGGATTTAGGGTTTTAGGGTTTAGGGTTGTACTACTGTTGTGCTCGGGCTTCGGATTTCTACCGGGCACCAAAAACAGTTGGATGCGGCTTCTGGGCTGGCTGCACGTGAAGTATGTGCGACCTTTAAGGAACATTCCGTGCTAGCAGTTGGCTCCCGTTGAGGAGCCGCATGTTCTCGGACTTTGTGCTTCAGGCACCTGACTTTCAGGATTCGGCTGCCCCCTTTACTAATCTCTCATCTCCCCGACCGCAACGGAAAGACGGTTGATAAATGCGATTTTGCAGAGGAAGCTTTTGCAAGCTTTCAGAGACAGGCTAAAGCCAGAAACCATCCAACAAATTCACTTAAGGGAGAGGACTGAAGAATCAGAGTCAGAGGGTTTGGGGAGGCAAATTGCAGGATAACTGGGCCTTTCTTTGCTACTGCATGGGCAGGGATAATTTGGCTAAGTAACCGATTATGCAGCCCTCCTTAGAATAATAGATTCCTTTCAGGGACCCTTGAAGGAACCCAGGCACCCTCTACTATACTGAACTTAGGACCCTAGCAAAAATTATATTTTTAGCTGTTTCTTAGGGATTATAATAATAACCAAAAATCAAAAATGATTTTTAAGTACCCCTAAGACAACCCTGGGCTGAGGAGCCGGCCCATGCGCGGGCTATCGAGGGCTTCTCCCCCACGAGGACAATCCTCTTGATGGTGCGATCCTCTGACCGCCATAGCTGGCCGGATAGCCACCAGGAAGGGGCGTTGGCATCCAAGAACTTCAGTACCTGGCGGTTTAAGGCGTGGGGCTTAGTGTGGTCTGCTGGCCCTTTACAATCATACCTGCCAAAGGATATGTAATACCAGCGTTTTCTCAAGAACGGCCGAATTGCTGGGGGTCTGATGTTTAGCTCCCGACCTCTGTGGACATCACGACCATGCGGCTGACGTCGCCGCCGCAGCGGCGTGCTGGCCAAGGGCGCACCGGCGGCCAGCGTTGAAGCTAGCTTCTTCTCAATCTGTTTTTGCCTGTCGTGTGTGTCGACGACTCCAGCCATGTTCAGGTGCAGGGCGCCGAGCATGCTCTCCAGCAATACCTGGGTTCTTGTTAAGAAATCTAAGTTAAGATACCAGAGTAAAGAAACCTTGTCACAAACTATAGATCCCTAGTATGGTAATATAAATGTCCTAACAAGAACCCAAAAGTAGTGTAAACTTGTATTTCAATATGGTTCCTTGAAGGAACAGGTACCACAAACCCAGATCTAAGTTAACTATAGATCTTCAGTATGGTAACTTATTTTCAGCTCTTTAACAAGAACCTTAAAGTTCCTAACAGCAACCCTAAATTCCTTAACAAGAACGCAGATACGGGATCGTCAGTGAGGTCTTGATGGTCCTCCTCGAAGACTCCGCGCATGTCCTCCGCCTGAGCGGCTGCCGGCTGCAGACTCTGAATCCTCAACGAAAGCGGCTGTCCATTGACTGCAATATACTCTTACAGACTAAAAAACTATAACAGACTATATACTATAATATGAAAGACTATGATATACTTTCTGACATGTACTATAATTTACTGTAAAATGCTACAGTATACGATAACATCCTCTAGTAGCGCAAAAAAAAAGCGATCTTGATAGGAGGCCCTGCGACTGATCCATAGCAGCCTCGTCGATGGCACAGCCCTGCAAGTCCTGGGCGGCCTCAATAAACTTCCTGGGCTCTTGTTAAAGGGTTTTGTTCAAGGTACCATAAAGAAGCGACCTTATTAATCATTTCCCATAGATCCCTATTATGGTGACTTAAACCTTAAACCCTAAAACCCTTAAAAGAACCCTTATAGATCCCTTAAAGGAGCCGTCATAGATCCCTAATATGGTAACTTAAATTAAGTTCTTAGGGGGGAAAGGGGGTAGGGGACTATACTTCCTTAAATAGACCTGTCCTTATTATGGTCATCAAGGCCCCCATAAACCATATACCCTAAACCTAAGCGCCCCATTGAATTTAGTTCCTTCAGAAGAGCCCAGCTTCCTCCAGATCGGTGCACAAAGTCCGGCGGAAGTAAGGGCGCAGGCATCCCCCACCACCTGCAAGCACCAGCAAATTCTACACCTTACCAGGGGGTCCAAAAACCTGCCCTTGTAAGGGTTCGACCTTCTAATTGAGAAATGATAACCTACTAGTTTTGGAGGACCTGCAAGGCACCAGCAAATCCTAAACCTTAAACCCCTAGACCTAAGAGTAACCTAAGCATTAAAAACGTGCCTTTTTTGGTTTAAAGGGTGTTATAAGGGAACCTAAACCCTAAAAAAGGGAATCAGGGCCAACTCTGGGTCCTAAACCCTAAACATCCCAAGCCTAGCAAACCTTAACTCCCAAGCCCTACCCTTTTTCTCTGGGAGCGATCTTGAGGGCAAGGCCTTTAATTCAGGTTTATGGGTTCAGGGTCCAGAGTTTAGGGTTCGGCGCTTAAGAGTCTTGGTCTTACGGGGTTGAGGGTTTAAAGGTTTCTGGGTTTAGGGACTGGAGTTATCGGTTTATGGTTCAGGGTGTGGGGAGTTCGGGAGTCGGATCTTGAAAAGCTCCGAATCCAAGCCCAAAGTAGAGTCCAGCCCAACAAGCGAGTGTAAGATGAATTGGGTTCGAAGCAGAAGCCTGTATAGTTAGTCACCCGCTACTAGTCTTTAGGGTTGGGATTCTTAAGTGCAGTGCAAAACCGTGCTCTAGTTCCTTATAGTAACCCTCATGGGAACCCTCAAAGGAAGGCTTTAAAGGAACCCTATTCAGCCTATTGTTAATGCCTTATTAAGACCCCTACATCCCTTTTGATTCGTTAGCCCCTGCAGTACAGAGCCCTCGACCCTGAACCCTAAACTCTCGACCGTAAACTGAGAACCCCAACAGCTAAACTATCGACCCTAAACTTTGAATCCAAAACCCTGAACCTAGGTGGGGCTTTTAAAGCCTTTGAAAAACATTAGTAAATAAGATCCTCTGAAGCCCAATAAGGGGAAATATAAAATGTCCCAAAGCCCTACCTAGGAACTCTAAACCTTAAACCCTGAACCCTATATCCTAAACCCTAAACCCTCAACCCTAAACCCTCAACCCTAAACCCTAAACCCTAACCCCCAAACCCTAAACCCTAACCCCCAAACCCTAAACCCTAACCCCCAAACCCTAAACCCTAAACCGTACTTCCTCGCAGAGACCACAAGCCCCAAGGGTCCCAAGTGTCCACGTACTGTACCCAAACGGCCTCTTATCGATCCCAAGTAAACGAACCTTGTAGTACCTTATAGATCCCTACTTGGAGGCCCTTTTGACTTAGTAAGTAGGAGTTCCTTTAAAGGGGTCCTAAAAGGGATCTATAGGGGTTCCTTAAAGGGATCTATAGGGTTTAGGGTTTAGGGGTTACTTGGAGGCCCTTTTGACTTAGTAAGTAGGGTTAGTAAGGTGGGTTATGGGGATTATAATGGGGTTTCTAGGGGATACTAAGTAGACTTACTAAGTCAACAGGGCCTCCAAGTGAAGGGAACCCTTGTAGATTAAACGCTCCATAAAGGAAGCCCTGCAGATCCCTTTAAAGGAACCCTATAAAACCCCTATAGATCCCTTCAACGGGACACTAAACCCTAAACCCCAAACCCTGAACCAAAGGAACCAAAAGTCTTGACGGCTGGCCACCCAGAGACTCCAATATCCCTTAATCAAGGAATATTCCTTGAATCATACAAGGGATCTTACTATAATTTAAGGAATATTCCTTAATTAAGGGCTATTGGAGTCCCCTAATTAAACCCTAAACCCTATAGATCCCTTGAAGGAACCCCTGAGGATCCCTTTAAAGGAACCCCTAGGTATTCCTTAATTAAGGGGATATTGGAGTCGCTGGCCAAGCCACGATTACGCGCCGGCGTGCGCGCGTCATCGCAACGTTCAGCATCGCCTCAGGGGTCTGCAGAGAGAGAGAGAGAGAGAGAGACCAATACCCCTTAATTAAGGAATATACCTTAAATTATAAGGGGCTTCATATTATGATTTAAGCTATATTCCTGAATTAAGGGATATTGGGTTCTCTGGGTGCAGAGAGAGCCTAGGATTTAACGCTTTAAGGGTTAAGGGGTTTAAGGGTTTTGTGTTTAGGGAGTACCTGGGGATCCAAAAACCTACCGTTTTAAGGGTTCGACCCTCTAATTAAGGGGTCATAACCTACTATTTTGTAGTGTTTGGGGATACAGGTAGGGTTTAGGGCTTTAAGGGTTTAGGGGTTTAAGGGTTCAGGGGTTTAGGGGTTTAGGGTTTCGGGGTTAGGGTTTTAGGGTTTCGGGTTTAGGGTCTAGGGCTTAGGGTTTTGGGGGTTCCTTTTAAGGGATCTATTGGGGTTTAGGCGTTCAGGGTTTCAGAAGGGTTCAAGGTTCCTTGAAAAGGGTTCTAGAGGACGTGTATTGTAAGGGATTAGGGTGGTTTAGGGGTTTGGGGTTCCTTTAAAGGGTTCTACATGGGTTTCATTACAGGGTTAGAGATGGAGAGGCTTTGGGCTTTTTGTTCAGGGGTTTATGGTGCTTAGGGGTTTATGGTGTTTAGGGGTGTATCGTGTTTACGGGGTTGTTGGGTTTAGGGGTTTATGAGGTTTATGGGGTTTAGGGGCTGAGGGGTTTAGGGCTTGGGGTTTCGTTTAAGGGTAGATTGATTCACGGGTGCTATGACGGCACTGTAGGGCTTGTAGGGTTTAGGGCTTTGGGGCAAGGGTTTGTGGATTTACGGCTTAGCGTTTAGGGTTTTCGGTTTGGAGATTAACCCCTCACTTAAGGACATCACGGTTTTGCAGCGTGCCGTGGGGTTCTGCAAGGGCTGTTATAGGGTCCTTAGAGGGAAACCTTCAACAAACAAGGCCGGGTTCAAGTATTTGTTTGATTGGGGGTATAGGCCCTTACTACTTGTCGGGTATCATGGGGAACTAAAGGTTAACCTTTTTGGTTATATAGGGACTATACTACCCAAAAAGGCTAAAGGTTACCTGCTCTACGACTAGGTTTGTTTGATTGAGGGTATAGGCTCTCCGCGGTACATTCCCACTCCTTGCAAGTTTGGTCCAAACAGGTCCTAATGAACACAAGAAACTTGGGTGACAATTCTAGCAGAACTTTTGAGGTACCATAAGTGGATGATACTTCCAATTATTCAGACCTCGGTACCCTGCAGAAACCTAAAAACCCCTTGCACCAAACCCCATAAACAAAACACCACATGGGTGGCTGTCAAAATTATGGTCCCTCTTTGGGTGCCCTAAATATTAGGTGCAAGTACTGTATTAGGGACCCAAAAAGGGACCCTAATTTTGACAACCACCCACATGTTACAACACAGAACTCTTCCTGATGTCGGCCAGACCTCCTCGCGAAGGAATCCCAGCTTTGCCTGCAGTGGGCGGAAGGAAGTTTGAATTTGAGGTGTGTATCGTCTAATACAGGGGCCTTCATACTTAGACTATGGTTGTGGGATTGAATATGCTTTACCTGTATCCCCAAACCCTACAAAATAGTAGGTGACCCCTTAATTATAGGGTCTAACCCCTAAAACAATTGGTTTCTGGATCCCCGGGTAACTGTAGTGAAGAACCCTGGAGAACAGTTTGACCCCTGAGCCCTAAACCCTAAACCCTCTACCAGGCCTGCAGCTTCGGGTTCTAAGTTAGGGTTTAGGGTTTAGGTTTAGGGTTTAGGGTTTAGGTTTAGGGGTTTAGGGTTCAGGTTTGGGGGTTTAGGGTTTAGGGTTCCTTGAAGGTCTCCACAAAGGTACATTTAAGGCTCTGTTATACGGGTACCATAGGGGTTCTATGAGGGTTCGAACCCTTGTCCCGCTGCAGTCGAGAAAGGTTTGGGATTTGGGGTCTAGTCATTCAATTCAGAGGCGGTTTAGGGTTTTTAGGGTTCAGCGTCTACAGCAGCTCAGGGTTTAGAAGTCAGGGTTTTTCAATTTAATATGTGTCGGACAGTCTTTTGCAGATCAGAGTTGAAGGCATGTAGTACCCGCCATTTATGCTGACTTCTCTTTCGACACACAATCACCCACTTCCCCATGGCCTTCGACTCGGGATCCATGCATTGCGAGGCGACAGTGCTGACGATCACCGTGTCAAACTCCTGGCCCTGAATGTTCCTCGCCCACAGAAACGCGCGCTGTAGGGCTTAGGCGACAAGCCCTGAACCTAAAAATTGAAAACCCTCAGCCCCCAAAGCCCTAAATCCCGAAACCTCGAACCCAAAAGTCCTAAATCCCTAGCTTTTGGGCAGCAGGGGACAAATTATACCAGGTTTATAACCGTGGCTCAAAGGGAACACTGCCGCAAGTTATGAAAGCTTCTTTGTTATGCACATGCTACTACAAGCAACGCTCCTGATTTCGGGTTTTGGGTGGGGGTTTAGCCTAAACCCTCAGCCTTGAACCAAAAAAAATCTTAAACCGTAAACAGGGTCTCTGGTTTAGGGTTTAGGGTTTGAGGTTTCAAAAGGCTTTGGTATGGCTGTGACTCTAATGGCTCTAATGTTTAGCTTAGTGTTCACCTGTTTGCGTCGCCGGAAGGTTTGGGATGCCTTGGGCAACAGGTGTGGATTAGGATGGGGGCGATCGAGTTCTGTTGCTCTTCTTCCCAATGGATCGGATGCACCTAGGCACCAAAACCCGAGCTAAAGCATTGTGATCGCTGTGCACGGTTCTTTCGCTTTGGAAGCCTGACCCAGAGACTGAATGTCCCGTAACTGAGGAATATACCTTAATTTGTAGCAGGATCACTAACATGATTTAACAAAAATCGCTTAATTAAGGACTATTGCAGTCTCAGGGGAATAGGCAGAAAAAGATCCCCTTGTGGTCCCCATACAGTTCAAATGCAGAATACAGATGTGCTGTCACATACCACGAAACCTTGTTTTAACTTACTAAGGACCAGCCCCTGAGAAACTGACCTCGCTTAAAAGGGAGCCTACCTGAGAGCAACCCAAAACCATCTCAAGAACCCAAACCGCAACCACCATACCCGAAACGCGAATGAACAAAAAAGCAGACTGTCATAGACCCTGCAAGACACGGATCCAAAGCCCAAACCCCAAAGTGCTCTTGAAACACATAGGCCATCAAATTTGTTCTCAAAAGCGGGCGGGATGCAGGATCCGCTGAACATCCAGATACCCGACATTGTGAGACCGCCTTCTCCGCTGGAGCAACCATACCTGCATAAAAAGCTTGCTTGAAGGTTCATGGCACTTTGTAACCACGGTTATAAGCAAAGTAACCATGCCTATATTTACTTGTAACCTCAATTAACTTAGGTATAGCAGTAGTTACCGAGTCCCATGAACCTCCGAGTAGGGTCAGAAAGCGCGAAAGTCAAAAGGCGGGGCTTGGGCATTATAAGTTCAAAATGAAAACCGCATGTAAAGTTCGGATGCACCGCCTGCGAAAGCTCGGAAGAGATGACGCCGACGTTCTTCTCACCGCCGCTGTGCAGAGACTCGGCTACCTCCATCACCTTGGCGACCTCGGCCTCGTTCGAGCATCCGTAGGAATCTTGTCCAAGATGCGCTTCTGCAGCCTTCATGTCGTGGCAGTTTCCCAAAAATGGGTATCTTACTTGGGGTCCTCATAACAAGGATCCTACTGTTTAGGGTACTATATTAGAGTCCTCAATTTTCGGAAACCCCATGTGAAAGCTCTTGGGTTCAGGGCTGAGGGCTTAGCGTTCGGGTTTGCGGTTTAGGGCCAACCCTCTTTAAACCCGATAATGCCACGGAAATAAAAGGTTAAGCTTTCCGGTTCCTACTAAACTATAAGAACCCATAAAGTTTAAAGGTTCGGTATTGGGGATCTAAGTAGTTAAACCCAATGTAAGCTATGTATGGCCCTTGTATATTGTATAGCCCCATATAAATCCCATAAGCTGCCCAAAAATTCCAAAATCCCTGAACTAAGGAATTTGGTTTAAGGTTTAGGGGAGACACAAAACTTAAATCATACTAGAGATACTAGGGATCCGACTGTAATTGACGGCATATTCCTTGATTAAGAGTTTTGGAAGGTCTGGATGAAACCCTAAACCCTAAACCCTAAACCCTAGAGCTCGAACTGCCGGCCAAACTAGCAGTTCATGGGACGTTGTATCTAGGGCTATAAGTACGATAGCGATACTTATAATGAAATACAACCCCTGTCAAGGTACGTATCACAGTACCTACCAAGTCCCATGAACCTCCAAGTAGACAGAACCTACATGAATGAAGGTGTACAGTGTACCTGGGCTTTGAGTTTAGGGCTACATGGCCGAAGTCACATGTGGCTTCTATGTGGCCCCTCTGTCCGATATTGAAATTGTGATTTGGGGCGCGTGCTGCGAGAGGCCGTAGCACCCGCACGTGCACCATACCTCCATACCTAGGACCCTAGAAATACGGGGCAAGGGGAGGTCGGAGCAGCCTCCTGTCACTTGCGATGCTTTCATACGAGAAAGGCAAAACAGAAAGCGTCAACAAAAACATGTTGAAAGGGCCAACACCGAAACCCTTTAAACCCTAAACCCCGACCTCCACATGGATAAAATGCAAAGGCCGGAAGTGGCCCCGACAAGGCCCCCGGAAAGTTTGGGCGCTGATGTCGCGTTCGTAAAAGACTGGTCCTGGCGGCTTGGGTATTAGGGTTTAGGGTTTAGGGCGGCTTGGAGATAAAGTGGGGCTTCCTGCACTCTTGGGCATAAAGAAAAGACCCTAAACCCTCAACGCCCCCCCTTAAAATCTATGTCAAGGTCTTATGCCATATACCTGGCCTCATACTTCCCTTGTGGGACATGCTAAAAAGCGCTGTACGGCGTGGGGTTCACGGTTTGGGGACAGAGGCCTGGGTGTCGAGTGCCCAAAGCCCAGAGACTCCAATATCCCTTGATTCAGGAATATACTTCAAACTATAGTAGGATCCCTCATAAGACATATGATTTAAGGTAATTATGTTCCTTCATTAAGGGATATTGGAGTCCATGGGAGATCAACCCCTGAATCCTGCGGTTTGGGTTTAGGATCAAAGGATCCTGGGTGGTTAAAACGAAGTTGAAGCCTCAAGCCTCTAAGACGCCAAAATCCTGCGACTTCCTCTGGATTTAGTGCTTAGGGCTTGGAGTTTACGGCTAAAGAATTTCTGGTTTTAGGGCTTAATATAGGGGCCGTAATAACTAGAATAGGGTTTTGGGGCTCGTTACACTATGATTATGGTAAGGAACCCCTGCATTAGTATAGGTAATTATTAACTGGGTTGGCCCCTTTAAACACCCTGATAATATGTGTATATATATATATATATATATAGGGTCCCTGGCTATCCAAATAAGGAAAATGAAAAATGTCCCAACATCCAACCTAGTTAAGGCCCCTGTAGTAGGGTTTAGAGCTTCTGACTCCGCGCTTCGGCTTCTAGATCAGGTTCTCGACGTCTGGTTGGCTTTAGGATTAAGGGTTTAGGGTCTAGGGGTTACAGATTAGGGATTAGGGGCTTCGAGGTTTAGGGTTTAGGGTTGAGGGGTTTAGGGTTGAGGGTTTAGGGATTATGGTTTAGGGTCTTGCACCCTCGAACATTCAAACCCGAACCCGAAGGTCCGTGCCTGGCCATTCCTTTTTACACATTTGTATAAGAGAGCCGGCAGTTTGCAATTCAAAGAGCGGGCGGGTTGGGCGGGAGTACAGGCACCCCCCCATTTGCAAACCTTCCAGCATGAACACTGTTCGTCTTCGAGTAGGTGAGACAAATCCCTCGTGTTGTGATGGCATCCCTGAGTAAACCTAAGGCAAGCATCGTATCTAAGGTATACTAAAGGATCCCGGGTTATAAAAGCTCGAAAGATCGAATTCCAGACCCGGAACCCCTAAACTATGAACCCGAAACCCACAAGCCTAAACCTCAAACCCTACCCATTCAACCCTTGACAGCGCAACATGAAAGCCCAAAGCCCAGGCCCAAACCCTAAACCTGAAGCCTAAACCCCCTGAACCCCTGAAGCCTAGACCCTGAACCCTGAACCGTAGACCCTAAACCCTAAACCCTAAACCCTAAACCCCTAATCCCTAAAACCCTAAAACCCTAAACCCTAAACCCCTAAAACCCTAAAGCCCTAAAGCCTAGCCCCCAAACCCTAAAACTCTGCTAAGCATCCGTGGCGTGCTTCTCGCTTGGATAGTCAGCAGACGCTTTGCATAAACCTCCAAATCCCTCAACCCTAGGGTTTAGGGTTTAGGGTCAACCATAAACCCTAAACCCCCTAAACCCTAAACCCCTTCACCAACCAGCACTGTCCTATGAACTTGACGATCGCCGGGTCTGACCTGTAGTTCCTTCGTTGCTGAGCTCGTAAGCCCAAACAGAGAGAACTTCCAGTTTCATCGGGGTAATACTATCCCCAAAAGTGTAAAGTGTATTTCAGTGCCATAGGTCATAGGCGATACGTAATCTTTACCCCAACAGGTCTGTACTGAACTTAGAACCCTAGCAAAGATTATAATTTTAGCCGTTTCTTAGGGATTATAATAGCCAAAAGTCAAAAATTATTTCTAAGTACCCCTAAGTAGAGTGTACCCATTCAGCTGCTGAGGTTCTCGTTGAGAAAGATTCGAAGGGCTCTTGATCTCCCATCGCCTGGGAGATCTGTAAATTTAGTGCTTTCTGGGCCTGCCTCAAAGGGATCCTTCAAGGGTGCCTATAAGGGATCTATAGAGCTGAAGGTTGAGGGTTTAGGGGTCTAGGGGTTTAGAGTTTAGGTTGTAGCGTTTAGGTTTGGGGGTTTAGGGTTTAGGGGTTCCGAGGGTTCGGGGGTTTAGGGTTTACGACTAAGGATGTTCACTCACCTGGGAATCTAACATATGGGCTTTAGTGAGTCTAGTGAGTGTGGTAAGGGTTCCCCTTCCGGCTGATGTGAAAATGTGAAAGGCCTCGAAGGGGATGTTATGGGGGGCAGGGGGGGGTTTAGTCTCAAGGCCATAATATTCTGACTAGGGCTTTAGAGTTATATTGTAAGGGAACTCTGCAGGTACCCTTTTCGCCATTGTTCGGACCACTATATTAAGCAGTTCTTTGCACAAGTTGCTTAAGTTCATTAAGGATTTCATCGAGGCGAAATTTCACCGGCAGCTTCAGTGGGACAACGGCTTCATAACGGTTTGGGTGAACTTAAATGGGCTTAGAGTGGCGCCTGGATAGTGACAAGTAGAGTTGTAAACGCCTTGGTTGGGGTCATAATTAAGTAGATCTAGCAGCGCTTACAACTTTCTTGCAAACGTACTAACTTATGCTGCGAAGTTGAAGGTTCAGGACTTAGCCCTAAACCAAAAACCCCCAAACCCCTAAACCCTAAACAGTTC
>CAJNDT010005916.1:202500-402500 GCA_905221615.1 Symbiodinium sp. CCMP2592
ACGAGTATCATAATAAGGAACTCCCAAAACTGGTATCGGTAATTATGCAGGCCCTCACAGTAGCGGATTATACTTCCTTGGATAGACCTGGTGAGACGCCTCTCAGGTCCTGGTTAGGGATATAAAGGTCCCCTCCTCCTTACCTCCCTAAGTCCACGGGGAACAGGACGGACCCTTAATACGGACCCCTAGCAATATACCCTTAATATAGCTACTATATACCTATTATATAGCCCATTATAGGGTAGGGGTCTCCATTAAGGGTCCCTCCTTTTCCCCTTTGACTAAGGGTCCTTATGACTGAAGTGAGCGTTGATGAACAAGTCGGCCGCTGAATTTGTATGGGTGCAGATCCTCAGTTGCGAAAACAAGGGGAATATGGAAGAAGCTGCCCCCACCCTGTAATAGTGACTATAAGGATTATAGTAGGGCCCTACAATACTCCTATTATACCACTATTACAGGGTGGAGGCAGCTTTTAAGGAATACGTACGTTTTAGGGTAGAGGGTTTGCGGTGTAGGGTCCAGGGTTTAGGATTTGAGGTTTGGAGTGTAGGGTCTTGGGTCTACTGTAGGGTTTAGGTTTTGTCCCTTCATGACTTATAGACGAAGCAACATCCAAAAGCAAAGTCGCAAAACATGTCGGAGCCTGACTAATGAGTAATAGGAGTCCTACGTAGCACTTGTACAGCTAAACTGCAATACACCCCAAGCAACACACTGAAAAGTCATTCAGACTAAACCTAAACCCTAAAACCCCTTACAAAACCCTAAGCCCTCATTGGCCCTGCACCCTAGACTCTAGACGTCTTACTAAACCCTATAAAGCCTAAGTACACCAGAACCCAGGATCAGGACTCGGGCAGAACGTTCACCTTGGCATCTGATCAGTCGAATGGCGGTACTGGCCAGGATTGAGCTCGAAGGTTTAGGGTTTGCAGTAGGGGCTAGGATGTAGCGTTTAGGGGTTAGGGGTTTGGGGTTTACGGTTTGGAGTTCTGAAGATGTTGATGTAGGGGCCTCCACAACTTCAACAGGGTCCAGTTCAAAAGGGGTTCTGTCAGGGTTACTGTACGGATGCTGTGTAGAAGCCCGGATAATTGGAGCAAGGCTTTTTGTGATATTATCGTCTAGTTCCATCAAGGAGCCCTAGGAAATAACTGTTTGTAGTTGTCCAAGCTGAACCCAAAACTCTAAACCCTAAACCCCTAAACCCTCAACCCTGCTAGGGATTAGGGTTTAGGGGTAGCTTAGGCTTCAAGGTTTTCGGGTCTCGGGTTTCAGGCTTAAGGTGTAGGGTGTATAAGCTTCGGGCTACGGCTATCCCTTAATTACTACCCCAATAAGCCACAGAAATTTCAGGTTAAACTTTCCGATTCCTACTAAACTATAAGAGCCCAAAAAAGTTTAAAGGTTAGGTATTGGGAACTAAGATCCCGGTCCTGGCAAGGATGAGTGTTTTGCCAGCGCCCCACGGGCCGTACACCAGCAGTGGAGGCATGCATTTAGGCGGACCACCGAGACTGCAACGTGCAAACTTGGACACCATGTTCTGTGCCTGTTTAAGGCTCTTTTTGGGTTTAAAGTTTAGGGTTTAGTGCGTTTCAAGGCAAAAAAAGTAGTCCTTCAATCGACATTAAGACATTTCCCTTTCCCTGGAGAACCCTAAACCCGAAACAGTAGACCGGAAATCCCTGAAACCTGTTATCAAAGGGGAAAAGGAGGGACCCTTAATAAGGACCCCTAGGTATATACCCTTAATATAGCTATTATATACCCATTATGTAGCCCCATTATAGGGTAAGGGTCCCCATTAAGGGTCCCTCCTTTTCCCCTTTGATATTATGACGAGCCAAAAACAAGTGCCTTCATAATTAGAGTAGGGTCTGGGGCGCGTTACGCTGTAACCATAATAAGGAACCCCCCAAAGTAGTTTACGTCATTACTAAGACCCTATATTAGATACCTAGGCACATGGGTGGTTGTCAAAAATATGGCCCTTTTTGGGTCCTTATTATAATACGGCACCTATTATTTAGGTTACCCAAAAAGGGACCGTAATTTTGAAAACCACCCATATGGAATATACTTTGGCCCTTAAAGTACTTACTATAGGGGCCTTAATTTCCAGAATAGCGTTTTGGAGCCCGTTCTACTATAAGTATAATAAGGAACCTCCAAAATGGTATTGGTCCTTACCTGGACCCTAAGGAACCTACCTTTTTAGGGTTCCCTAATATGATTTCTTTATATAAGTCCTTAAAAAGGTAGGTTACGTGGGGTTAAGGTAGTGGAGCCAAGGTGCCCGGTTGGGCTGCAAGCGCCTGCCACAGCAACCTTGCACAGTCGGGCCCTGGTCGAAGTCCTGCTAAAAGGATCTATAAGGGTTCCGTTGATAAAGGGATCTGTAAGGGTTCCTTTAAGGAGGTCTCTAGGGTTTAGGGGTTTAGCTTTCATTTTAGGGTTTAGGGCTTAGGGTGTAGGGTTTAGGGTTTTAGCTTTTAGGATGTAGTTGTTTAGGGTTGAGGAGTTCAAAAGCTTAGGGTGTATAGTGAGCGCCTGACAGTTGGAAGATGGATTTGGGACGATTCCCGCTAAAATTCCTTCTTCTGTACCCCACGGGTATAAGGATAATGATGTTCCAACTTTCTGGCTTCCGCTGTAGGGCTTTAGGAATTTCGGAGTTCCCGAAAATAGGGGACCCTAATATAGTACCCTAAATAGTAGGATCCTTATTATAAGGACCCCAAAATACGGTACCTCTAGTCGGAAACTCCTATTTAGGGGTTTAGGGTTCAAAGGCTTTGGGGGTTTAGGAGTCTAAGGTTTAGGGTCGATCTCCTGGTCTGAGGGTGGCGGGAATTTGTCCAAGTCAGGGAGCAGCAGTCGGTCCACAAGGCGTGCCGTATCATCGATCGCCGCGTGCTGGGAGCAGAGTTGATGGCGATCCAGCTGGAACTGCCTCTAGCCCCAAAACCTAGAAAATGGTAGTGTGTGAAAACCCCAAACCAAAAAACAGGCATTCCTAAACCCCACGCGCTAAATTCTGAACCCTACATAAACCTTGGACCTAAACCCTAATAAACCTAAACCCTGAAACCCTTATAGACCCCAAAAAACCCCGAAACCCTTAAACCGCTCAACCCTTACCTGTGACCCCAAACCGTACAAAACAGTGGGTTATGACCCCTTAATTTTAATTGGAGGCTGCCGGATCAAGAAAAAATTAAAAAACGTATCGAAAGGGAAATAATAAACCAAAAATTGAACAAAATAAAAATAAAAATAGCATCAATAATAAAACAAAGATCCCGAACTCGGGTCACGGCTGTAATACTGCGGCTGCGCGCTACAATTGCCATCCTGCAAGTGCCACTGCGTCTCAGGGCTCAAGGTGATCGATGCCTGCAACTGGTGCTTCTGGCGATATTTTGTAAACAGTATGATGGAAGCGCAAGACATGCTCCGTAGTCCGAACAGCGGGAACCGCCTGTCGCACGGATCCGCTGCAAACAGTAGAACGTGGGGACGAAATATGCTTCCCACCGCCTCAACGACGACGACTACTACTCCTGCTACTACTACTACTACTGCTGCTGCTGCTGCTTCTACTACTACTAATAGTACTGTTTCTAGTACTGCTACTACTACTACTACTACTACTACGACTACTACGACTACTACTACTACTACTACTACTACTACTACTGCTACTACTACTACTACTACTACGACTACGACGACGACTACTACTACTGCTACTACTACTACTACTATTGCTGCAGCTTCTACTACTACTAATAGTACTGCTTCTAGTGCTGCTGCTACGACTACTACCACTACTACGAGGACTACGACTACTGCTACTACTACTGCTGCTACTACTACTGCTACTGCTACTGCTACTGCTACTGCTACTGCTACTGCTCCTACTACGAACACGACGACGACGACTGCTACTACTACTACTACGACGACTACTACTACTTTTTCGTCCGCTTATACCAAACCGAGCATGATATGAAATAAATTCAAATGCTATACTCTAATATGAAGCAGTACAAAATGTATAACACTAAAATACAACATGAAACAATACAATACATTACATTCTGATATATATATATACACACAATAAAAGTACACTAAGACAAGATAACTTTATAGGAAATACTAAAATGTACTATAATATCATAAGCAATACCATATGGTCTAGCATAATACAATATACTAAAATATAATATATCTCTATATAGTTTGATATACTGAAATCAAACAGAATGCCTTATGATGAGTTTTGAAAAGCTCCAAAACACTTTTGTGTTTGATGCAAGTCTTGTTCATGGTGCGATCTTCTTGGAAGCAAGCCCGGCCCCCCACCCCATTTGCACACGCAACGTCTTTATGACGGGTTCTGAGAAGGTTCATATGGGTTCTGTCTTTGCCGGGAGGATGATGCCCGAAGCGATGTTGCACAGCTAAAAACAACGGGCACGCACCTCCCCAATTGGAAACAGAATGCGACGAATTTTGAAAGGCTCTAAAACAATCTACTTGTGTTTGGTGCAAGTCTTGTTCATGCTGTGATGTTCTTGAAAGCAAGCCTGCACAGCTTTAGAAAACAAAGCGGGTGTGTTGCGGGGGGGGGGGGGGGGGGGGGGCGCAACCCCCCTCCCCTCCAATTGCCAACACAACGTCTTTATGACAGGCTCTGACAGGGTCCATATGGGTTCTGTCTTTGCTAGCTAGATGATGCTCGAAGCGACCTGGCTCAGCTTCGAAAATGGCAATATGATATGATATAATATCACATCATATAATGTGATATACTGCAAAATAATATAGTATATTATGTTATCCTCTAATGTAGTATGATACAATATACAAAGGTATAATATAAAAGTCAATGCAAATCTAATAAATAGCAACTGTGATATAAAATAATATATATATATATATATATATGTATGTATGTATGTATGTATATGTATATATATATGTATATATAGATAGATAGTCCAGTCTCGTCTAGTCTAGTCTGGTATAGTATAAGAGTAGTAGGAGTTGTAATAGCAGTGGGGTGCCCGGGGCCAGAGGACAAGGGGACAAGGGCACCAGAGGACCAGGGGACCAGGGAACCAGGAAGCGCATAAGCCCCTCTCCCTTGCTAAAACGTTTATGTTGTTGTTGATGTTTTAACTTTTTCTATTTTCTTGTTGATCCTTTTTCGTTATTTTATTGATCCCTATCTCTGAATTGGAGGGTCGAACCCTTAAAATGGTAGGTTTTTGGATCCGCAGGTATATGGCTTAGAACATACAAGTACCAGTATATCGGCGACCGCGGTGCACATGAATTTCATCTCCAACTCGGAGAGGCGCATCATGAACATATTCCGATGGGGTCCTAGGTTTAGGGTTTAGGGCAGGGGTTACCCTAGGCATCTAAGGACTCATATATTAAGGCTTTTGGGCCCAAAGACCATATTATATAAGGCCTTTGGGCTATTTTGATGCCAAAGGTTAGAGTTTAGGGGTTGGGGTTTATGGTTTGAAGTTTAGGTTTTGAGGTCTTTAGTAAATAGACCCAAAAACAAAACGGGCAAAAGGTTGCTACTGGGAAACCTAGGATCCACAATTCGACGAGGAGTGTGGCACCAGCATCCACAGCCACTTGCGCCTTCGCGTCGACTATTGGACTTACGAAGATACCGGCACCCTAAACCCTAAACCCTAAATAACCCCCAACCTCAAACCCCAAACCTAAACCCGAACCCTAAACCTCAGTTGCAGTCTGGCGGCTCACAAAACCCCAGTCTCCAAGGGTAAAAGGAGGGACCCTTAATAAGGACCCCTAGGTATAATACCCTTAATATAAGTATTATATACCCATTATATAGCCCATTATAGGGTAGTGGTCCCGATTAAGGGTCCCTCCTTTCCACTTTGACAGTCTACTTATTCAGGCGTCTATACTTTCCAAGGTCGAGGCTCGCAACACGTTTTATTCTTCCATGCTGTACCTGGCGGCGGGGCTTTGATAGGGCTCTGAAACCTCTTGAAAGTCCAAACGCTCTCTTTAAAGAAGCCCGAGTCCAAAGAAATCAAGCCCTCAAGCACTAAACCGCTGAGCAAGAGTTTCTTCTGTCCTTTCGGGTGCATTTGCATGTTCCTGGTGACGATTGTGATGACCATCACGATCGTGATGTTATCGTTCAAAAATAAAATGGTGTTGCTTGTGGTGGTCGAGAGCCGAATAGCGGGCTAGTGATTGCGATTGCGATGAGGATTCAGGTTGCTAGGTAAAGCAGAGGTACACGCACTGCTGAATCTAGGATCCTTGTTGTTACCAGCGATCCGTGCACTGGTTCGCACGCTACTTCTGTTACGAGGTAACTCATGCAAACCTGTTGTTTACGAGTACCGCTGCTACTGCGGCGACTGCTATGACGACGACGACAACGACTTCACGTGGGGCTTCATACGTTGGCGTCTTACTTTCAGGTTAATGGGACTTAGTTAGTACAGTTATAAGTACCCTAATCGGGATTATAAGTACATATACGTGTCGTTGCCTTAATCGCAACCCTAGTTACTAAGTCCCATGAACCTCTAAGTGGCACCAGGAGAATCCGAAACCCCAAACCCTAAACCCACAACTGCCTCGACAACTTCTGTGCCATGTCGTTGACGGAGCCACGCGGTGCGACAGCGACCGGAGAGGAGGAGTTGATCTGGATTGCGTAGGACTTTGCACTGCTTAAAAAAACGGGCGGGCAAAAAAAACTGCAGTGGGTTTGGCGGCGGCAAGCATAACACGGTCTTTAGTATATAGTATGTAGTACATAATGCATAATAAACTATCTAGTAGATACCGTATCTGTATAGGCATTTCGTGTAGAGTGTAGAGTATGGAGTAGACAGTACGGTGTAGAGTATGCATTATAGAGTATGAAGTTGAGGGTATAGGGTAGAGAGTACAGTACAGTCTAATACAGTATAGTTAGTCTAGTATAGTATAGTACAGTATACTATAGTATTATATAATTAGTATGGTATAGTCTAGTACAGTATGGTACGGTATAGTATAGTATAGTTTCGTATGGTAAAGTATAGTATGGTATAGCACAACATACCTGAAAACCCTCCACTCTAAAGCCGCCGAAGATACCTAAACCCACTCAACCAGTCCAAACCACGCGGAGGCACTAAACCCTGAATGCTAAGCCCTGAAAACTCCCCCCAAGGCCCCAAGTGTTACAACTCCCAAAGTCCTAAACCCTAAACCCTAAACCCTAAACCCTGAACCCTAAACCCTAAACCCTGAACCCTAAACCCTAAACCCTAAACCCTAAGCCAAAAGCCCTAAACCCTTTGGCCCCCACCTCCACCCGATGCCGACCTAGCCACCTTGAACTTAGCCACGTGAAAACGGTGGCCGGAAGAGGCATCATCTGCCTGCCAGGGGTTCCTTTATAGTAAACCCTAAAAAGTTGGAAATCGGATTAAGGACAATTAGGGCTGCGATTCCTAAACCCTAGACCCATACCCTAAAGTCTAAACCCTATAGATCCCGTATAGAACCCTTCAAGGAATCCTAAACCCCTTGGTTTAGGGTCCGGGCCACGAGGCTTCGGGCTTAAGGCCAAGCTTTACGAGCTACTGCGAACCCTTGATGACAAGTTTAAGGGTTAGGGTTTAGGGTTTAGGGTTTAGGGTTTAGGGTTTAGGGTTTAGGGTTTAGGGTTTAGGGTTTAGGGTTTAGGGTTTAGAGGCAAAGCCCGCCGCTTTCCCGATCATATCCCTTGTTCAGAAGAGGCCTTATGGATCAGGGGTCTACATTAGGGTGGGCGGGTCTAGGTTTTCAGTGTCAGGGATCAAAACTCATTCCTCTCTTCTTCAATAATAACCGGGCCAGACATCCAAGCTTTCTAAGATGGACCACATATGTACGGCCAAACAGTTCAGATTTCTCCCGCCGGCCATCTAAGACTGCCTGGGTTTTGGGGTCTAAGGCCCAAGCTGCACGAGCTCGGCTCTAAGGTTTGGGATCGTGGCTCCCGATGATTTACTTGGAGGATCATGGGACTGAGTAAGTAAGGTTATCAGTACCTTAATTGGGGCTATAAGTGATTATAAGTATGGTTACCTTAGTTATAACCCCAGTTACTAAGTCCCACGATCTTTCAAGTATGTAGTAGAAACATCGTGAAAGCCGTTAGAGCTTTTGGGGGTTAGGGGATTGGGTGCTGAAGGGCTTAAGGCTGTAATTAAAGCTTTAAGCCTTAGCGGTTCAGGGGTCAGGATCCAGTGCTTGAGGATTGAAGACCTTTAGGATTTAAGGGTTTGGTTTAGGGGTTCAGGGGTTTCCCCACCTCAAGACAAGAACAACCCCTTGAAAGCCTGTGCGGTCGAAGACACACAAACCCAAACATATACCGCTAAGGGTTCCTTAAAGGGATATTATATTCCGTAAGTCAAAGTAGGATCCCGACTATCATCTAAGGAAGATTCCTCAATTAAGGGCTGTTGGAGTCTTTGGAAACCTGAAACCCCAAACCCCAAAACCCCATTATAGTTCCCTTATAGCAATCCTTATAGGAACTCTTAAAGGAAAGCTTATAGATCACTTTCAAAGAACCCCCAACCCGCAGCTAGGACGCCAGTGTATGCCAAAGTTTCAGCGGTTGAAACCATGGGCCCCTAGTATAAGGTTTAGGGTTTAGTGTTCAGGGTCCCTAGTATGGGCCCTCAAACCCTGAATCCTTATATACCTACTATATACCCTCTACAGAGTCTGAAGGGTCCCTAGAACTCCCTAAAACAGGCCTAAGGGTACTTTTTGAAAGGACTCATACTTCTAACCTTAGAAAGTTTATGACCCTTGAGAAGCCTATGACCCAAATCTTTGCGTACCCGTACCCCTTAGCTGAGGAATACTGGGCTTTGAAATAACCACGGAGAAAAAGTATATAAGTTTATTTCATAATGGCTCCCTTTAAGTAACAAGTCCAACCAAGTATTAAAGTATGGTACTCCAAAGCCCAGACTACATCTCCTCGTTTGTCATTGTCAGAGCTATTTGAAGACTTGGAGTACCCCTATGAAGCCCCATCATGATTTTGAAGGCCCTAAACCCTAAACCCTAAACCCTAAACCCTAAACCCTAAACCCTAAACCCTAAACCCTAAGGCCCCTTAAAGTACGCTTACGCCCACCTCCTCGACACTCACCAAGGTATACTCTGCAGAGAGTTGGTGGAGGGACGCGGTGTCTGCCTCCTCTGAGGAGACAGTTTAGTGGTTTAGGGGTTTAGGGTTTAGGGTTTAGGGTTTAGGGTTTAGGGTTTAGGGTTTAGGGTTTAGGGTTTAGGGTACAGTTTAGTGGTTTAGGTGTCAGGGGTTGAGGGTTTGGGGTGTAAGCTCAGGGCCTAAATGCCCAAATCCTTAAACCTCATGGCTCATCCCTCTATTTGAGGGTGTAATTTAGACAAACCTACCATGATTTGATGAAGCCCTAGATCTAGGCCCTAAACTTTGAACTCTAACTAGAATAGGGTGTTGCGGTCTATTATATCATAAATATAATAAGGAGCCACGAAAAGACTATCGGTAATTATTGAGGGCCCCCAATAAACCACAGAGATAAAAGGTTAAACTTTCCGATTCCTACTAAACTATAAAAACCCAAAAAGTTTAAAGGTTAGGTATTGGTGAAGTAAGTGAAGATTCCGAGATCCCTTCAAGGAACCGTATGAACCTTTGTAGAACCTAAGGATCCCTTTAAAGTTAGCTGACTTTCACGGCCTCCTCCTTCTTCAATAGACAATGCAGGTTCCTCGGCTCTTCGGAGCTTCAGAAAAGTCCCGATTTCTGAGGGACGGTTTGGGGCTTGCGTTTCGTATTCCGGGTGGGTTTAGGGTTTATGGATGCTTAGGGTTTAAGATTTAAGGTTTAGAGTATTTGGGGTATAGGCTTGTTGGTTTACAAAAGGTTTATAGGAAACAGGTGTGACTATCATGGAGGTTTATCCAAATGGATTTCTGGTGCTGGGGTTTGGGACCCGAAAGTGGCCCTAACCACTAAACCCAAGCCCCAAAACCCTACATTCCGAACCCCGCATCCACCACCTGCGTTTGGAGGACCGAGGCTCATGCGGTAGGTGGCTTCATCGGTCCACTCGAGCCTCCCATTGCTTTGGAAGAAGATGGAGTCCTTTGATGCAGTTTAAGGGTGCTTACGGCCTAAGGGCCCACGAAAAGTTTTCATGATTTAGAGTCACAGGTATACCTGTCATTATCACAAATTGCCACCTTGAGTCTAGGGAAGCATCTGGAGGCTTGTACTGCAGCATGAGCCGTGTTTGCGCTCTGCGCCCCCGCACATGCGTTTCCCAGCCCCATCTGTCCGGAGCTTCGGCAGGAGACTCCGCTGCAGGCGCGTCACGAAGGAGCAACCCGGGACTGAAGATCTCCACCACAACACAGAGTTTCTTCCTGATGTACGTCTGCTGTCCGAAATCAACCACCAACCACTGCTCAAATCGCCCCGGCTTGAAAACCTGGAACACGATCTCGAAGTCGTGAACCAACACATCGTTCTCGATGCCCTGCAGGTTCAGCTCCTGAAACTTGACAAAACCAGCATCAGCCTGAAGCCAGAAGGATTTGCTCTTGGCCGGGTCGAACAAGCAAGCTCGCATAACCTCGAAGGGTAGTCCAGTCAAGCCACGACCAACAAAGCACTCAAGGGAGCTGCAGAGCACAATTAGGGATTGGTGGTTTAGGGTTCAGGGGTTGGGGTCTCGGGTTTAGGGGTTTAGAGCTCCAGGTTTACATTACCCGCTGGTGCTGTGAGGCCCAGGATTTTGTGCAGGGTTGAGACGGATCGCTCATGCATCCACAGCTCAGCAAATGCACATCTGGAATAGCATTTTGTCGTCACAATCACCACCACCAACAACAACAAAAACAACCCAAGACCCTACACGAAGGCGCTTCCAAGTAAACCCTATACGACGTCGCTTTCCCCCGTGTCCCATGCTCCTCTGCCCTGTGTCCGCCGTGAAGAAAACCAAACAGAAAGCACTGCTATTGCTTATGGAGGGCTCCCTGATAGCCCTCAAAAAGATCTAAACCACGAAGTCGAAGCTCCGAACCCCTAAACCCTAAACCCTAAACCCTAAACCCTAAACCGACCGTTACAGAGGGCTTCGTTGCTTTCGACCCAACCTTGAAGAACGGAGCCTCGAAGCTTACATTAGAAGCCTAAAAGTTGGAAACTCCATCGCCTCAATCCTTAAGAGTAATGTATAGGGAATCCCAGCACGATTTGTCCTTAATCCGGTTTCCAACCTTTTTGGGGTTTACTATAGAATAAACGGCTTGCAATCCGCTTCTGGTTTAGGTTTCAGGGCTTAGGGTTGGGTTGGGTTATGTCGTCTCTCTTGAGTTTGGTGAGTACTCCACCTGGAACCCCTCCGCCACGGTGAAGCGCCAAGTGAAAGTCGCATTCTTCCTGCTCAGGGAACACGACAACACCACACCACGCCCAACGACGACTACTTCTACTTCTACTACCACCACCACCACCACAACCACCTCGGCACAGTTATTTCTACACACTCGGCTGCCTCCGTCGCAAAGTCACAGTCTCTGACTGGTCACACTGAAGCCTGCAAGCCGCTGAAGTGCCGTCATCGACGAACAGGTCGAAAAGATCCTAAGGTAAGGGTGACTGTCAGGGACACTGTAGGGTTCCTGTAAGGCTCATATCGGGACCTTGCTGAATGGAATGGGGTTGTACAAGTTAGGGTTTGTGTGAAGGCTTTGTGCGGTTTGTCAGATTTCTACTGGTACCAGGTTCTATGGTGTAATACATGCTAATACTGGAAATACAGGGGCCTTGACGATTCGAATAGGGTTCGGAGCAGACAAAAACATGTCTATATAGAGACTATACGGAGGTAAGCTTATGAATACTTCCATTAGGGACGCGGCTTTAAGGTACCGGCTCTTTTGGGACGCTATGGTAGTGCTTTTGGTTTAGGATTGAGGGTTGATTTGAGGTGTGGGCTTAGAGTGGAGGCTTCTGGTCCAACCCTAAACCCTAAACCCTAAACCCTAAACCCTAAACCCTAAGGGTTTAGGGTTTATACCCAGAGCCCCGGCCCTAAAGCCTCGACCAGAAAACCGCCCCTCATTAATCTAAGGTTAGACGTATGGGCTCCTTTAACGGGAACTACGGTTGATGATATAAATCTTGCATTACCTTAAGGACCCTACACTATGGGAATTATGGGATATTCCTTATTTTGGGTAGTGCAGGATTTCTATCATCAACCGTATGAGGGTTCCCTTTAAGGGCTCCTATGAGGGATCTACAGGGTTTTGGGGTTTTGGGCTAGCTACGGTTAGAGGTATGGGCCCCTAATATGGACCCTGAGGCCTTTTTGAGGGAGTTCTAGGGACCCTCAAAAGTCTATATACGGAATATAGTAGGTATTTCGGGATCCCAAGGTTAAGGGCCAGGGCCTCACAGGAGGGACTAAGCCCTAAAGTCCGCACGTGGAAGGAAGTTCATTGATGGGGCTTACTAAGGAAGGTTATAAGTATCCTAACTGCGGATATAAAATACTTAGAAGTATAGTTACGTTGCTTATAACCTTTTGTTACTGACGCCCCATGATCCCTCAAATATAGGCCGCTAAAACAGAGAAGTAGATACTATAAGTACCTACGAACAAAAAGCACACCTGCAAATCGTAGTAAAACTAAATCTTCATGACTTCTTCTCAAGCCACTACAATGGATCCCAAAGCCTAAGTCCGAAACCCCTAAGTCCCTAAGTCCGAAACACCGGAAAGCCTCTAAACCAAGAACCCCTAAACCCAAACCAAACCTTGAAACCCAAAGCCTCGGATTATCCTCATGTCCTTAAAGTGCAAGGGATCCTGGCACTAATCCTCCCAAATCCATGTTCCAACTTTCTGGCTGCTACTATAAAATCCTATATCCGAATTAAACCCCTAAACCTTAAACCCTAAACCCTAAACCCTAGCCCTCAAGCCCGATACAAGCAACGAGATTTCTACAAACCTGAAAACCCCAACCGTAAACTCCTTGACCCCGTAAAAACCCTAAGCCCTGAACCCTAAACCCGAAACCCTAAACCTCGAACCCTACACCCTAATATACGGGCCTAAATGATTACCTATACTATTTTGTGGGTTCCTTATTATGACTGTAGTACAGTATACCCCAAAACCTTATTCTAATTCCTAAACTATAAACCTCCATAGCAGCCCCTGTAGTAGTCCTTATAGAAAGCCCTTTAAAGGAACCCTGATGAAAACCCTGAACCCTAAACCCTGAACCCTAAACCCTAATCCCTTGAAGTAACCTTTCAAGCTCGGGCTCCTCGATGCGAAAGTGACTGTCCCATGGCTGCGCCTTATGCGTTCCCACGGGATTGAGTTACCGAAACCAAGGCTTTCCTTGGTTAATAGGGAATGGAGGAATGGGGTACAATTATAACTACTATTACTACCATTCTTCCATTCCCTACTAACCAATCACTTGGAGGGTCATGGGACTTGGTAAATAAGGCTATCACCACCGTACTACTACCGTAGTTGGGGTTATTGCTACCTTAGTTTGGGCTATAACTACCGTAGTTGGGGCTCTAACTACCTGAGTTGGCCCTAAACCCTAAACCCTAAACCCTAAACCGAGTAATTGAGTTACTGCGATTACGGGTTCAGATTTACGGGTTTGGGGGCTTGGGGACTAACGCTCCCAAGACCACCCCCGTGAGAAATGTCGGCAGGACGGTGACGATTATCCGATTTCATGGAAGCGGAACACGCCCTACGAAACCCGAACATTTGGGAGTTTCCGAAAATAGGGGACTTTAATATAGTACCCCAAAATAGTAGGATCCTTATTATAAGGACCCCAAAACAAGGTTCCCCTAATTGTCGGAAACTCCCATTTACAGGATGGGTCGAAGAACAGGCAAGACGCCGCAGACCACGTTGACCGCAGCTGTCGCGCCCAAGGCTGTAGCCCGTTCATGAGGATGAGGTGTTCAACTGAGATCGAGTTAGGCTCACGACTAGTCGGTAGTCATGCGATCGATCCACATACCCCGCCATGGATGCCAGAATTTCGGAGTTTTTGAGCGTTACAATATTTTGTGAGTTTCAAGGTGGAAGAGCTTACGCTTTACGGTGTTTGGCGCATCGCCGCGCCCTTAAAACCCACCCATGCAGTGGATCTTGGGGGAAGCATTCATTCTCATCCAGGACTGTAAGGGAGTACTATTAGTAGTTATTCAGACTTCTATACTAAACCCCGTCAATACACATTCTAGAAACTCCTGTAGTAACCCTTATAGAACCCTTTACAGGGACCCTTGCAGGACCATATCGCAATACGAACCCGAAACCCTAAACCCCTGTAGATCCCCTTGTAGAAACCATTATGGAACCCCTGAAGCATGCCTTTGAATTACTACGTCCCATGACCCTGATCTTTCAAGTACCCAACTCACGAAAAATCTTCTAATTAAGGAACATACCTCAAATTCTTGCAGGAGCCATAGTACAATTTAAGGCATCAGAGTTTAGGCATTAGGGTTTCGGGTTTCGGGCTCGGGTGAAAGCTCATACCGCAAAGCCTGGAATCCGCTGAACTTATGATCGCAGGCTTCCTTTTAAGGGTTCCAAACAAAGGGTTCTTTATACGACTTGCAAGGGCTTCAGCAATTAGACTTGCGTTTTGCAGTACAGTATATTTATAATCTATTTTGAATAAGGAAACGTCTGGAATTGAGCTTCCAATTGTACACGCTTCCGCTATCAAACCTGCAATATCTGAGCATTCTCGCCAAAAGGTGCCTGCTGTTCTGCACCCTTTGCGGCTTGAGAATTCGAGCAGACGGGTTTTGGGGTTCAGGATTTCGGATTTCGGGGTTCAAACTAGGAATTGAAGCTGAGGGCCTGAGGGTGCAGAGCTCCAGAGGAACAGTGGGCTGTGTTTACTTGGCTGACTTCTGAACCCCTCCTACAAGTTAAACTTTTAGCCTCCTTACTTCAGTCTATATAGAAACCGCAGAAGTTAAAGTCCTAAGAGCCAACCAGAAGAACGCCAAGTTTAGTTAACCGCTCCGTTCGCAATGGCACGCACTCAGTATGAGAGGACGAGCAACGGTTTCGCTTCTTGATATCCCATTCTCGCCACTCGCAGAGCTCATCTTCCGAATGTGCGTATGCGCATCTGTCCCCATGGTAGCAACGATCAAGGGGATAATAATAGCACAGTTCCAAAGAATATCCTTGAGGAGGCCAGCGGGCTTTGCATGCCACATGAGTGCGCATGCAAGTCATGTGCTCCTCCGAGTGGACGTGATTCTGGAATTCTGCTTCTGTTTCAAAACTGCGGTTGCACAACTGGCAGCTGAAACTGTCTTCTTCCCCGAAGAGGAACCGTGGCTCTGTAACCAAAGTGCAAACATTGGTCCATTCTCCTAAAACTCTCCACACGTCGAGCTCCAGAGCGCTGGCCTTTACTTTACTCCCGGGTTGCTGGATGATGGTAGGGGGAACCAGCTCCTCATCCACGGGCTCGTCATAGGCGAGCACGTAATCCCAGTCGTTCCAAAGAGCGTGCTTCCTGCCACATCTGCTGTCACCTGCCTTGCACACCGTGCAGACCGAATCACTGTAGCACTGCTTGCAACAGAGCGTGAAAGTCCCCTGGTACTTCTGCAACAACTCCTGTTTCGTCGAAACCATGGCTTAACAGGATGTCTGCATAAGCTGCAGGCTGAAGCCAAATTGCAAATCAAGATGGACCGGTGGAGCCCAAAAAAACCTGAACCTTACATGCTGTAGACTCCAGTCCCAAAGATATCAAGCACGGAGATGCGACTGAAACAAGAGAGTGCGTTTCATCTTAACAGCAATCGACAGAAACGAGAGGGAAACTCCATTACAAGCAACCTCCTCGGTTCTTTGCCGTGCTAAGCTTTACATCCGACAGCTCCAAAACAGCTCCAAAGCAGCCACTAGCCCCCTAAAGCTTAAACGCTGCACAACCTTGGACTCTGGCCCCAAACCTTGAACTCTGGCCCCCTTAACCCTAGATCTGTTAGAAGCCCATTACAGGTGGGTAGTTCCTCTTCCATAGTACTCCCATAAGACCCCTTTACCTTATAGGAGTGGTATGGAAGGCTTATGGGAGACTACCCACCTTAAAACTACCCACCTGTAAATGGCTTAGATCTGTATCATCTCGGAGAAGCGTGATGTCTTCAGTATCATCCCGGGGAAGCGTGATTTTTCCGGACTCCGATGCAGGTTGCGCTGGTCGGTTTCACGAGCGTTCGCCGGCCGATCCAGCTTGGGTCTTACTCGGCCTTCCAGTGGACCCCGGAACGCTATTCTAGAACCCTGTAGTACCCTGAGAGGAACCCTGGCTACTAAGTCCCTTGAACCTTTCATCCAAGTTGAAAAGGAGGGACCCTTAATAAGGACCCCTGGGTATAATATACCCTTAATATTATAGCTATTATATACCCATTATATAGCTATTATATACCCATTATATAGCTATTATATACCCATTATATAGCCATTATATACCAATATTATAGCTATTATATACCCATTATATAGCTATTATATACCCATTATATAGCCATTATATACCCATTATATAGCCATTATATACCCATTATATAGCCCAATATAGGGTTTTTAGGGTTCACCGTTTCCGGGATAGCGCTAGATCGGGCCAAGACCCGAAACCCTTCAGGGTCTGGGGCTGGAGGTCTGCTTGGAGGGTCGGGGGACTTAGTAAAGAGCTCCTTAAAAGGCTCCTTAAAGGGATCTATAGGGTTCCTTAAAGGGATCTATAGGGTTCCTTAAAGGGATCTATAGGGTTCAGGGTGTAGGGTCTACTTGGAGGGTCGGGGGACTTAGTAAGTAGGTAGTAAGTAGACTTATAAGTACCCTAAAAGGGACCCTAATTGGGGTTATGGTACTTATAAGTCCCCAAAAATAACCAGTTACTAAGTCCCCCGACCCTCCAAGTGGAGTTTAAGCGTTTTGGGGTTCAGGGTTTAGGGTTAGGGTTTAGGGTTTAAGATGGTTTAGGGTTCAGGGTTTTAGATGGTTTAGGGTTTAGGGTTTAAGATGGTTTAGGGTTCAGGGTTTAGGGTTTAAGATTTAAGATGGTTTAGGTTTCAGGGTTTAGGGTTTAGGCTTTGGGTATAAGGTTGTGGAGTTTACGGCTCTTCCTTTGTATTTAAGGTTCAGCGTCTAGGCCGAACGGCCGCTGGGCCTTATCTTTTGACACGCCCATAGGCTCGGAGGCGCAATGAAAACCACCAACAAAAGTGCTGACCAGGGCCACCTTGCAAAGGATAACATAAGCCTCAATCAAGCTTCTGGGATGCCCAGTAACCTAGGAATAAAAAGGGCTCCCTTTCTGGTATTGGGTAACTTTATAGGGAAATTAGGACTACAAAAAGGGAATAAGGGTACTACTGGGCGTCCTGGACGGCTTTAGAGGATCGACAGAATCTTTCCAGAACCTCATGGACAAGCCTTCCTTATTGCTTCTGGAAAACAACTCCTTGGGGGGCGGCTGCGTTACAACAAGCTGATGCACAAACGACACAAACAACAAAGTTTTCAAACCTCTGAACCCTACATGCTAAACCCTACAACCCCAAACCTTGCATCCTAACTAAACCTCACCCTGAAGGATTTTTCTTACTACCCCGATAAGCCACAGAAATAAAAGGTTAAACTTTCCGATTCCTACTAAACTATAAGAGCCCAAACAGGTTTAAGGTTAGGTATTGGGGATCTGAGTTTTTGAAGAAAATGACCTTCCGCAAGAGGCCCTAGCCTCGGCCCCCGGAAACTGTAAGCCTCCTGGCTTTCAGCGAGTTTTCGTCGGTTTTCCAGCTGTGCTGACTTCTGAACCCCTCCTAAAAGTTAAACTTTTAGCCTCCTTATTATAGTTCATATAGAAACCCAAAAATTTAAAGCCTAAAGAGCCAACCAGAAGAACGCCAAGCCAGCCGTGCATGATGGGTAAGTCTAGGCGCTAGCTGGTATCGGGACCTGATTAAGTCGAAGAGGGGCTTGGGGTTTGGGGGTCAGAGGCTTACGGGTTTAGAAGTTTTGGGTTTAGAGTTTGGGGTTTAGGGTTCAGGGGAGCTTAGGGTCTAGGGCCATGATAGGCATCTGAATACGGCTTGCTAGTAAATACAACTACAGTTTATAGTTACCGTATGTATGACCGGTTGTATTACGTCCTATGCACCTCTGAGTCAGCTGCCTAACCTCCTCATGATCAAGTAAATGGACCCCCGACAAGGTGCTCTACCATTATATGTGTTAAGACAGCCCTCGTTGTTTCGGCTTTTTAAATAGGGGGTTTAAACCCTAAACCTTGAACCCCTAAACCATAAACCTTAGAAGGGGCCCCCACCCTGTAATAGTGACTATAAGGATTATATCAGGGCCCTATTATATTCCTATTATACCACTATTACAGGGTGGGGGCCCCTTCTAACATAAACCCTGAACCCTGCTTTAGAGTATGGGCCTTCGATTTGAGTTGAGTGTTGAGGTTTGGTGCAGTCGGAGCCAAAAGAAAACCGAACACGGCTAGCGCCTGACCGTAGCAGGGAGCCTTACTTGAAGGATCATGCGACTTAGTAAGTAAGGTCATAAGTACTGTAAATGGGGTTATAAGTATGGTTACCGTATTTATATCCCTAGTTACGAATTCCCATGAACCTCCAAGTAATAGCTAGAAGAGGGCTCTGGGGGTAGATGAAAACAAAATTATGACAAGCACCGCCAAGGAATAGTATTACACATTATTCTGGCCTGAAACCAAAAACCCTAACCCCTAGAAATCCTTGGAAACCCTAAACCTGCAAGCGTAGAACCCATAAAACAAAAACACCTACATTGGAGGGACTTAGTAAGTGCAGCTATAAGTACCTCAACCGCGGCTATACCGGCCGTAAGTAATCATAAGTAGACTTACCTGATTTACAACCTTAGTTTCTCAGCTCCACGTACTTTTCAGTGCCTAAACAAAGAAGATACCCCAAACCCTTATAGATGTCAAGATCCCTTAAAGGAACCCCGAAAGATCCCTTGTTCATAGCGCTCTTGTGGAACCCTGATAACTCATAGATCCCTGAAATCTACCTAAGCTACCTAAGCAAGGCACACCCTAAAAACCTGCCGAAACCGTAGAGGACGCCTGTTAACGAACCGCTAAAGATTCCTTTAACGGAGCCCTTCGAGATCCGGTTGATGATATAAATCCTGCATTACCCATAGTAAGGAATATACCATAACCCCCATAGTTTAGGGTCCTTAAGGTAATGCAGGATTTATATCATCACCCTAAACCTTAAAACCCTATAGATCCCTTAAAGGAACCCCTTAAAGGTACCATTATAACCCCAAAAGAGAAGGAAGGATCCTCCGAAAACCTTCGGAAAGCCGGTGGCAGCTCTCGACTCGGAGCTGTTCAAATGGATCTTGGGCTTTGCAAGCGCCGGCTGCGTGGGGTCTTGGCCCTAGGCCCTAAACCCTACCGTAACCTCCCAAAACCTACTTTTTTGTAGGGTCCCTATATTTTCGATATTAGGGTTTATAATAAGAACCTACAAAAAAGTAGGGTTTGGTAGTTTAAGGTAAAACCCTAAAACCCTAAAACCCTAAACCCTAAACCGTGGGTGTAGGGTACCTCTGACCCCAAACCCTACAAAATAGTAGGCTATCACCCCCTCATTAGAAGGTAGAACCCTAAAAACGGTAGGTTTTTGGATCCACAGGTAAACCCTAAACCCTAAACCCTAAACCCTGATTTTAGTTCAGGCCTTAGGGTTTAGGCTTCAAGCTGGGGGATTGGAGCCTCGCGCGGATTCCTGGAGGTTTCTATTCAGGCTTGGATAACTTACAGGGTTTACTTACAGGAGCATGGGACGTAGCAAGTACGGTTGCGCGCAAGTTAAGTTAGAGTTATACCTACCGATAGCCGGAATTCTGCCTACGGATCGCCGGAATTAGGAGGTAGGATGAGGGGGAACCTCCCCCAAATACTACCTACGAAACCCCTAAACCCTTAAACACCTAAACCCCTAAACCCCGAAACACCTAAACCCCTAAACCCCTAAACCCCGAAACCCTAACCCCCGGTAGTAACCTACCGATAGCCGGAATGAGGGTGCCTGTAAACCTTCACGGGAAGCTCAGGCTCGACGCTTCAGCGCTTAGGCTTCTAAGGGGGTTTAAGGTTTGGGGTCAGGGTTTAGGGTTTGGGGTTTATAGGGTTTAGGGTTTAAGGTTTGCCGTAAAGTGGCGCATAAGCGGAAGTATCTCGCGACAGTGTACTTTCGAGTGCGTCGTCTTCTGACGATTGGTGGCTGGAGCCTGCTTGTGGATGGCTCAACTTTTAACTCTCCCACCCCACGCCGTCCAGGGCGGCCAAACCACCCAAACCTGTTCCTTTCAGGGTTTAGCACCTGAACTCATTATATGGTTCAGGCCAGGAGGGCAGGAAAATGGACCTGCCATGAAGGGCTTGTTCCTTCAGGGTAAGGGGGTGGGGTTTGGGGAATTACTTTAAGAGGGACCAGTATTGGTGCCGAGGAGAACCTGCTCTGCAACCGTTCCCATGGCTGTGGAAAGGCGGGCAAGCGTATTGGGACGCTCTGCGCCATGGAGGTCAAGGGGCTTGCGCCGCCCACGGCGGCCTAGGCCTTGAGTTTAGGGTTTAGGGTTAAGGTTTACGATTAGGGTTTAGGCCTTGGGGTTTGCAGTTTTAGTTCTATAAAGCACCGCATTTAAGCATTCGAGTGCAGGGTGCAAGGTTCAGGATGCACAATTATTGTATGTTATTGTGCTGCAGGGCTTATGGCATAAGCGCGGGCGTCGCGTGGGGCAACGACAACAACTCGTGGGGACTTGAGCATAAAACATCCGTCGCATGGTGCAGGCGCACCTCAGACCGCACGCCACTTTTCCGGAAACAGCTTTCGGGCCAGTTCAACCCTCTAGCGTACCCATTCTAGTAGTGCCTGGTCACTTGTGCTACGAAGGATCATCAGAAACTTCAAAGGATAGCAATGTACTCGCAGCCCCAACCAAGCAACCGTGCTTCCTGAGCTGAGAAAAAACCACGGAGTATGCCAATGCTTACATACAACCGTGCTCTGCTTTCAAGATCGACAAAATCTGCATTACGTGACCCCGACATGTCAGCGTCCCCTACCTAAACCAACTTTAAACCCTCTACCCTGTATATGAAACCCTGACCCCCAACGACCTTAAAAACGAAGACCAGGTGAGGCCAGGTCTCGCCTCAGAATTGCCTCAGCTCTGAGCTCGTTTAGGGGGGGTTTAGGTGTTTAAGGGTTTAAGAGTTTAAGGGTTTAGGGGCTTAGGGGTTAAGGTATAGCGGTTTAAGGTCAGGGTTTAGGGGTTTGGGTTTGCGTTTAGGATTCAAAGTGCAGAACTTGTGGTTTAGGGTTCAGGGTTACATGCCGTCTATGAGCTTCGTTTGCCGGTGTTCAGCGGGCGTTCTACAATTTTCGCCGGTTTTCTCGAAAGACCAAACGGCTACCCCCCCTGACTCGGGCTTTTTTCAGCTCAAAGCCCGCGGAACTCGAAACCTGACACCATACTCCAAACCCTGAGACCTGGGCTTTAAACGCCGAATCTATACTTAACTTGGAACCCTAGCAAAAATTGAAATTTTAGCTGTTTCTTAGATATTATAATAATTAACCAAAAATTAAAAAGTATTTCTAAGTACCCCCTAAGGAAGCCCTAAATCCGAAGACCGAGCCCGTGAAGCCGAATCATTCAGCCATGCACCAACCCCGGCCACAATTCAAGAGCCACTCTCATATAACAAAAACCTTCATAAAACCTAAACCCTAAAACCCAACCCCCGACCCACCAAGTCCAAAATCCAGGTTTCAAAAGAGAAACGTTTCGCTCAAGACGTTTCGGTCAAAACTTTCGCTCAAGACTTATTGGCACCCAAATGAACTCAAAAAAAACCTTACACCCTAAAACGCTAAACCCTAAACCCTATAAACCTAAACCCAAACCCTAAAGACAAAGGTGAAGCACACATTCGACGTCCAGGCCCTCTGCAGACAAAGCGGCCGAAAGCCCCAGCGCCAGGGCCGGAGAAGAGGAGGCGGCCCAGGATTTTTGAGAAATCTCAAAAGTCAGCTTGTGCCCGAACTAAAGGCTCATAGGAAAGGCAACCATGGCCATATCTAGCTAGGTTTAGGGTTTAGGGTTTAGGGCACAGATGCACAGACATAATGTGAAAACCCTAAACTATGCCCTGTAAAAACAGCAAAAATCCTGGGCCGAAGGAGGAGGGGGAGGAGGCGTCGTTTGCGCGGTCCTGGCAGCTTCTCCTGACAAGGCACTTTCGACAGCGTAGGGTTCGGAGGCTGATACTTTAGGGTGTAGCGACCCTTTAAGGGCTCCTTAAGGGTTCCTTTTTGGGACGCCTTCACAGTCAGCTTGCTTCCGTCACGGCCGGGCCGAGGCGGACGACGCGAAGCGATTAAAATCATAGTAGAGAGCCCTTAATATGATTCAAGGAACATCCCTCATTCAAGGTCTTGGTTTTTTGGCTCTGAGAGGGTTCAGGCGTCCTTCAACGGATTCTACAAGGGTTCCTTTAAGGGTTACTATAAGGGTCTGGGGGTTTAGGGTTTAGGCATTTTGGTTTGGCGCTTAGGCTCTAGAGTCTAGAGTTTTAGGGTTGAGGGTTTCACGTCTAGGGTCACTAAAGGGCGACCTACAAACACTAGTCATTGCTGCCATGCCTTTCAAGGAAGAGGAATCATTGAGGGAAGCCGGCATAATCAAAAGCGACATAGGTTAGAAACACCAAACCTGACTACAGGCATATGACAGCTGCAACCGACAACACCACACAAACCCGCAAGCATGAAACTCCGAATGCAGCTGCGTATCTCTCAAGACATCAAACTTTCGGATTGAGCGTGCATGATGCAGATGTGTTGCCCTGGGCATCAAAATAGCCCAAAAGCCTTATATAATATGGTCTTTGGGCCCAAAGGCCTTAATATATGAGTCCTTAGATGCCTAGGGTTGGGGCTTTAGGATGTTAGGCTTCGGGGTTAGGGAGCAGGATCTCGGCTGAGGGCTTAGATTAAGCTCCTAGCGTTTGGGATATGGGGCTTAGGGTCCAAGGCCCCCTAAAACCCTAAACCAAAAACCCTAAACCGTACCTGGACCCTAAGGAACCTTCCTTTTTAGGGTTCCCTAATATGATTTCTTTATATAAGTCCTTAGAAAGGTAGGTTACTTGGGGTTAAGGTAAACCCTAAAACTCTAAACCCTCAACCCTTAAACCCTGAACCGTACATGCTAAACCCCTGAATCCCTAAATCCTGACATACAAAGATCCCCCAAGCCGAAACCTGAAGCACGATCTACTCTACCTGGACCCTCAGGAACCTACCTCTCTTGCGTTCCCTAATATGACTTCTGTATAAAAATCTTTAAAATGGTAGGTTACTTGCCCAGACCCCCGGGAGGATCTAGAAAGTACATCCCCTAATTTGGGGCCCTAAACTCCTCAGGGTACTTTATAGGAACCCATTGAGGGATCTACTTTCTGCATCCTCCCGGGGGTCTGGGTGGGGTTTAAGGTAGAAGCCTTGAGGGATGGCATATGTGGGTTTAGGGTTTAGGGCGTCTCGCCGCGCAGAGGCAGTATTTTCTATGTAGGATGGCGCCCCAACACTCCCAGGGGTGTGGCATATCGACGTCTAGCGTTCGAATGCGATTCCACCACCAAACAATTACACATTGGTTCCTCACCTTTTCCCACCCGCTGTGAGAATACACAGGCTACCACCCAAAACATCGCCTTTTAGGGTTTAGCGCTTACGCCCTCCTTTCCCACCTGCCCCTGGTCTGTCTGTTGGCGCCAGGAAAGACGCACCTACACACGCCACCACGGGGGCTGGGAGGCCGGGGCCAGGGGGGCCAGAGGGGCCAGGAGGAGCACGGGGGGCGGGCACGTTGGGGGGGGTTAGGGGGCATGAGAAGGGCCGGGGTGGTTGGGGGGTTTAGGGGGGGTCAGGGGGGGCCAGGGGGGGCCAGGGGGGGCCAGGGCGGGCCAGGGGGGGCCAGGGGGGGCCAAAGGAAAAAGGATCCCTGGAATCTGGGGGGCCATTTCTGAGGGGGGGCCAAAAGGGATTTGGTCGTGGGGTTTAGGGTATTTTAATCTCTTGAGATTGGAGGGAATTCCCTTTACGCAAGGGGCCTAATGGCTTGGCTCAGCCCTAGGGGCTGAATTCGACCACTCTCCAATGGCTCCACCCATTGTCCATCCAGAGTTGGTGTCAATCACTGCCGGGTTTCCTTCTGGGTCCAGGCACCCTAAGAAAAAGGGTGGGTACGGCCTAAGCAGGCCTGGGTGGGAATTTAGGGTTTAGGGTTTAGGGTTTAGGGTTTAGGGTTGGGTTTAGGGTTTAGGGTCACTTTCAGGGTCCTTTTTATCGGGGAGGGGGGGGTGCCTTTGCTGGCCCTCAACAAAGGTCCCTAGCTCAGAAAACTAGTCATGTGATTTCGGGCTCAGGCTTTGGGGTTGAATGGTTTGAAGACTTACCACTTGATAGCACTTATAAGGGCTCCCTGTCATAATTATAGTATGACCCGCCCCGAACCATATTCTAGCTAGCAAGGAAGTTAGACTAAACCGCCAGATTCCCTCTTACAGCAACCCTTATTGCCCGTGTTGACATACTTCCCAAATACCCATGGGATAAAAAGTTGAAACTGTCAGAATAAGACTACCTTATAAGATGCCAACAACAGTTGGAAAGTTGGGTTTTGCACCACTAAGAAAAACCAGGTGTTAAAAACAAGATAAACATACTTATAGTTACTTATAACCCCAATTACGGTACTTATAACCTTACTTGCTAAGTCCTATGATCCTGCAAGTATCGTATTCACCCTAAACCCTAAACCCTAAACCGTCCAATAGTGGGCCCCTTTGAAAAGGAACCCCTATTCTAATTATTCAGGCCCACATAACAAAGTAGCCCTTTATGGAAAGGCAGCCAGGGCCTCCAGTTATCTCCTGTGGCAAGTCGCCTGCAAGCCAGTCTTTGCAAGCAATCGCTCAATCCCTGGGCATCAAAGTAGCCCACAAGCCTTATCTAGTATGTTCTTTGGGCCCAAAAGCCCTAATATATGAGTCCTTAGAGCCCTAGGTAATGTTTGAAGGTGCAAGGTTTAGGATTCCAAATCAATGTCGATTAGGGTTTAGGGGCTTAGGGGCTTCGGGGTTTAGGGGTTTTGGGTTCAGGGGTTTAGGATTTGGGGTTGAGGGTTGAGGCTTGAAGATTTAGGGTCCAGGGTCTATGGGTACAGTCTGTAAGGTTGCCTGTGCCTTTCTGCTCTTTCGATTGGCCTTCGGCGGGTGTGCTGTGATTTTCTCGCTTGTGCACAGTGTCCTACACGGCACTCCGAGTACGTACACTGAGTGCCATGAATCCAAGGGTAAAACGAGGGACCCTTAATAAGGACCCCTAGGTATATACCCTTAATATAGCTATTATATACCCATTATATAGCCCCATTATAGGGTCGGGGTCCCCATTAAGGGTCCCTCCTTTCCCCTTTGATTGAATCCTCAAACCAGTCCTTGCACTAACTTGCAACCTGTAGTCCTAAAGTCAACATGAACTTGTCTTAGCCGAGGCCAATCTAAATCATGCCCAAAGTAATCATCAGACACCCTGACAGATCCTGACCTCTCAATCCTAAGATCCTGGAAGCTGAAACCCTAAAACCCAAATCCCCACACCCTAAAGCTTAGGGTTTAGGGTTGAGGGTTTAGATAGACCCAAAACTCTGAACCCCCAAACCCTGTAGTAACCCCTGCGCAAACCTTGTAGTAACTCGAAAGGAAGAACGAAGAAGCGCCTAGGACTTAGGGTTAGGTTTGTGCGAGTCGTGTCGACTCGCTGCTGATATGCACACGCTGAACCCAAGCCCCTATAAAACTCTCCTAACAGCCAGACTTAAGCCCCAAACCTGAAATCCTGAAACTTAAATCTGAAAGCTTAAATGGATAGTTGTCAAAATTAGGGACCTTTTTGGCTCATTAATATGATACTGCACCTATTATTTAGGGTACCCAAAAAGGGACCCCAATTCTGACAACCACCCACATACCGAACCCTAAACCTTACATCCGAAACCCTAGACATCGGGACTAAACTCTAAATCCTAAACCCTATTGGAGGGGCAGGGGACTTAGTAAGTCGTTTATAAGTGGGGTTATAATTGGGGTAACTCCATTTAGGGTACTTATAACTCTACTTAGGACTTACTTAGTAAGTCCCCTGCCCCTCCAAGTAGACCCTAAACCCTAAACCCCATAGATCCCTTTAAGGAACCCTATAAATCCCTTAAAGGTACTCTACTTAGGACTTACTTAGTAAGTCCCCTGCCCCTCCAAGTAAACCCGAAACTCGAAGTCTCGTTCAGGGTTTACCTGGAGCCGAAAAGACCTACCTTTTGGGGCTACAAAAACCTACCGTTTTAAGGGTCAGACCCTCTAATTAAGGGGTCATAAGCTACTATTTTGTAGGGTTTGGGGATACAGGTACCTTTTGGGGCTTCCTTATTATGGTTTCTATATATAGTTCGCCAAAAAAGTAGGTCTTTTGGGCTACAGGTAGGGATTACAACTGAAGCTTTAGAGGTTTAGGGTTTTGGGTTTCGGGTTTCGGGTTTAGGGTTTCGGGTTCCGTTTTTTTTTTTAAAAAGTTTAGGGTTTCGGGTTTAGGGTCTAGGGAGTGGAAGCCAGGGTTCAGGGGTTTCGGGTTTCGGGTCTTCCGGTTTAGGATACGGGCATGGTAGCGTAAACCCGAAACACTGAGTTCTATAGGGACTGTATAGGAAGCCTCAAACCCTGGGCATGAAAATGGCCCAAAAGCCTTCTATAATAGGGTCTTTGGGCCCAAAAGCCTTAATTTATGAGTCCTTCGGTTGATGATATAAATCCTGCATGACCCATAATAAGGAATATACCATACTTCCCATAGTTTTGGGCCCTTAAGGCAATGCAGGATTTATATCATCAACCGTTAGATGCCTAGGGAAAGGCCCTTGAGGAATAGAGACACCGAGGGAGTCTCCATGCCTGAATTTCATCTTTCAAAAGGGAGAAGGAGGGACCCTTAATTGGGACCCCTACCCTATAATGGGCTATATAATGGGTATATAATAGCTATTTTAAGGGTCTATACCTAGGGGTCCTTATTAAGGGTCCCTCCTTTTACCCTTGGAATCTTGCTTTGTCACAAAATTTGTGGAGTCAGCAACCCCAACAAGCATCCGACCATTTTGGTCTTAACACAAGCCTTGCTTTAGGCATCCATCCCGAGGACTCCAATATCCCTTAACTGAGGAATACTTCAATCATACTAGGGATCCGAGTAATTACAATCTAAGGTATATTCCTTAATTCAGGAGTATTAGAACCCCTAAACCCTAAGCCCTATACATTCTTTATGAACCTTTGTAAGGAAACTAGGTATTCCTTAATTTAAGGATATTGGAGCCTCTGGGAACCCGTAGATCCTCTATGCAGGGACCAAGCCGTCCTGATCGTAGTGCAGTACTGCCAGATCCAGCGGGTCGTCGCGGGATATCCTCGGCAGCCCAAAACTCTAAGCCCTAAGACCCCAAACCCTAAGCCCGAAACCCTAAAGCCTAAACCCTAAACCCTGAGGTCCTACACCCCAAGCCCGAAACCCTGAAACCCTAAGCCACAAGCAGTGACATCCTGGAAACCCAAGCCACAAGCCCTGAAACCCTAAACCCTGAGCCCACTGCCCTGAAACCGGAAGCCCTAATCCCCAAACTCAAAACCCCCAAGCCAGAGCCCCTAAACCGTCGACCCTCGTAGCAGCCCTAAACCATCCTAAAGCCCAAAACCCGAAACCCCTGATCCGATGTCGATCCATACCTTAAGCCGGAATAACATACCTTTTTAAGGACTTATATAAGGAAATCATAATAAGGAACCCTAAAAAGGTAGGTTATTCCGGCTTAAGGTAAGCCCTGAAACCCTAGGCCCAGGGCTGGGTTTCAGATGTGGAGCACCCGCAGTTCCGATTCAGAGCTTTAAGGTAAAAGCCAGAAAGTTGGAACATGATTGTCCTAACCCCTTTATGGTACAGTAAATTATAGGGTATCCTACAATGAAACCAAATTCCAACTTTCTGGAGTTCCCTTTAGGGCTGAGGGGTTAGGGTTTGGGGTTTAGGGTCTAGGGAGTGACTCCAAAAGCCCTGAATTCAGGAATAGAACATGCCTTAACATGATAAAGGGGCCCTGATTCCTGAGTTCTTATATATATATATATATATTTATTTATTTATTTATGCATTTTTTCCAGGGGATTCCCTATTGAAAGGAGCTTTGGGAGTCTAGAAGGACTGAGAGTGCAGAGCTTCGCTTACTATTGAGCCGAGCTAGGAAGGCGGTAAGTTAAGTAAATTCGAGTTCAGGGTTTGCTTTTGTAAGGGCCTTAATAGTTAGAATAGGGTTTGGGGCCCCACTATACTATACTTATAAGAAGGAACTCCAGAAATAGTACTGGTAATTATTTAGGCCCCTATATTATATATGCTTTTACAACCCAAGTAAAGCACTCATCACCTGCTATAACGGACCATGAACCCTTAAGAAAGGTTTCATGTAAGGGCTTCAAACTTGCAAGCGCGAACCTGCAAATCATGTAGACTACCCAGGCCCCCTCAACCCTAAACCCTAAACCCTCAACACTAAACCCTGAACCCAAAGCGTGTTCTCGGATCTCTTGGTATCGTCTGGGTTTTCCCCCCCTCTCAATGGAAGGCAGACGAAAGCGTGCTCTTGGGTCTAGGGTTTGAGGGTTTAGGGTTTAGGGTTTCTTGGGTCCAGGGTTTAGGGTTCTTTTGGCATGTTCTTGTTATTTTCCCCTCGCTATACAAAGGTAGAAGGGTTTGTCAAACTCCCTGACCCTGCAACTGTACTACAGGGGCCTTGATAAGGAAAATGGGGCTTCGGGGACATCCTGTCGAATCATGAAACAGGGACTAAGGGATGCTACTACGAACAATTCACGCCCCAACAGCTTTCCACTCACAAACCCGGCAACTGAGCATGCCACCTCTTGAACAATTCCTGCAATGCATGCAGCACAGCCCAGAGACTCCAATATCTCTCAATTAAGGAATATTCCCTGAAACATACTACTATAATTTAAGATATACTCCTCCTTAATTGAGGGATGATCATATTAGGGATCATACTACAATTTAAGATATATTCCTTAATTAAGGGACATTGGAGTCTTAGAGAGTTTGATGGGTAGAGTTTAGGGTGCAGGGTTTCCTTAAGTCCCAAGAACCTCTAAGTAGACCCAATAAACGCTTAAAGCCTAAAACCCCCAATGGAAGCCGTGCAGAACCCTTATAGAAACATTGAAGAAGCCCATAAGATGACATCTGCCTTCAGAAGTCAACGGGAGCTGCTCTTGCGAGGACTCGGCTTATGGGCTCTACAGCCGAGGTTCTACGGTTGAGAGTTTAGGGTTTCAGCTTGGGGGGGGCTGGGGCCTGAGATTTTAGGTTCAGGCTTCATGGCGCTAATCTCGGGTCTGAGATCCTTCAAGGCCAAGCCCTCAACTCCAAGCCCGCAATCCAATCTAAAATCCTTAACCCTAGGCCCTAAACTCTGCACCTGCAACTGCAACCCCGAGGCTGAAATTGAAAGCCCTGAAACTCTAAACCCTACCTTAAACTACCAAACCCTACTTTTTTGTAGGTTCTTGTTATAAACCCTAATATGGAATTTATAGGGACCCCACAAAAAAGTAGGTTTTGGTAGGCTCAGGTAGATACTCGAGCCGCAGCCCTCAACCCTTACTTAGTTGCGGAGTTCACAAAGCCCCAAAAAGTGTACACTTTTAGTGCTCATAGTGGGTAATATCATCCCAAAAGTGTAATGTGTATCCACTCAGCTACTACTTAAAGGTTCATGGGACTTAGTAGCTAGGGTTGTAAGTAAGGTAACTATACTTATAATTGTTTATACCCCCAAGTAAGGTACTTATAACTGTAGTTGCTAAGTCCCATGAACCTCCAAGTACGCTTAAAAACCGAAACCCTAGACTGGCCCTACAACAACACCTTGTCACATCTCTGACATCAAGCCCGGTAAGTCTTAGGGTTTAGGGTTTAGGGTGTAGGGTGTAGGGTTTAGGGTTTAGGGGAACCCTGAAGGAAGCCTTAACCAGAACTGTATAGGCCCTGTAAGTCTTACATTGAACGAACCCTTCAGAGGAACCCTTACATAACAGGAACCCTGAAAGGCTCAGAACGTCCTCGGCCGCCATCTGCTCACCGCCGACTGCGACGATGCGGTCACCGGGCACCATTTGCTGAGCAGGGTGCTCCGCGTTCCTTTATAGGGCTTCGGTATTAGGGTGTAGGGTTTAGGGTATCTCTCAAGGGTTCCTTTATAGGGCTTGGGTTTTAAGCTGTAGGGCTGAAGAAGGCTGAAGGTGCAAGTGCCCGAGCTAACTTATGCTGATATCCTCTAGCATTGCCGTATGGTGCTTAGGGGTCGCGTTCCTTTAAGGGCTCCTTGAAAGGGATCCTACAAGACATCCCGTGATATTCCTTAAGAGGGATCTATGTAGGTTCGCTTGGAGGGCTTCTAGAAACGGTTCCCTCAGAGGGATCTGTAAGGATCCTATAAGGAGTTCCTTTAAAGGTTCCTTTATTGGATTTAGGGTTTGGGTTGTATAGTTTAGGGTTTAGGGTTCAGAGGTTTTTGTTGAACGCCTGTTTCCGTCCGGACTAAGGAGTCCAGAACGGTTTAGAGGGTTTGGGGTTTCGAGTTTGCAAGCTACAGCGCTCTGCGTTCTTTGCCGCTCTATAGGTTGATGATGGTTTTGTGTGTTTTGGAGTGTCTCCGGGCCCCCGTTGTTTGGAGGATCATGGGACCTATTATATAAGTCGGATTGCAAGTACTTTAGCTGGGGCTACATGTAGTTGCAAATATGGTTACCTTGTTTATAACTCTGGTTACTAGGTCCCATGGCCTTTGAAGTATGGGAAACCTCAATTAAGTCAGCATTTGCAGAGGGCCTCGGTTTGTAACGGGTTTTTTGTTTTTGTTCATATTATTCCAAAACAAATTGCTTGTGGGCAGGGGCCCTAAACCCCAACCCCCAAATTTTAAACCGTGGACGCCACGGCGCGGCGTTGACGAATTCTATTGTCTTGCAAGCTGTTTAATACCCAGCGGAGAGTTTAAGGTTCAGGGTGAATCTTCAACCAAGTCTTCTGCGAAAGCCTCGTGATGCCTTGCAAAAATTCTGCGAAACTAAACACAACAAAAAACAGTCAAGACCCCTAAACACATGACAACCCTGCAGAATCCCCTCTTACAAGATTAAATGCAAATCATAAACTCAAGCCTTACTAGTTCAAGATGCCTAGTAGCCCTAGGCCCTGAAGCCCACACCCCTACAAACTCGAAACTGTAAGCCCGACCCTAGAATCAAAGCGGAAAGGAGGGACCCTTAATGGGGACCTCTACCCTAATTGGCGATATAATGGGTATATAATAGCTATATTAAGGGTCTATACCTAGGGGTCCTTATTAAGGGTCCCTCCTTTTACCCTTGGATTCAGAACTCTTGGAGTCTCTGGGGGCCCCATATTATAGAACCCTATAGAGGAACCCTAAAACCTAAACCCCTAAATCCTATAGATTTCCTTAAAGGAACCCTTAACTTGGATAGAAACCAATATTGCAACTTTTCGGCCGACTACAAAATCCCTCAGTAACCTAAATTGAAACAAAACGGAAGCCCATAAGTCGACCTGTCGATCTTCCCCAGGCCAAGTTTCCAAGCGCTAAAAAGACCGTCCGGCAAGATCCTTGCTTGAAGGACTGTGGATTCCGGAGTCAGGAATTTTAGGATTTAGGGTGTGCGTGTGGGTATATATATATACACACACATAAATTATACATATACATATATATATATATATACACATACACACATATATATATATACACACACATTATATGTGTATATATATATATATATATATACATATATATGTATATACATACCATCTGCACGCAGTGGATGGGCTTCTTTAAAGGGGGGCGCGTCCACTTCCCGTGCGCCTGCGTCGGTCCCGCCATAGCCATCCCAACTATTCTCAGTTCGGGTTTAGGGGTTAGGGTTGGTTTAGGGGCTTAGGGTTTAGATGGGTTTAGGGTCGTCCAAAATCCCCCTCGAAAGGGTTTTCTTGCTCTCTGCGTCCCTTCATAAACGACCACATTTCAATTCAAACCACAACTGCGATGGACTGGTGCCGGGTTAGGGTCCTCGTGGCACTCGACGGGAAGCCCGGTTCTCGCGCAAACAGTCGATTTTTGAAAGGTTTGTGGACCGGCCTTGCCCAGCGAAGCCAAAAAAATGCTAAGTCACAATGAGGGATCCTTTGTTTAGGTGCACTTCCTGGGGCTCCCCGGCATTAGCCTTGCAAACGACCTCCAAAGGTTGGAGGGTGGTATCCTTGCGCTTCTGCATCGTTTGCGTCCCTGTACACCGGGAGGCTTTACCCTCCCTTCCAAGCCTCCGGGAGGATCAAGAAGTAGATCCACTGAAACACTGACTTGGTACACTGTTATAGGGTACTTTATGGGAACAGTAAAGCCGGGTACAAGCACATTAACTGGGCTTAAACCCTAAACCCAGAAACCCTAAACCGCATGTTATGAAAACCCAAATCCCTCGGCCAGGGTTTGTCAGGGATTGCGAAACCCTCTAATCTAGGAATGTACACTATAACGCACTTAACGCAAAACGCCTACTGCGAACGCCTGGTGCAGGGGGTCGAGGTTAAAATTTAGCAGATTAGGTCTACGTGTGTGAGGTCTTGTAGGGTTTATGAACCTTCAGAGCAGGTGTATCTGGATTGAAGGTTTAGTTGTGCAGTCTGTAGCGCAGGGTTCAGGGTTCAGGGTTTAAGAGCCAGGGTAACGCTTGAAGTTTATGAGATGGGTTTCGGGTGTACAATCCTGAAGACCTGAGAGGAACACATATCGGAAGACCGCTGGACAACCTATAACAGAGAGAACAACTCCCTAACACCATTTGAAGGCTTGGCTACAAGCCTGTCACATCCTAAACAATGGACCCTCGCACCTAAGCCCTAAACCCTCAACCGTAAACCCGCACACCCCCAAAACCCTAAACCCAACCTTAATCCGGAATAACCTACCTTTATAAGGACTTATTTAAGGAGATGTTAATAAGGAACCCTAAAAAGGTAGGTTATTCAGGGTCAAGGAAAAGCTTGCCGTTGCGCCATCCGAGCCGCTCGTTGATCACGATTCCGGTCGAGGACTTCCTCAGGCGACAGGCCGATTCAAGGAACACTTAAAAGGACCCGATAAAGCTTTAGAGTTTAGGGTTTAGGGTGCAACCCTTACAAGGAACCGGGGGTCGTTTCCCTTCCAAAGGAACCCCGGGTCGTGTTAAAGTTTGACGCTTTAGGATGGGAGTCGAAGGTACCATGCTCGGGACTCAATGCTTTTCTCAGGATCACCAAGCGGCACACCCATGGTCTATGTTCCCAGACCCCGGGGAGGATCCAAAAAGTAGATCCCTTTGTGGGGGTTCCTATAAAGTACCCTTAGTAGTATAGGGCCCCAAATTAGGGGATCTACTTTCTAGATCCTCCCGGGGGTCTGGGTTAGGGTCTTGTGGGTGGTCTTAAATTTAATACACAAAAAGGCACTCAAGTTCGGAATTTATGGTAGGGGCCCCAAACCCTTCGCCCTAAAAGCCTTCAAACCTGGAAAACCCCTCAACCCCCAGACACCTTTAAAACTCCTAAACCCTACATGCCAAAGCGCATGTCTTTTCGGCTCTAGGGTGGATACACTTCAGGGCTCCGGGTTACAAGCTCAGAACATAAAGTTCCAGGTGCAGGCTCAGGATTGAGGTTGAAGGTTGAAGATATGGGGGTTTCCGAAAAAAAGGGTACCCCAATATAGAATAGTAGGATCCTTATTATAAGGCCCCAAAATACGGTGCCCCTGATTTTCGGAAGCTCCCATATAGGGTTTTGATGTTAGGGCTTTGGGTTTCGGCTTTGAGGGTTTTACGAATCCAAAACCGAAACCCGGACGCCTGAGACTCAGAGGCTGAACTCTAAGCCCTAAACCTTAAAACCTGAAGGACTTAGTAACTAGGGTTATAAGGGGCTCCTTAAAAGGTTCCTTAAAGGGATCTATATGCTTAGGGGTTCCTACAAGGGATCTATAGGGTTCCTTAAAGGAACTACGGTTCTAAATAAAGGTCCCGTAAAGGGATCTATAGGGTTCCTTAGAGGGATCAATAGGGTTTAGGGTTGAGGGTCTACTTAAAGGATCGTGGGACTTAGTAACTAGGGTTATAAATAGGGTAACCATGCTTATAATTACTGATATCCCCAATCAAGGTACCTATTTATAACCTTACTTACTAAGTCCCATGATCCTCGTAATCTGTGAACCCTGAAGCCAACAGCTACAAGGCCGAAGAGCTAAGATATAGGGATTTCAGAAAATGGGGGGCCCTAATACAGTACCTAAATAGTCGGATCCTTATTATAAGGACCCCCCAAAAAAGGTACCCCTGATTTGCTGAAACTCCCATATATGGACCCCGGAAGCGGCTTGGGGTTCAGGGGTTTGGGGTGCAGCTCAGAGTTTTGGGTGCGAGACCATGCTTCAAGGCGCATGTGACTTAGTAACTTGGGTTATCAATACGGTCAGTGCATGTCTAATCATTCAGACCCCAACGAAAGAGAAGTTGAGCAGTGCATGTTGTGTGCTGCCCTGGCCCCCCCCCTTTTGTATGGTGCGACTGTGGTGGGTTGTGTTTTGATGCTGGGCCTGTGTGTTTTGTCTTTTTTGCTTGGGTTTCCCTTGTTATGCTTCATCTGGTTTGTCTTGATGCTGCGACTCCTTCCCTTATGCTGGCCTAGATTTTCTTTATGCTCTCTGGGGGCCGGGGCTGCGATTCCTTCCTTTATGCTGACCGAGCACTTTTATGCTCTCTGGGGGCCGGTGCTGGTGCCGATGTTGTCCTTTTGCGAGCCCATGGAGGTGGACAGCAAAACATGAAACCCTGAGCATAAGGAATAGCACCCAGTCTAACAAGCTAGCAACCCTTTTAAAATCTTAAACCCTAAACCCCTGTGCTCCCATACTTCTCAACTCCGCAACATTTTTCCATGAAGCCCCACTTCCTAGACCCCTACACCCCAAACCCCTCAGCCACAAACTCTAAGCCTTAGTTCTAAACCCCTAAAGCCTAAACCCTAAACCCCAAAATCCTAAACCCTATTATAGGACCCCTTAAAGGAACCCGTATAGTTCCCTGTAAAAGGAACCCTATAAAAGCCTTGACCTAAACCCTACTGGAGCCGTTGTAGATCCCTTTAAAGGAACCCTACTAGATCCCTTTAAATTAACCCTAATAGATCCCTTTAAGGAAGCCCTACTAGATCCCTGTAAAGGACCCCGAAATTCTGCTGGCTCAGTGGCTTGTAGAGAAGCTTCACTCCCAGACCTGGGCCAGTACCCCTGCCCCAAAACCCCTCAATGAAGGAATTTTAGGGTTTAGGGTCTTTAGAGTTTAGGGTTTTGGCTCAGGGTGTAATTTGGGTTTATGGTTTAAGGTTGGGATCTATAATCTACCGCGGGTTCTTTTCAAGGATCTATAAGGCATCTATAGGGTCTAGGGTTTAAGGTACCCAGAGACTCCAAAGCCGTCTCTTAATTAAGGGCTATACCTTAAATAATATTATTAGGGATCCTACTACCATCTAATGCTTGTTCCTGACTTAACGGCTATTGGAGTTTCTGGCAAGCTGTGTGTTAGGGCTTCACAGAGTCTTAGGTGTCAGGGTTTAGGATTGAAGCTACGGGATTTGGTAGGGCTTTATAGGGTTAGTTGGGGTTTTCTTTAAGTTTTCAATCAAAATTTGTTAGGGCTTTGTAGCAGATTTAAACCCTATCGTACACCTTAAACCCTAAAGGCGCGACGCCAAACCGTGAAGGACTACAGTGCAGCGTTTAGAGCGGGCTGACGGGGTAGGGATCCGGGCGTAAGGCTTAAGATTTGGAGCATAGGAGGTCGGGTTAAAATGTTTGAGGCATCTGAAATTTCTGTTTCATGGTCCGTAGTTAACAATAATGAGGGTCGTACTAGTCCGAATCTGTATTAGGGTCCCTTCTGAGCTGGTGCTCTATTAGGCATAAATATGTGGTATGTTTACAACCTACATCAGGGTCTTATGGTTGGCAAACGTATTTCATTGTGCGGAGCTTTGCTCCCATCCACTATCAAGGGCGGAATGTTTAAATGGGACTCCAGTTTGATCCCTATCAAAACCTTAAACCCTTAAACCTAAACGAAGATGGTGACGGTTATGACCATGGTAGTATCAAAAAATGCTGGCAACAGCGAACACGATGATGCTGATGATAACCTTCTAGTAGCCTAATGATGCGGATGATGCTGCTGATGCTTGTTGTCCATGGTAGTCACAGTCATGCTGAGGATAAGAAGCACAACAACAATGTTTGCAGCCATGGCAGTTCGATAGCGACGAGTGTCTCGGTGTGGTGAATCGGGACGAGGTGCTGGTGCTCGGTCACGGTCACGGACATGTCCACGATCACGTCGTTTGCGCTGTCGGTCCCGAGCTCGTGAACGGGGTCGGCGGCGTCGACCACGATCATCCTCCGCCGAAGTACGCCCTCAAAGATCCGCTGGTGGAGGAAGTACGGGTCCAGGTAACGGTACTGCCGGCGTAGCTGCAATAAGCTTGGCGGGATGGTCACCTGTCCTGGAAGGTCGTAATTCCCGGCGCCGACGGGTCCCGAAACTCCAAGCCCTAAAATTTCTCTTACAATGATAGCAAATTTCATAACTTCAGACTACGGTGCGTTCGTTATAACCTAGGATTTGGAGGTAGGTCGTAGTAAAACTGTGTAAGAACTATAAGGGACACTGTTACAATTTACACAGGCCCTGAACCGCAAACACGTTAAACGCTAAACCCGAAACTCTTAATCATTTAACCGGATTTATAACTGTACCTTGAATCCAAAGCCGGAATGATGAATCGTTTAGCTGGATTCTCAACGTCATGCCGTGAACCCTAGACCCTAAACCATACCTATGTTAGTTCCAAGCGGCTGCCGGTGCGCTGCATGGAGATTTCCCTGAGCTGCGGCCGTCGGAAAGCCATCTTCAGCTGACGCCCTGAGCCGGGCTTATGGTTCAAGGGTTCCGTTAGCGGTTCCTCTAAGGGCTCCTTGAAAGGGTTGGGCGTTCGCGGCTGTGGGCTTCGGGCTTAGAACATGCCAACACTCTTATTGAGTCCGGAAAAGCTTTAAGACCCTCATAAAACCCTTGTAAGACATTATGAAACCTGATAAGAATCTTGTAACAACCTTAACCTGGGCGGCCAGGGTTCGGGCCAAGGTGTAAGTATGAGGGTCCCTTCTCGAAGGATATCCCTGAAGTCACGGCATCGCCAGCGATACTCCGCAAGCAGCAAGCCATAATTCTTGCACGAAGGCATTCTGGCATAGTTCTGGCGCAAGAACTGAGAATCGCCGAACCCTGGAAAACGGTTCCCAAACCTTCTGCAATGACCTTCTGGTTCTTACTATGGACGACGTTCTCATCCTGCCTTGCTGAGCCCGTTATAGCCACGCCCTTCGTCTGTGACAACAGTAGTGCCAGGCAGGCCGGACAATGCTGCGGACCAAACTCGTCAATGTCCGGCTGCACCTGTTCCGCACCAGTCGTAGAACCACCCGACCTGTTTCCTTCCCAGTTTCACGATCCAATTCCACAATGCCGACCACCAACATGCGCATGGGGCGTGCGGTATGGACCCGAAGTTGCTTGGACGGTTTACGCTTGGCTAGGAAACACTCACTCGGGCCTGCAGGGTTTATTGATTGAGGGTCTGGGGCTTCGCAGTTTCATCGTCTAGGGGCTTCCAGTAATGGAGAATCTAGGGTTTAGACACTACGGTTTGGCATTATTGAACGTAGCCTTTGGTTGTGGATCAGGCCCCAAAGGGCTCGGTGTGGTGGGAGCTGCGCAACTCAGCGTAAGATGTTGGTCACAAGTTACTGCCGCTGCAACTTCATAGAAGGCCCTCAACAATTAAAGTAGGGTTTTCTTGTATAGTCTAGCATGGCTATGAACGGATGATAAGAAGATACTGTGGTTGTGGGATACGCGATGTCACCCTTCTCCCATACCCCACTCAACCCTGACAATCCACCTTGAAGCCCAAACCCAAAGCTCCGAAACTCTCCGCAGCAATCCCTAAACCCTCAATTTTAGGGTTTAGGGTTTAGGGTTCTATCTCTGGACCCTAAACCCTGAACTCCAAACCCTACACCCGAAACCCTGAACCCTGAACCCTAAGCCCCCATGCCAGCAGCCAACGCTCATCTAAAGCCGTTAAATCCGACATTTAAGGCCTCAACCACTAAGTTTGAAACCGCTATTTAAAGAAACTATTCTAAGCCCGAAAGAAGCAAAAATACAAACCGCTTGAACACCGTAAAACGAACACTCCATCATATAAGGCCTCAGGCAATCCACCCTAAGCCCTTCACATTGAACCCTAAACTACATAAAGCCCGACTGCAGGTCCGTGAAAGCCCTGAAATCCACCCAAAGCACTTAAACCCTATGAAAACCGTTCAGCAACCCAAAACGAATCCTCAAAAACAGCAAAACAACCTGTTTAACAAATACTAGCAACAAACCCGAGACCCTTAGAACCTAAACATTTCTTACAGAACTCCTTTAACGGAACCCCAAAAATTTCTGAAAATTCGCCTGCCGCCCCCTTGCAGCGCCTGAACTAGCGATCTTCGCCTCAAGATGCTCCGCTGTACCCGCCTGGGGAAGCTGTACTTTCGAGGATTCGGGGTATTGTCTAGGGTTTTAGAGGTTTAGGGTTTAGGGGTTTAGGGTTTAGGGTTTAGGGTTTAGGGTTTAGGGTTTAGGGCTTAGGGTTTAGGGTTTAGGGCTAAACTCCTAGTCTCTCAACCCTACTTGGAGGGGCAGGCGACTTAGTAAGTCGTTTATAAGTAGGGTTATAATTGGGGCAACTCCATTTAGGGTACTTATAACTCTACTTATAACCTACTTAGTAAGTCTCCTGCCCCTCCAAGTCAACCCCTAACCCCTAAACCCCTAAACCCTAAACCCTAAACCCTAGACCCTAAACCCTAAACCCCTAAACCCTAAACCCAAAACCATAAACCCTAAACCCTAAACCTCTAAACTTAAACTCCCAACCCCCGATCTGCTAAACCCTTAAACCCTCAACCCTTTAAAGGAGCCCTTCTGGTAACCTTTAAAGGAACCCTTGTAGAGGCCTTTAGAGGAAGCTTAAACCCCTAAACCCTACCTGGGCCCTTTAAAACCTACCGCTTTTAAGGACGTCAATACAGACTTCATAAGGGAACAATAATCAGGAACCCTAAACAGGCAGGTCTCTTACGGTCGAGGTAGTGTCTGGTGCAGGAAAGTCTACTTCTTCTGCAAGTTCGGATCGAAGAGCCTCAGATTGAGACGTTCGAAACCTATAGTAGTTGATGGATCTACAAGGGATCTACCCTAAACCCTAAACCCCAAACCCTAAACCCTAAACCCTAAACTTCCATTTAAGGGATCTAGGAATCTATAAGGAGTCTATAGACTTCAGACACCGGGTCAGGCTTCCTTCAAAGGGTTCCAAGGGTTTTTTCATGGGTACTGCAAGGGTTTACCCTAAACCCTGAACCGTTTCAGGGCTTTAGGGTTTTGGGTTTTGGGTTTTTAATTCAGAAGCCCCGGGAAGATCCAAAAAGTAGAGCCCTTTAAGGGGGACTCGGGTTAAGGGTTTAGGGTTTTGGGTATAGGGTTTACGGCTCCTACAAAGTACCCTTCGGTAGTATAGAGTCCCGAATTGCGGGATCTGCGTTTTCGATCCTTCCGAGCCTGGGAACCCTAAACTCAAATCATTTCATGGGTTTAAGGTTTGGGGGTTTCAAGGTATAGAGTTTAGGGGTAGGGTTAAGGGTTAAACAAACCCTAAACCCTAAACCTCAAATTCTAAACCCTAAACCCTAAAACCTAAACCCCAAGTTCTAAACCCTAAACCCTCAACAAACAAACGAAGAACAAAGCTACTTCCTTAGCCCTGGGGCCTTTAAACCCACATCCCTGGAGCCTTCGAGCCGCAAACACTAAAGTCAAAGGGGAAAAGGAGGGACCCTAGGCCCTTTATTAGGGTTCCTTAAAAGGGATCTATATGGGGTTACTCTAAGGGATCTATAAGGGTACTATAATACTGTAGGAACCTGATTGAGGTTGGGCAAAGGGGAAAAGGAGGGACCCTTAATGGGGACCCCTAGCCTATAATGGGCTATATGATGGGTATATAACAGCTATATTAAGGGTATATACCTAGGGGTCCTTATTAAGGGTCCCTCGTTTTACCCTTGGGCTAAAGCTAAATCCTTTAACCCCGAAGCGCAAAGGAACGGATGCTGAGATTTAGAGAGTTTGGGAAGTTAGCACTTGTGTGGGATGATAGGCAATATTACAATCCGGCTTGCTCATACCGCGAAACCTGTGAATAAATCGGAATAAGTGGGCCGAGAATCTAGGACCAACAAAACCCCCACCGCCCCTCCCTGCTTCCGCCCCCCCTTCAGCACTTCAATGATGGGTCTTCGTCGATGCCAGCACACACACGTCTAACCCCGCTGTCATCTTGACCCCAAGTCACGACCGATCCGTCAGCAAGAATGGCAGCAAATGCATATTTGGAGGCTTGGATCTGCTGCACGTGCTTCAACTGATCCTGCATAAGAGTTCTACCCCAGGTCACGACCGATCCGTCAGCAAGAATGGCAGCAAAAGCACTGTCAGTGGCTTGGATCTGCTGCACATTCTTCAGCTGGTCCTGTACAGAACTACTGTCACCACCGAACTGTGGAAAACCCCAGGTCACGACGGAGCCATCGTCAAGAATGGCAGCAAAAGCGCTACCGGTGGTTTGTATTTGCTTCACATTCTTCAGCTGATCCTGCACAGCACTGCTGTCACCACCATAATCCGAATGACCCCAGGTCACGACGGATCCATCGCCAAGAATAGCCGCAAAAGCATCACAGGCAGCTTGGATCTGTTGAACATTTCTCAGCTGATCCTGCACAGCACTACTGTCACCACCAAAGTTAACATGGCCCCAGGTCACGACGGATCCACCGCGAAGAATTGCAGCAAAAGCGGCAGCACTGGCTTGGATTTGCTGCACACTCTTTAGCTGATCCTGCACAGAACTGCTGTCACCACCATAGCAAGGATTACCCCAGGTAACGACAGACCCGTCGCCTAAAATGGCAGCAAAAGCACCTTCACTGGCGGCCTGTATCTGTCGCACATTCTTCAGCTGATTCTGCACAGCACTACTATCGCCACCGCAGTAAGCAAGACCCCAGGTCACGACGGATCCATCACCAAGGATGGCAGCAAAAGCAGTACCAGTGGCTTGGATCTGCTGCACATTCTTCAGCTGATCCTGCACAGCACTGCTGTCACCACCAAACTTAGCACGACCCCAGGTGACGACGGATCCACCGCCCAAAATTGCAGCAAAAGCGCTGTGAGTGGCTTGGATCTGCTGCACATTCTTCAGCTGGTCCTGCACAGAACTACTGTCACCACCGTGGTCAGCATCACCCCAGGTCACGACGGATCCGTCCCCGAGAATGGCAGCGAAAGCTGAGGTAGCGGCTTGGATTTGTTGCGCATTCTCCACCTGAGCCTGCACTTTGCTACTGTCACCACCAAAGTCAGCACGATCCCAGGTGACGACGGATCCGTCGCCAAGAATGGCAGCGAAGGCGAGCTTAGAGCCGCGAACTTGGACTCGGTCTATTTGCAGCGTCAGTGAGTCACCATTTTGCAGCCTGGCACGCTTGACCGGTGCACGCGCATCCAGAACGCAGCCAGACGAGTCCACCAGCCGGCCTCTACCTGACTTCCCCAATCAGCCACAGAAATAACTAAACTTTCCGATCACTACTAAACTATGAGAACCCAAAAAGTTCAAAGGTTGGGTATTGGGGAACTCAGTTACCGACTCCCAGCGAGGCCTGTGCCCGGCGTTTGAAGTTTGCCACCTCTTCATCCAAGTCCGTTGTCACTGCAGCTGTCTTGCCACTCAACAATCGGACATTCACAGTTATCGACATGTTGCAGACCGACAACTGAGAAACTCACGAAATCCAAGGTTTGAGGCTTCGGGTATTAAACATGTCGGCTGAGGAAGCTTTGAGGGGCTTTGGAGGCCATGGGCTCTGTTGCAAGGATCCTCTCGGTACCTCTGCACCTGACACCGTACTGTTCCATGGCAGGTGCCTCTTTCGATACTGAAGCTAGTTCTTTGTTACGACGGTCTACCCTCTTGAAGCTTGATGTTTGCAATGCTCGTCGACAGATCATCAAGCTAAACCTTAAACCCTAAACCCTAAAACTAAATCCTACAGCCCTTACATCCTAAAGCTCTTCAGTGCCCTGCAGCCCCGAAGCGCTGCAGCCCTGAAGCGCTGACTCATGCCCATAGCTTAGAAGCTGCCCCCCCACCCTGCAATAGTATAAGGATTTACTTTAGGGGCCTCACTTATTGCCTATACTATTTGGGGGTTCCTTATTCCTATTCTAAGTGACTCTAAGGATTTTTGTTTAGGGCCGCCTTTTTCCCCTACTGTTTAGGGGTTTAGGGTTAGGACTTGTGGTTTTGGGTTAGGGTTTAGGTTAGAAGGGGCCTCCCGCCCTGTTTTAGTGGTATAATAGGGCTATTATTAAGGTACTACTATATTTTTTGGGGGGGCTCCGAAGCCTTATTCTAATTATAATATGGTATACCTTAGCAGGGGCCCCCACCCTGTAATAGTGGTACAATAGGAACATAATAAGGCCCTAATATAATCCTTATAGTCACTATTACAGGGTGGGGACAGCTTCTAACCCATAGCCCACACGAAAACCGTAAACTCGTAAACATTGCCTGCATGCCGCAGAGAGACTCCTACTAGGCGTCTTTCATGTTCGGACCTGTCCTAAACCCTTGACAGTTTTACCTCAACAAACCTTTGAAATAATAAACCCTAAATCCTAAACCCTAAACCCTAAACCCTAAACCCTAAACCCTAAACCTTTGAAATAATAAACCCTAAATCCTGCACCCTAAACCCATTAGAAACCTTTCAAGGAATGCAAGCGTTTAGTGCGCGAGGCCACTCGAGGCTGTGCACTTCGGGGGCCATAACCCTTTTCAGAAGTACACTGGCTCTCTGGCTTAGTTGTAGCATCCTTAAGGGAGGGGGGTCCAAGGGGGGTATATAGCCTAGTGATCCCTAATTCTCCCTAGTACTCCCTAAGGTCCCCTTACAGTCCCCTACGGATTCCTTATACCCTCCCCCCTGGAACCACCCTCCCTTAAGGATCCTATAACTTAGGGCTCAGGCTTTAATTATGAAGTTTCGCGGGGTCCCTGAACTGTGAGTCCCAGACCCCAAAACCCCCAACCCTCAACCCCAAACCCAACGTTCAGGGCAGTATGTCTCGCTACTCCTTCATGAAGGAATACAGAGTTTCGTGCGGGGTCTTATGGGGTTTCATAGGGTTTGCAGGGTTATTATCGGAGTATGTGGGATATATCTTTCTCTCATAGAGTGCTTCATACTATAAGTGAGGGTGAGTTCCGCATTCGTCTAACATTGGGGTCTCTGAGACTATGTCGAAACGTCTTCTACTGTAAAACTTGGGTACGGCCCCCACTCAGTACTAGTTGAATAATACTCATAATCTAGATAAATTAGGACCTTAATAGTAGCCCCATTATAGACTCTTACTGTATGCGGGCAGTACCTAATGTAAAACATTCTAAAACTTCGAAGAGGAGTTTGCATGGTCTCTAAAATCAAGAGGGGGCCCCTGTCTCGCAGTGCCCTTCAAACAAAGATGCTACCTTGTACTAGGTGCTGAAAAGAACATGCACCTGTTAGACCTGTTATATACGCTTGCAAGTATGGGTGACTATCGTTATGGCTACTTACAAGCCCGATTAGGGAACTTATTGCACTTGTAGCACAGATAAAACTAACCAGGAACCTTCAAGTGCTACCAGTAGGAAAGTATTTGGTTCCGGAGGCTGTTCGTTGAAGCTTGCAAGCCCTAAACCCGAAACGGAAAGGCCTTAATCTGGGGATCTTAATAATTGGCCCTCGTAGTTGTTAATGCTGAGGCCCACCCTTTCGATGAAACCTTAACAGGAACCCTCGGAACGCCTGAACGACTAGACAGGGCTTGGTGTAGATGCATGTATGTATGTATGCATGCACGCAAGCAAGTATGTATGAACGTATATATGTATGTATGCATGGATGTGTATATATATATATACATATATATATATATATATATCATATATGCCGATGTATACCTATATGAATGTGTATATATATATATATATGCATGTGTATGTATATATGTTTTTGTGTATGTATGTCTGTATGTGTGCGTGTGTGTATGTCTATGTGCATATGTCTATGCACATGATGTATGTGAGTTTATATATATATATGTGTGTGTGTATATATATTTATATTTATATATACACGTACATGTACACGCATATGTACATATGTACATGTGTATATATATATATATATATATATATATATATATATATTGTGTGTGTACGTATACCTACAGGTGTATGTATCTCTATACGTATACGTATATGTATATGTATATGCATATGTATATGTATATGTATATGTATATGTATATGTATATGTATATGTATATGTATATGTATATGTATATGTATATGTATGTGGTTATGTAAATGTATATGTATATGTACATGTATATGTAATATGTCTATGTATGCCTGTATGTATTATATGCATATGTACATGCATATGCTTATGCATATGTATAGGTACATGTAGGTATCCGTATCTGTATATGCATATGCATATGTATTTGTGTACGAGTACGTGTATGTATGTCTGTATGTATGTGAGTATGCATATGTATATGTACATGTACATGCATGTGTACATGTGTATATATATATATATATGTACATACGTATATGTATAGGTGTATGTATATGCAATTTTACATGAATATGCATGTGGTTCTGTATATGTATATGTATGTGCGCATGTATTATGTGTATATGCATATGCATAATATGTACATGTGTATGTACGTGCATAGCTATCCGTATCTGTATACGTATAGGTATACGTACATGTGGGTAAACATGTACATGTGTAGATGTACGTTATATATAAATATATATAATAGTACCTTGTTTCAGTTTGTATTATATACTACTATATTTTAGTGTCTATGTACATATAGAAAATATGAGAACCCGCAACAATAACATTCCTAACGGTGCAGGCGCCCGTATCAGAATACCCAGACAGCCCCGGAAAGAAAGCCCTGACGAAGTCCTTCCCCAACGCTAAGTAACTAGGGTGCAAGGTTCCTTTTAATGGTACTAAGGGTTTCAGTATGGGGTTCCCTGTAATGGCTTTGGGGTTTAGGGTCTACTTCAAGGTTCTTAGGGTTTGGTAACTAGTGTAAGAAATAAGGCAACCATACTTATGACTAGTTAATAGCCCTAATTGAGGTACTTATAACTTATAACTGTACTTACTAAGTCCCATGAACCACCAAACATGAGCCCTAAACCCTAAACCCTATAGATCCCTTTGAGGAATCCTATAGATCCCTTTAAGGAGCCCTATTAGAGCCCTAAAATGCTGCGATAAGACAGCCAGGACCATCTTCGAAAATCCTACAAAGCCCGGCTGCCTCGCCGTTGACCTCGAAGATCTTGTCCTTACTGGGCTAGGGTCGGGGGACTTAGTAAAGAGCTCCTTAAAAGGGTTTAGGGTATAGGGTTTAGGGTTTAGGGTTCAGAGCCACGGTTTAGGGTTTAGGGGTTGAGGGTTTAGGGGTTTAGGGGTTCAGGGTTTAGGGTTCAGGGTTTAGGGGTTTAGGGTTTAGGAAGATCTTGTCCTTACTGGGCTAGGGTCGGGGGACTTGGTAAAGAGCTCCTTAAAAGGCTCCTTAAAGGGATCTATAGGGTTCCTTAAAGGGATCTATAGGGTTCAGGGTGTAGGGTCTACTTGAAGGATCGGGGGACTTAGGAAGTAGGTAGTAAGTAGACTTATAAGTACCCTAAAAGGGACCCTAATTGGGGTTATGGTACTTATAAGTCCCCCAAAAATAACCAGTTACTAAGTCCCCCTAAACCCTAAACCCTATACCCTTATAGAATCCCTATAGATCCCTTCAAAGGACCCCTTTAAAGGAACCCCTTATGGTTACTAAGTCCCCGGACCCTCCAAGTACTGGGTTTAGGGTTCAGAGCTTAGGGTTTCCGAAGGTTCGGTTTTCCGGTAGTTATGGTTGGTCACGGGTGTTAACGATTTAGGGATGCTTGAGATAAACCCTAACCCGTAAACCTTAACCCCCTAAACCCTAACCCCGAAACCCTAAACCATAACCCCGAAACCCTAACCCCTAAACCCTAAACCCCCTAAACCCTAACCCCTAAACCCCTAAACCCCTTAAACCCTAACCCCTAAACCATAACCCCTAAACCCTATAACCCCTAAACCCTAGACCCTACACTCTTTGGGACCCTTAAAAAGTTAAACTCCTAAGAGCCAACCAGAAGAACGCCAAGTGAAGCTTCCAGGCTCATGGCTGAAGGCTCCGTCTTTAGGGTTGCCTTTAAAGGGCTTCTTATAAGGTAAGGGTTAGGGTTGCCTTTAAAGGGCTTCTTATAAGGTAAGGGTTAGGGTTGCCTTTAAAGGGCTTCTTATAAGGTAAGGGTTAGGGTTGCCTTTTGAAGGGCTTCTTATAAGGTAAGGGATAGGGTTCCCTTTAAAGGGCTTCTATAAGGGTAGTATACGGGTTAGGGTTCCCTTTAATGGGCTTCTTGTAAGGGTACGGTTAGGGTTCCCTTTACTGGGCTTCTTGAAAGGGTACTATAAGGGTTATAGTTCCTTTTAAACGGCTCCTTATAAGGTTATTATGAGGTTAAGGTTCCCTTTAAAGGGCTTCTTATAAGGTTTAAAGGGCTTCTTATAAGGGCTTGCTATAAGGGTTACTACGTATGTTGTTTAGGGTGTAGGGTTCAGGGTTTATTAGGGTTTATTGTCACTATAAGAACGACCATGTTGCCGTAAGGGCTGCCATAAGGGGTATGATTTAGAAGCTGCCCCCACCCTGTAATAGTGGCTATAAGGATTATATTAGGGCCCTACTATCTTCCTATTATACCACTATTACAGGGTGGGGGCCCCTTCTAAGGTATGATGCGGTTTTAATATGTGTGGCTCGGGGCACGTTTCAAAATGTTTAAGTCCAGTCCTTCTCAGTGGAGCAAAACACACCTCCCAGCTCTTAGAGATACCCAACTCCCCACTCATGTGGGCAGTTGTCAAAATTATGGTCCTTTTTTGGGTACCCTAAATAGGTGGTGCCGTATCATAATAGGCACCCAAAAAGGGACCATAATTTTGACAACCACCCATGTAGATTTAGGGTTTGGGGTTTAGGATGTAGGGTTTCGGGCCAGTTTGGGGTCTTGGAGTTCAACATCTGCAGACCTAGCCTCAAACCCTACTTGGAGGCCCTGTTGACTTAGTAAGTAGGGTTAGTAAGGTGGGTTATGGGGATTATAATAGGGTTCCTGGGGGATACTAAGTAGACTTACTAAGTCAACAGGGCCTCCAAGTAATCTACACCGTAAACTCCGAATCCCATATAAACGACTAAACCCTGGACCCTAAACCTGAATTCCCAATCCCTACTTCTGATACACCCGGAGCCACAGGATATGGCGGAGTCAACAAAGCCTGAGCCTACGGCACATATGAGCCGCTCAGACGACTTTACGTAGACCCCACACCAAAAGACCAGTTTAACTAACGCCTCCGACTTTAAGAAATAACATACAGGAACTGCGGCTCTGCAAGACCACCTATTACAGCCCTTACGAAGGCCTCAAACCCTACAAAGCTCGAAGAGGAGCCAAAAAACAAACCTAGAACCTGCTCAGCAACACCCTAGCCCCTAAGCCCTAAACCCAAAACGATCCTAAACCCGCAATCGAAGCAACCAGTGCGAAAAACATAGATCTGTATGTCATTATGGTTCAGGTCCGAAGAGGGAGACATCAAAACGTTCAAGTATGTCAAAGGGGAGAAGGAGGGACCCTTAATGGGGACCCCTACCCTATCCCACGTTTTACCCTTGGAGTATGGAACTCCAGAACCCCGCCGAAACCCTAAACCCGAAATCTTAAACTCCAAACCCGAAACCCTAAACCCGAAATCTTAAACTCCAAACCCTAAACCCTAAACCCCAAACCCTTAAACTCCCTAAACACTACTCCAAGCCTACACCTTAAATCCTAAACCTTAAACTCCCTAAACACTACTCCAAGCCTAAACCTTAAATCCTAAACCTTAAACTCCCTAAACACTACTCCAAGCCTAAACCTTAAATCCTAAACCTTAAACTCCATAAAACCTACTCCAAGCCTAAACCTTAAATCCAGCTGAAGCTCATAGGGTCTCACAGGATTCTCAGGGTGAGCCAGATTCCAATCCGCCAGGAGCCCTTCCGGGAAGACGGCTTTCACCTTAGGGTTTAAGGATATTAGGGTTTAGGGTTTAGGGCTTAGGGTTTAGGGCTTAGGGTTTAGGGTTTAGGGCTTGGGGCTTAGGGTTTAGGGTTTAGGGCGTCTCGCCGCGCAGCGGCAGTATTTTCTATGTAGGATGGCGCCCCAACACTCCCAGGGGTGTGGGGGGGCGGCATATCGACGTCTAGCGTTCGAATGCGATTCCACCACTAAACAATTACACATTGGTTCCTCACCTTTTCCCACCCGCTGTGAGAATACACAGGCTACCACCCAAAACATTGCCTTTTAGGGTTTAGCGCTTACGCCCTCAATTCCCACCTGCCCGGTCTGTCTGTTGGGCCGCACCTACACACGCCACAAAACAGAGCGGGTCAGGTCAGGGGTCAGGGAGAGGCCAGGGGAGGGTCAGGGGGGCCAGGAAGGGGCCAGGGGGGGCCAGGGGGCCAGGGGAGGCCAGGGGGGGGCCAGGGGGGGTCAGGGGGGGCCAGGGGGCCAGGGCGGTCCCAGAAAGCCAGGAAAGCCTCTACAGGCAAGGAAAAAACGCCAGGTCTCCCCCTAGGACCCGCCAGGAGGCCCCCGGGTCCCTGGAATCTGCCAGCTGGGGGACCCCCCTGGGCCGGCCTCTGGGGCCTTTTCTGAGGGGGGCCAAAAGGAAAACACCACAAAGGATTTGGTCGTCGGGTTTAGGGTATTTTAATCAGGGAATTCCCTCTGCGAATATGGGCGCCACGCAAGGGGCCTAATGGCTTGGCTCAGCCCTAGGGGCTGAATTCGAGGGTCCAGGCACCCTAAGAAAAAGGGTGGGTACGGCCTAAGCAGGCCTGGGTGGGAATTTAGGGCTTAGGGTTTTGGGTTTAGGGTCCTTCAAGTCAATACTTCCCAGGATTACTTGGTGGTTCATGGGACTTAGTACATACAGTTCTAAGTACCTTAACTGGGGTTACAACCAATTATAAGTGGTTTAGGGCTTGGAGATTGAGTAAGTACAGTTCTAAGTACCTCAACTAGGGCTATTAACTAGTCATAAGTATAGTTACCATTATTTCTTACCCTAGTTACTAAGCCCCATGAACCTCTAAGTAGGGTTTGGAGTTTGAGTTTAGGGTTTAGGGCTCAGGGTTTCGGAATTTGAGGATTAGGAATTAGGGCTGGGAGTTTGATGTTTAAGAGAAGCTTGGGGCTGAGGCCTGTTTAGAGTGGGGTTGAAAGCCCTCCCCTACGGTTGATGATATAAATCCTGCATTTCCCATAATAAGGAATATACCAGAATTCCCATGGTGTAGGGTCCTTGAGGTAATGCAGGATTTGTATCATCAACAGTAGTGAGAGGAAGAACCCTAAACCCTAAACCTTAAACCGAAGGATCCTACTTGTAATTTTTGTAGGGCCACGGGCTTCAGGGTTGAGGATTTGGGCCTCCGGGCCTTTGGGCTTCGATTTTGAAGGCTCAAGGTTTAGGGTTTAGGCTTTTGGGGGTTTAGGGTTTAGGTTTTAGTGTTTAGGGTTTAGGTTTTAGGGTTTACGGTTTAGGTTTTAGGGTTTAGGGCGTCTCGCCGCGCAGCGGCAGTATTTTCTATGTAGGATGGCGCCCCAACACTCCCATGGGTGTGAGGGGGGCGGCATATCTACGTCTAGCATTAGAAGGCGGTTCCATCACCAAACAATTACAAATTGGTTATTGTTTTCTCCCACCCGCTGCGAAATCACACAGGCTACCACCCAAAATATTGCCTTTTAGGGTTTGGGGCTTACGCCCTCAATTCCCACCTCGACCCTGGCTTGCCGCTGCTGCACACTTTGCGTGCTTTCGCTGCGTACCACTGTCGGAGGCCCACGAAACAAAAAAACGCATACACTTCGCCTCGAAGCACAAAGACAAGGGCACCAAGTGCAAAAGCATACAAGAAGTCGTGGTGAGCCAATGCCTGCGGCAGGGAGCAAAACAAAACTTGGGTCTAGCACCAAACAACTGAGCAAGGGGCACGGGTATATAGCATTGCAGAAGCACATACGTGCAAACCAACTTCGACGAACGCATGGGGCCGGGTAGGCTAGGTGCGACTCGAACCAGCTTTGCCAGAGCGAGGCCCAAATCACGGAAAAGGACAGGGGCTAGAGGGCATGGGTAGGGAGGCCAGCGCGGTTGCCAGGTCTCCCCCTAGAACAGCACAGGGGTCAGGGCACAGCGGACAAGGGCCAAACCGAATTTTTGCCGGGTCGAACTTCCAGAAGCACCCCCGAGTCCCTAAAATCTGCTAGTCTCACAGAAGGTCAGGGCGAGGTGGCCAGGGCCAGGCGGGGGCTGGCAGGGGGGGGCCAGGGGGCAGGGCCCCCCGCCGTACTCTGGTTTTGCCTGCACCGTCCCGCCCCTGCCCCAAATCCCAATAAACCGTAAACCCCTACACCCCAAACCCTCAGCCCTAAACCCTAAAACCCTAAAACGCCTATAAACCGTAAACCCTGAACCCTAAACCCTAAACCCTAAAGCCTCTATCAAACGTAAACCATAAGTTTGGTTATAATTGGGGTAACTCCATTTAGGGTACTTATAACTCTACTTATAACTTATAACCTACTTCCTAAGTCCCCTGCCCCTCCAAGTAGACCCTAAACCCTAAACCCCATAGATCCCTTTAAGGAACCCTATAGATCCCTTAAAGGAACCCCTTAAAGGTACTCTACTTATAACCTCCTATCAGATCCGAGGGGCCATCAGACCACGCAGAAGGTCGGAAGAGTCCAAGTCTACCCCCAGCTTTCCTTAGGCTTTTGTGCTTTTTTGTTAAGTGCAATAGCCCCTTTAAAAAAATGGGTTTAGGGTTTTTAGGATGGGTTTAAGGCTTTGGGATTTCGGAGTTTTGGGGTTTAGAAGGTTCGGGGTTTTGAGGTCCGATTGGATGCCGTGCATCACAAAGATTTGAGGCCGATGCCCTTCCTGGTCACCCCTTTTCAGTATGTGAAGAGGGTTTAGGGTTTAGGGTCCAGAAACGACAGCATTCGGTGTTCCCCCCTGTATGCCAAGACCGCGTAGGGAACGAATGGCATGTCAGCCATGCAGAGCGATTGAAACCGGATGAGCGTGATGTAAGGGCATGAGGAAGTTATAACAGGATTAACCCTAAACCCTAAACCCTAATTGTTTCAAGACTCCAGCAAAGGATTCTGTAGTAAGCTTTCTTCAAGGGTGTCTTTAAAGAGTTTCTGTTCCAGGGTGAGTTTAAGGGCTCCATTGAAGGGCTCCAGAATAGGATGTCTTCAAAGGTTCCGAGACTGCTCTATAAGGATTACCATAAAAGTTCAGTGAGTAGAGTACTTGGAAGGGCAGGGGACTTAGTAAGTAGGTTGTAAGTAGGGTTATAATTGGGGTAACTCCATTTAGGGTACTTATAACTCAACTTATAACCTACTTCCTAAGTCCCCTGCCCCTCCAAGTAGACCCTAAACCCTAAACCCCATAGATCCCTTTAAGGAACCCTATAGATCCCTTAAAGGAACCCTATAGATCCCTTTAAGGGTCCCTTTAAGCAATTCCAAGAGCGCTTCGCTTAGAACATCAGGAGCGCCTCCAGGGCGTAGACCGCGCCAGTTTGGCCGCGGTGCATCTCTACGGCTTTGAGGCCGAGGGTTTAGGGTTTAGGATTTAGGGTTTAGGATTTAGGGTTTAGGATTTAGGGTTTAGGATTTAGGGTTTAGGGTTTAGGCTTTAGGGTTGTGCGTGAGCTTCGTCTGCACTTGGGGCCCCGGTCCCGGAGACACTGCAGCATGGCGGCCTCGCACGGCTGCTGCACAGACACGGGTCAACCCGGCGACTGATCCTTATAGTAGAAGCCAGAAAGTTGGAATATGGTTTCAGGGTAGGATACCTTATAATTTACCACAAAGGGTTTAGGATAATCATATTCCAACTTTCTGGCTTTTACTTTAAGCATGAAGGTGCCCAAACCGGGATGTCTGCTCATGGCGCTCGCCCCATACATGGAGACGGCCTGCGACAGGGGCTGCCCCGCCGCTCACTCCAAAGTGCACAGGGTGCACAGCGGGATCTTCCACGGGTCGGACGGGTCCTCCTCCAGCTCCCGAAGGTTTTGTGACTTTCCCCGGTGCTTTTTGTTGGGCCAAGTCCCCCGGCCACCTCTCGCTCCCCCTCCCTCCCTCTCTCGTTGTCTCGCTGTCTATCTATCTCCCTTTCTCTCCCTTTCTCTTGTTTTGGCTAGTCTAGGGGTAGGTGGGCTAGCGCTAGCACAACGCGTACCTGTAACTACTAGTTTGTGCGTACTTTGGCGGCAAGTTGGGGGCTGATTGGAACCCTGAACCCTAAACCCTGAACCCTAAACCCTACAGCCAAAACCCAGAGTACGGTTCAGGCTTTGGGGAGCTCAGGCTTTGGGGGGAGAATCGTTTAAGGTCTACCTTAAGCCGGAATAACCTACCTTTTTAAGGACTTGTATAAGGAAATCATAGTAAGGAACCCTAAAAAAGGTAGGTTATTCCGGCTTAAGGTAGGGTTTAGGGTTAAGAAGCTAGACCCAAGAGTAACCTAGGAAGAAAAAGGGTGCCCTTTTTGGTTTAAAGGGGGTTATAAGGGAACCTAAACCCTTAAAAAGGGAATAGGGCCTACTCTGGGTCCTAGGAAGGGACGGTGGGTTTGGGGATTTGGGAATTCCAGGGCTTCGGCTCGAGGCTTCAGGGCTGCAGATTGTAATTGGAGGGTCTTTAGGGGACTTAGTAACCATAAGGGGTTCCTTTAAAGGGCTCCTTAAAGGCATCTATAGGGTTCCTTAAAGGGATCTATGGGGTTTAGGGTTTAGGGTCTACTTGGAGGGTCTTTAGGGGACTTAGTAAGTAGTTATTTTGTAGACTTACCCAGACCCCCGGGAGGATCCAAAAAGTAGATCCCTTAATGGGGGTTCCTATAAAGTACCCTTAGTAGTATAGGGCGCCAAATTAGGGGATCTACTTTCTAGATCCTCCCGGGGGTCTGGGTATAAGTATCATAACCCCAATGAGGATCCCTGTTAGGGTACTTATAAGTCTACTTATTACCTACTTACTAAGTCCCCCGACCCTCCAAGTAGGGGCTTGGGACTAGGGATTCCGGGAACTACGGCTGATGACATAAACCCTGGGTTTCCTTTAAAGGGATCTATAAGGGGACCTTTAGGGAAGCTACAGGGTTTCAGGGTTGAGGGTGATGATCTAAATCCTGCATTACCTTAAGGACCCTAAACTATGGGAAAAATGGTATATATTTCTTACTATGGGTTCTGCAGGATTTTTATCATCAACCGTAAGGATGGGGTGTCGGTTTTAGGGAACAGGGCTTCGGGGATTCGGGATGTAAGGGTTTTAGGGTGTTGAGGTTTGAGGTTTTGGGTTTTAGGTTGCTTTGCTCCGTATCCCTGAACCCGAAACCTGCAAACCCTAAACCCCTATGTAGACCCTTATAGGGACCTTTAAAGGAACCCTTCCAGATCCCTTAACCTAAACCATACAGTATCCCGTTAGAACCCTATCGTACCCTGAAAGTATCCCCCCTTCAGAGCCTACTAACTATAGTACCCTCACCCTTTCCTTCTTTAAAACCCCTAAACCCTAAATCCCCTAGACCCTACCGCCACTTTCAAGGGAGCCGCGGCCTTCATATTCCACGCTGACCTGGAGCTGAGAAAATGATTCCATGAAATAAGGAGTAGGGTTTGGGGTTTAGGGATTAGGGTTTAGGTTTCAGGGTTTAGGGATTAGGGTTTAGGGTTTAGGGCATATCGTACCACTACAGCGGGATGCTTATGATGATTTCGGGTGTGTTTCCTGCAAACCTCATGAAACCCTTTATATACAACCTTATGAAACCCTTTACAACCTTTAAAAGAACCCGAAAAACCCCACAGTAAAAGCCCAAAAGTTGGAAACCCCATAGCCTCAATCCTTAAGAGTAACGTATAGGGAATCCCAGCACTATTTGGCCTTAATCCGGTTTCCAACTTTATGGAGTTTACTGTAACCATACTCCTACACCCCCAAACCCATAAACCCTGCTCCTACACAAAACCCTAAACCTATTAGGGCTATTATCACCCAAACCCCCTAAACCCCTCAGCCCAAATCCTAAACTGTATGGAACCCTTGATTAGAAGCCCTAACCCACTCGCCAAAGACAGGCGACTTCAAGGCCGAGGCTGAGCGGGACTAGGCTGTTCTTTTAAAGGGATCCTTAAGGGTTACTTTGAAGGGATCCTTATAAGGGTTTAGGGTTCCCGGAGACTCCAATATCTCTGAAATAAGAAATACAGCTTAAATTAAATAACAGTAGGATCCCTACTATAACTTAGGGTATATTCCTGAGATCGGGGATATTGGAGTCTCTGGGTCACCTATTGGGTTTTAGGTTTACGGTCTGAAGTTTTGTAGGAACATTGAAACAACAAAGTAAAAGAAAACGCCACTGAACATGAGGGGATTTAGCGAGTAGGGGCTGGAGTTAGAGTTTAGGGAGCAGGAGGCGTTTGGCTTTAGGGTTTCGGGTGTGGCGTTTGGACCAAGGTTTAGGTTTGAGGATTTCGGGTTGAGGATTTAGGGTTTCGGGTTGAGGGTTTAGGGTTTAGGATGGGTTTAGGTAACATGCAAGTTTGGATACATGTGTGATTAGAATGGGGGTTCGCTGGGTCTGTTGTGAAACAAATGAACCATGTAGGGACTTGCAAGGGATATGTTTCTACTCGTGTTCAGATCTCCGTAGTCTGATGGGAGGCCAAAAGGGGGGTTTAAGATTCTTGGGGTAGGGATTCCTTAATATGAAACCCTACTCCCTACTAAACCCCCATAGGCTAAAACCCCTTTTGGCCTCCTATGAGTAGTCATGCGCAACGCTTTCTGCGCCTGGAAGGTTTGTGCCGTCAATGCCGTGGCAGGGCGCCCTCGCACGTCAGGCACCCACCTCAGAGTCTCAAAGGAGCTCGGATGTCTCGGTCCGCACATGTCCCTACGGTTTGGGGTGAAGGGCAGGGTTCTTATTTTTGAGCACCTTTTTCCCAGTGGTCAGGTGATGATGGCTAGCGGCAGTCAGGTAGCGGTTTTACTTGTTGTGGGTGTTGAGCACTCACCCTTATAGTAATCCTTATAGGAACCCTTTAAAAGGAACCCTTAAGAATCCTTTAAAGGATCAGGTTCCTACAATACTCGCCGCACACGCAGGTGTGGTTTCGAAAGTCACACTCACCGCGGAGATCTAGGTGGTTGTGAAAGTTAATGCTCGGTACTGTAGGGGCCTTAATTATGAGAATAGGGTTTGGGGCCCCTTTTTCGTATAACAGTTTTGACTATGAAAAGGAACCCTAAGGCCCTAAGGAATAATATTGGTAATTATTTAGGTCCCTATCCTAACCCTAAACTCCGTAGATCCCTTCTAGACCCCTTAAGGGGGGAACCCTTAAGGATCCCTAATATAATACCCTAAATAGTAGGATCCTTACTATAAGGACCCCAAAGTAAGGTACCCCTAATTTTCGGAAACTCCCATATTACATGCAGCTGGAGTGGTTTGGAAGTCAACTCTCGCTACGTGGCGCATCAGCACTCTGTGCGTTCATCTGGGCTGGCGTTGAAAGTCAGCATTCAGGGTTTAGGGTTTAGGGCTTCGGGCTCAGGGTTTAGCGTGCATGGTTTACTTTAACCCCAAATCACCTACCTTCTTTAAGTTTCGTATAAGGAAATCATATTACGGAACCCGACAAGGGTAGGTTTTGAAGGGTCTTAGGAAACCACATCCAAGAAGCGCTCCACCCCATGCGCACAGCAAAAATGCTGCCAACCCTAGACCTGAAAACGCCGATAAAGCCCCAGACCGTTTAAGAGCTCGTATATGGGTTCCTTTTCGGGTTCCTTTCAGGGTTCCTATAAGGGCTGCTGTAAGGGTCCTATAAGGAATCTATAGTGATTCTGCTGCGAGCTCGGCAACGTTACGGATCAGGGTTGGGGTTGAGTTTTTTGGTTTTGGGTTGGGTTTTTTCACATGCGGGCTCCTACTTTAATTTAGGGCTCCTACTTTAATTTAGGGCTCCTACCTTACTTTAGGGCTCCTACTTTAATTTACGGTGTGTTTCTTGATTAAGGGATAATGGAGTCTCTGGGAAGGAACCCTCAAAGGACCTCTTGAGAATCCTCAACCCTGAGCCCTAAACCCTTAACAGTTTTTTAAAGAACCCTAGGTAGATCCCTTATAGATCCCTTCAAAGGAACTGGATTCGAAAGAGCCCTTAAAGGAATCCTTGAAAATCCCTCAAAGCCCTAAACCTCTAAACCCCTCTAAACCCTACATCCTAAAACCCTAAAGCCTATAGATAGATCCCTTAAAAGGAACCCTAATAGATCCCTTTAAAGAAACCCTAATAGATCCCTGTAAGGGAACCCTAGTACATGCCCAGTGGCTCTCTGTGCGGGTCCAGCTCGAGCTGTCGCGGCGGGGGCAGCTTTGGGGGTAAGGGGCCCTAAACCCTAAACCCTAAACCCTAAAGGTTCAGGCTTTTGGGCTTAGGGGCTTTGGGTTTAGCGGGGTTTACGAGTTCGGAGGTTTGAGGCTCAAGGCTTCGGGTTCAGAGGGGTTTAAGGGTTTATAGGGTTTAGGGTTTAGGGTTTGGGGTTTGGGGTTTAGGGTTTAGGGTTTAGGGTTTTTTAGGGCTTTAGGGCTTATCTCCCCCTGCCAGTGCTTAAAGGCTTCCTTAGAAAGGTCCAAAAAGGGCTTCAGGATGAAAGGATCGTGAGATTGAGAAACTTAACGGGTTCAAGGGTTCCTGAAAAGGATCTATATGGGTGGTTGTCAAAATTAGGGTCCCTTTTCGTGTACCCTAAATAATAGGTGCCGTATTATAATGGGGATCCCAAAAAGGGACCGTGATATTGACAACCACCCATACTTGGAGGGTCGGGGGACTTAGTAAGTAGGTAGAAAGTAGACTTATGAGTACCCTTAAAGGGACCCTAATTGGGGTCATGGTACTTATAAGTCCCCAAAAATAACCAGTTACTAAGTCCCCCGACCCTCCACCCATATGGGTTTAGGCTCAAAGGACCGATTGGACTTGGTAACCTAAACGGCTTCCTGAAAGGGTTCTGTAAGGGATCTCAGGGTTTTAGGGTTTCGGGTTAGAGTTTAGGGTTTAGATGCAAAATATGTTCCTTAATCTTGGAGTATCTAGGTACTTCTGACTACAACCATATCTACAAAGTCCCATGATCCTCCAGGGACCGCTTTCCCAGAGAGCCCAATATCCGGATCCTGTCATTAAGGGCTTGGGGTTGTGGGTTTAAGGGTTTAGGGTTTAGGGTTTAGGTTTAGGGTTTAGGGTTTATGCATGCTTCTCTCGGACGGTCTCGAAGCAAAGGCCTAGGGTTTAGGGGTTTACCGCCCTCCCAAGATGGAAGCAGTGTAAGGGCTGAGACTCTATCCACATCACGCATGTAAGATTATGACCTTCTCAGCAGCCTAAACCCTAAACCCTAAACCTCTAAGCCCCTAAACCCCAAGCCCCTAAACTCTAAACCCTAAACCCCTAAACCTCTCAAGTTTGCAAAATGCTTCGTGTTCCGGCACTACCGAAGCAGGTAGCTTCCATCAGGCTGAGGGTTTCTTTTTTAGAAGGGAATAAAATAAGGGTACTACTGGGCATCCTAGCCGCACCTAAACCCTAAACCCTAAGGTTTGGCCAAACCGTGTTTTTAGAAGGTTTGGCCGAGGGGTCCGTTCAGCTAGATTTGCAGCCAGCTATTGGGGAAATCCCATTTGCGGGGCCTTCCTCTGCAGCAAGCTATTGGGGAGACTCCATTTGTGGGGTCTTCTTCTGCAGCAAGCTATTGGCGAAATCCTAGTTTTGGACCTTCTTTCGTTGCAAACTACTGGGGAAGTAACATTTGCAGGGCTATTTCTGCGTCGAAGTTCGTCGGGAATTCCGAGTTGCAAGCCTTTGTCTGACATAAAACTATTCGGGGATGTTAGTCCTGTACTTTTTCTTTATTTGCCCACCCCAATTGCAAACACCTTTATCACAGGTTCTGGGTTCTTGAAAGCTAGCCTGCATGGCGCAAAAACAAAGCGAAAAGGCTGTACAGGAATTGAGAATTTACAGGGCGTACGGCCGGGTTCAAGAAGCCCGAAACCCGCAACCCAGAACGAACGACTCTCTCTCCCTAAACCCTAATCCCTAAACCTTGCGGCCTGAAGATAACAATTTGGACCGTATTGTTGTTCGCAGGTTCTTGTTATAAACTAAGGTCGGTATCTATACGGACTCGGACCATACAGACAGTAGATTTGGGTGGTAGGTTAGTTATGGGTAGGGTAGGGTCTCGAATACGGACACGTAGGCAAAGTCGTGATGCAGAACGTAGGTGGACGTGGGCTCGCCAACACAGTTGATTGCAGTATACAATGACCGAAGGCTGATAGTGATAGATCTTGAACACCGTGTTGTCGTGGTGGAAGCCAAAGAAGTTGTGGGCGCTCATCTTGTGATCTTGAAGGGCGGCGAGGAACTGTTGCCAAACGCCACATTGGTGCCAGGAACAATCGCCGTGATGTGCGGTCAAAATGGAAAAGGCGGAAAGGGTTGTGTGGCGGTCGTCAGTGTGTGGACGTTGGCAATGACGGGGATCCAATTGTATCACAGTCTGCATCTCGAAATAGGAGAGGAGCAAGGGGAGGACGTCAATGAAGGAAGCCATTCGTTGGTGAAGAAGGGAAACCAACTGTGTTTGTACAGAAAAGCAGCGGTGAAAAGGCTGCGGGTATGGGACTGACGAAACGAACTTATCGGGCATGTTTTCCAGAGCGGGATCTCGGTGGAATCAGGTACTCAGAACTTCGCGGACGGACCGTCGTCGGCGAGCAGCACAATCCCGGTAGATGAGTGCCAAAGGAATGAGTTGGTTTTCTGGTAGGTGATAGCGGCGTCGTATCCGTAAATTGTCCGAGGCTGCAGTGGGTCCTCCTCGTTCATGTGCTATGATGTCCAACATAATGCGGGCACGATGTCTGATGCAGTTCTGCACGTCCTGATAGTACGGGGAGGCAGGAGTGCATTGGCGCCATTGTCGGAGCCACTGTTGTCGGCGACGTTCTGCGGCATCTCCATGGAATGATACGGTGGAATGTGTAGTGCCCGACTTAACCTTTGAAACCTTCAAACAATCGACTTTCGGAGCCACAGGCAAACCCTAAGCCCCAAAAGCCTTTATGCTAACCCCTGAACCCGGCTCTGCAGTCTGTTCCAACTTTCTGGCTTCTACTGTAGGGTCTTCTTGTGCATATGGCTTATGAAAGGCTTTAGGCCCTGAGTTTTGCGGAACTGTAGAGCATCTTGGTCCAGGAGTGTAGAGTATCTAATTCTAGGAGATTGAAGGGTTTTCTGTAGTATGATTATGGCATTCCATAGGATCTTATCTGGTTGATAAATGGTTTATGCAGGTTTCGCAGGACTAAACCCTAAACCCTACTTTAACCCTGAAGGACCTACATTCTTTTAAGGACTCATATAGGAAATCATAATAGGGAAGCATAAAAAAGTTGGTTATTCAGGGTTAAGGTACACCCGATATGGGGGCCTTGACTAGTAGAATAGGGTTCCTTTAAAGGGCTCCTTGAAAGGGGATCTATAAGGGATACTAGAAGGGCTCGATGATGTAGGGACCTTCATAATATAATTAGAATAGGGTTTAGGGGTACACTTTACTATTACTATAAGAAGGAACCCTCAGGAATAATATTGGTAATTATTCAGGCCCCTAAAATCGCAAGCAGGGCACTATCAAAAGTTGGCTGCTCAAACAACAATAAGACAAGCGTTGCTATTGAGCTGGCCGTACCAACTACCCCTATCTATCCCTGTTTCCTCCGATTCTTTAACTGCCACGCACTGCACAACTGTCAGCACTAACCCGAGCATCACCCCAGGTCACAATAGTGTTGCCGTCAAGGATGGCAGAAAAAAGAGAGCAAGAGTATTGAATCTGCTGCACTTTCTTCAGCTTGTCCTGCACTGCACTACTGTCACCACCAGCAAAAGCATCACCCCAGGTCACGACGGATCCGTCGGCGCGAATGGCAGCAAATGCCTTGCCGGAGGCTTGGATCTGCTGCACATTCTGCAGCTGAGCCTGCACAGCACTACTGTCACCACCATCGGCAGCAGCACCCCAGGTCACGACTGAGCCATCTCGACGAATGGCAGCAAAAGCGTAGTCCGTGGCTTGGATCTGCTGCACATTGTTCAGCTGAGCCTGCACGGCACTACTGTCACCACCAGCCGAAGCATCACCCCAGGTCACAACAGTTCCGTCAACGAGGATGGCAGCAAAAGCTTTGGAAGATGCTTGGATCTGCTGCACATTCTGCAGCTGGGCCTGCGCAGCTCTACTGTCGCCAAGATCACCCCAGGTCACGACCGATCCGTCACCAAGAATGGCAGCAAAAGCAGAGCGAGAGGCTTGGATCTGCTGCACGTTCCTCAGTTTATGCTGCACAAAGCTACTGTTACCAACATGCCCAAGCCAAGGATTACCCCAGGTCACGACGGATCCATCAGCAAGAATGGCGGCAAACACGTTGCTGCAAACTTGGATTTGCCGCACATTCTTCAGCTGATGCTGCACCTTACGACTGTTCCCGCCGTGGTGATCATCACCCCAAGTGACAACCGACCCATCACCAAGGATGGCAGCAAAAGCACGAGTCGAGGCTTGAATTTGTTGCACGTTCTTCAGACGTGCCTGGACCAAACCACTGGCACCACCCGCCCAAGCATCACCCCAGGTGACGACGGATCCGTCGGCAAGAATAGCGGCAAAAGCAGCACCAGTGGCTTGGATCTGTTGTACATTTTTCAACCGTGCCTGCACGGCACTACTGTCACCACCGTGATGTGCAGAACCCCACGTCACGACGGATCCATCGCCAAGAATGGCAGCAAAGGCGCTCCCAGAAAAGCCTCTGGCGGCTTGGATCTGCTGCACGTTCTGCAGCTGATCCTGCACAGTACTACTGCCGGCACTAGAGCGAGCATCACCCCACGTCTCGACAGAACCGTCGCCTAGAATGGCAGCAAAAGTTTTGCCAGAGGCTTGAATCTGCAGTCTGTTAATGTGCAAGGTCAGGGAATCACCCTTCTGAAGCCTTGCTTCCTTGACTGTCGAACATGCATCTAAAGCACTTCCTGCTGAGTTCAGCAGTCGCCCGTTTCCGACTTCAAGTGCGGTCTGTGCGCGACGTTTCACGGCTGCTACCTCTTCGTCCAAACCTGCTTTCAAAGCAACTCTTTTGCCACTGAGCAGGCTGACTTCCACTGTAACCGACATTTCCCTCGTCGGAAGAAGTCGAATATCTGAATCGTCTTTCTGGGCAAGTAAAGTCGGTCGCAATCGTAAACTTAGGCGCCAAGCCGTAGACTCAAACCGGCATCTCGGTTTCTACACCGCACGACAGAGGTACACCAGGAGGAGGCCAAGGTTCAGGGTTTAGGGTTTGCCCGTGCTTCTTCTTCTTCTACTACTACTACTACGTGGTGGAATCGGTTTAGGAGCCAGAGGATTTTCGGACGTTCGGACAGCTCTCGGCGGACTCCTTGCGGAGAAACTACATCAAGCTGAAAGCCAAACGCCTTAGGCTTTAGTATTTATGGGTTGGGGGTTTAGAGGATAATCTCGGGCCCTAATAATCAGACTAGGTGGAAGGGTATAATAAAGCACTTTGGGGAATATCATTGGCAATTGTTGAGGCCGCTGTGCTCATGCTGCGACCGCCACCGTCTTGCTTTTGCTGAAAGTCTGAAAGCCCGACCGCAGCGATTACTGTTGCTGCTCACAGCTCTTCGCATGAATATATGTGTATATATATGTATATATATATATATATATATTAAAGCATCGTGTATCATACATGCATGCATCAGGGGATGAAGTAGAATGGCGCATGGTAGTAGTTTCGCGTACGAGTGTCTGGTTTGGTGTCTGGCGACCTGTAAGTGTTGAAAGGAGCTGAACCACTAGCCCACCCGCAAACCCTTGAACCCCAAACCCAAAACCGAAAGCCCTGAACCCTGAACCCCAAACCCTATGTTTCAGCAATGAGAGTTTTTTTTTTGAGGGCCCTTTTCCGACTGCCTGTTTCAGCAATGAGAGGTTTGCAGTGTAGGCTTCAGGACTCGCGGATGCCGGGTTCATGAAAAGCAGGGCCTCGATAATTATGATGTACCCTAAGAGTCCAAGTACCCAAATAGTAGGGTTTCAAGGTCCAAAAACCATTCAGAGTATGGATTTTGGGACCTAAAACCCTACTACTATTTGGGTACTTGGACCCTCTGGGGTAGGGTTTTGGGTGGTGTCAGGGTTTAGGGTTTCTGGTTTAGGGGGCCCCGAAAGCTTTCCGACTTCTGTTACACTGTTACACCCCAAACCGATTGAATTTACACCGCTTCCGTCGATTAGGGTTTAGGGATAAATTGAAAAGACTTCAACCAGAATATGGAGCCTTCTATAAAAGAAGATGGATTCCTGAAAAAGTGGCCTGGAGTTCCTCCCGCTTGTCAGGCTCTGTGCAGCAGAACATGTTCATCCCGCGTCGCAGGGAGATATCTTTACGATACAGGGTTTAGGGGTAATCCTTAAACCCGTAACCCTGAAAGGGGTACAGGGTGGAGGATTTCAGTCAGGTGTAGGGTTTGAGAGCCAGCTACATTGTAAAAGTGGTCTAGGGTCGAGGCCTTTGGAGGGTTTTCAAGGTAAGCCTTCAAGCTCTAGATACGTCCGGTTTTGTTGCAGACTAGAGCTCTCTTGCACTGAAAGCTTTCTCTCCGACAGATAAGCTTTTCTAAAAAAACCATAATACATAACCTCTTTACAAACCCTGTATCAATCCATCATGAACCCTTCACAAAGCCATTAAAGCCCTTTTTTCGAATGCTTCAGACAAACCCTAATCCCTAAACCCAAACCCTAAACCCTTAAACCCAAAACCCTAAGCCCAAATCCTAAACCCTAACCCATTAAACCCTAAACCCTAAACCCAAATCCTATGAACCCTTGCAACCCCTAAGCTGGCAGTGTCTCCATCTCTCTCTTGAGCCGAATTACCAAGCCTGCAGTGATCGAGGAAGCGACATCCAGAGTTTTAGGGGTTTACGATTTAGGGTTTATAGGGTTTAGGGGTTTTAGGGTTTAGGGATTAGGGGTGCTTAAGAGAAAAAGGTGTCGGCGGTTCAGGGCTTAGCTGTAGCCGAAAAGACCTACCTTTTTAAGGAACCATATGTAGAAACCATCATAAGGAACCCTGAAAAAGTAGTTCTTGCCGGCTACAGGTAGGGTCTCAGGGTTCAGGAGGTTTAGTGCTTCGGGCTTCAGGCTTCGATTCAAGGTTTCGGGTTCGTGTTCAGGGTTTAGGTTTTAGGGTGTACCTGTATCCCCAAACCCTACAGAATGGTAGGTGTTATGACCCCCTAATTAGAGGGTCTGACTCTTGAAACGGTAGGTTTTTGGATCCCCAGGTATGATTTAGGGGTGTAGGGGGATTCGGACTTTGCAAGCCAGGGCCTGGCGAATTCGAATGGCTTTGGGTGGCATACTGAAGAGATTGGTGAGATAGGGAGTATACGCGGACATTATGCAACAGGGTTCAACATTCGAACGGGTGCTAGGGTTTCGGAGCGATGTTATGGGTTTGTGCTGGGTTTCTAAGTATAGCCCCAGTTAAAGTACTTTATGACTGTAATTACTAGGTCGCATGAAGCTCCTCCCGGTATGCTGGGTTAGGGTTTGGAGCCTGTTTTCTTCAGAGGTTCGGGTTCAAGAAAGGTTTAGAGTTTAGGGCTGGGGTTCGGGACGTTGGGGCTCGACAGGCTTGTAAAAGCTCCAACCCTACGGACATACCTAGAACAATGTTCCATGCGGCTCTTATATGGGGTTTCCAAAAAAAAGGGACCTAATATAGTACCCCAAAAAGGTAGGATCCTTATTATAAGGACCCCTAAACAAGGTACCCCTATTTTCGGAAATTCCCATATGTTATCCGGAAACTCTCCACTTTGGCCTACGCAAACTCCCTGCACTTTACCCAACCCAGGACCACCCACGGACAACTTAGCCCTGTTCCAGGGTCTTTAAGGGATTCTGCGGGGTTCGAAGAAGGTACTATAAGGGTACCGGGTTGGAGTTACTTTTGGGCTGGTTGCTCATGCCCAACCCTGGGCCCAGGACATCAAAAAAAAATCAGTTTTTGCTCCCTAAACTCTAAACCCCTAAACCCTGAAGCCTAAACTTCTGCTTGGGCTGATTCCACAAGCTTCTAATTTAATTGAGGGAAATCACCTACTACTTTGTACGGTTCAGGGTCGCGGGAAAGCCTAAACCCTTAACCTAAACCCGACATCCTAAAGCCTAAACCCCTAACTCCAGCTTACTTCCCGGGGCTTTCGGTCGAAATCTCAGCAGCCAATAAACACTTAGACCTTGAATCCGTTGGTTTAGGGGTTAGGGGTGGCTAATTGAATATATGCAGAGTATTCCTTCAAGGGTACTTTACACGGGGTAAGGTTTCTGGGTGGGTTTGCGGTGTCGGGTGTTAAATTGGCTAGAGATGAAAAGGCTTTCGAAGGTCATTCTAAGATGGAGTTGGCTGTTAATGTGGGGTTCTTGGTCTGGCATTTGCCGGCAAAGCAACTCAGGACTGGAACACAATCGCAGACCTTTGCGCTTGCGCTGTAGATGCGCCTGGCTTGGTATTAACTAAAGCCCCAAATCTCTGCTGTGCCTTGGGCAGCAGCAGGGACATACATGGAAGCTGTTCTGGTACCAGCACCCATAATCAATGAAGAGAGGAGCCTGGACATTGATTTAGCAACAGTCTAGCACAAATCTCGAACGGCGACTGGCTGCAGCTGCAGCTATCGCAACCCATACCCCCGGGAGGATCTAGAAAGTAGATCCCCTAATTTGGGGTCCTATACTACTACGGGTACTTTATAGGAACCCCCATTAAGGGACCTACTTTTTGGATGCTCCCGGGGGTCTGGGAATGCGAGCCATGACATGTACTCATCCTCGGGGTTCCTGTATGAATAAACTCCCAAAGCCCTATTCTACTTGTGAAGGCTCCTCCGGTGAACGGGCGTGACCCAGACCTTCCAGGATCCCTTGATGAAAGAATATTCCTTAGATCATATTAGGGATCCTGGTATAATTTGAGGTATACTCCTCAATGAAGGGGTTTTGAAGGTCTGGGGAAGCTACTGCGCAGGTGACCAGAACATTCCGAAACTAAAACAGCGGCCTGATGCGAACCACCCTTGCCAAGCAGGTTCATGGGACATAGTAACAATTACAGTTATAAGTTATAAGTACCTTCAACTGGGGCTATAAGTAATTAGCTCTAAGTATATAGTTACCTTACTTGTAACCCTAGCTACTAACCCAGACCCCCGGGAGGATCTAGAAAGTAGATCCCCTAATTTGGGGTCCTATACTACTAAGGGTACTTTATAGGAACCCCCATTAAGGGATCTACTTTTTGGATCCTCCCGGGGGTCTGGGAAGTCCCATGAAACATTAAGCCGATGCATGTCGAGTCAGTGTGGGTGGCCCGATGGCTGCAGTTGCATGGCTTGCGCTGCCCAAACTTCGTGCCATCCACCGTGCGGGATTCCCACACTTCTCATGATCCTCCTCTGGGACATGATGATTTCGAATCAGAACTGCCTTCTCGATGATGGTGTGGTAGATCTCCTGGTTGCTGGCCACTGCAAGCATGATGAGACGCTTGTCTTCCAAGTTTGACGCGTCTGCCTTGCCAATGTCCCAGTTCTCGGGATTTGGAAACCTGCTTGGCCCGGTAACAATGTACTTGTCGCTCTGCAAGAACCCACCCTGTGCTGCACAATACAGCTCCCAACAGCACCAGATACGGGCAAAGACATCCACAGCATCATTTCGAACAACAAGATATCTGTTTGCGCGCTTCAGAGCTTCAGTAAACGGAGCGTGCGCAGGATCGTTGCCCAGCTGCTCACTCAAGTCCAACGGGTTGTCTGACTGAATTATGGCGAAGATACAAATCCACCTGGATAGTCCTCTAAACTCTAAACTACTTGGAGGATCATTCGACTAGTAAGTAAGGTTATAAGTACCTTAATTGGGGTTGTAAGTAATTATAAGTCTAGTTGCCTTATTTATAACCCCAATTACGAAGTCCCATGATCCTTCTAGTAGGACCCCTTTTAGAAGCCAAATATAGTATTAGTATGGCACCCTTATAAACGGACCCTAAAAGGGGCCCTCATTTAGAGAACCACCCACCTAGGCTTAAACGATTTACGGATCCCTAAAGGAAGCCTTATTCTAGGAGACGTTCGAGGAACAGGCTAGGCTTCTCGGGCGCATGAGCAAAGCAGAGCTCGATGGACCGGACGAACTTGTGTAGCTCCTCCTTCGAACAAGGGTTCCTTTAAAGGTTTCTATAAGGGTTACTTTAACGGGTTTAGGAGTTAGTCGGTTTTTTTCAGGGTTTAGGATTCAGGGGTTTTAGGGTCTAGTGGTCCAGGGTTTAGGGCTTCTTCGGGCTTAGGGGAAAGGCCGGAACCCCAAACCGTGAACCCTCAACCCTAAACCACAATATGTGGGCCTGAATAATTAGAATAGGGGTTCCTTTTCAAAGGGGCCTCTAGGGGCTACTATTGGGAATACGATACTTGGAGGATCATGGGACTTAGTAAGTAAGGTTATAAGTACCTTAATTGGGGCTATAAGTAACTATAAGTCTAGTTACCTTATTTATAACCCAAACTACTAAGTCCCATGATCCTTTAAGTAAGGGTGCTGAAACTAAATTCTATACTGAACTTAGAATCCAAGCAAAAATTATAATTGTAGATGTTTCTTAGGGATTAAAATAACCAAAAGTTAAAAATTATTTCTAAGTACCCCTAATGGCTAGCAGGGTGACTGCAAAGGGTTATCATGGGGGGGTGGGGGGGTTGTGTAGCTTAAAGGATCATGGGACTTCGTAATTGGGGTTATAGAAAAGGTAACTAGACCTATAATTACTTATAGCCCCAATTAAGGTACATATAACCTTATTTACTAAGTCCCATGATCCTCCAAGTAAGGGTTATCATGGGGGGTTGGGGGGGCTATGTAGGGGCCTTAATAATTAAAATAGGGCTTGGGGATAGCAAGGAACTATTCTTGGCTGAGATCTGAACCCCTCCTGAAAGCTCAACTTTCAGCCTCCTTATTGTAGTTCATGTAGAAACCCAAAAAGATTAAAGGCCTTAGAGCCAACCAGAAGAACGCCAAGTAAAGCCCCTGGAAACCTTTGAATCCATGCTGCTTTTAATCAACTTGGGAAACCTCTCTTTTAAACCTCTATAAGACACTATGAAAACATAATAAGCTTGAATTAACCAAAAAATGCAACTCACTAAACTAAAAAGTCCTCGAAAATGACAGAACAAACTAGACCAGAAAGCCCCTCCTTCCAAGCATGGGTCACGAAGCACTCCACGCTGAGGCCCTCAGCGTTGAGGATCCGCGCATAGGGCTTCCTCAGCGTTACTGAGGTTCCTTTAGGGGGTCTGAAGGGGTTCCAAAATTTTGAGGGCACAGTTATAAAGTGTTTATAGGATTCTTATAGGGTTCCTTTGAGGGTTCTATAACGTACGTTTAGTTATAGGATCTCATAGGGCTATGAACGGTTCTTAAAGTGCTGTATGGGGTTCCTTCAAGGGTAGCATTAAGGTTTCTAGCCTCTCTACGGCTCTGCAGGGAACGGGCCATTTTGAAGGTTTAAGGATCAAGGCATTACCCTAGGCATCCAAGGACTCATATATCAAGGCTTTTGGGCCCAAAGACCATACTATACAAGGCTTTTGTGCTATTTTGATGCCCAGGGTTTTTTTTTTTTTGAGCGCCTTTTTCCGTCTTGCAGGAATCCGGAACATCTGTTTCAGATGCCCAGGGTTTGGGCTTAGGGTTTACTTTATCAGAGCTTGGGCGTTAGCGTGTTAGGGTTTCGGGCCCGGCACTATTTTACAAGTCTTCTGGTGTTTAGGGTTTAGGGTTTAGGGTTTAGGGCTGGAGGGTCCGGGGGATAAAGTCTGTTTCTAACTAAAAAACAAACAGAAGTTCTCCAGAATGCCCGAGCTGCTTGTGGTTGGAGCAAGCCGGTTTGACCAGAATGTCATTCACGCGATACCTGGGTCCAAGAAGATCGTAGACAATAAACTCTACATCCTGAACCGTGTACCCTAAACCTTCAACCACAAACCCTGAATCCCAATTTCGTCATGTTTTGGCAGTTCGGGATTAAGACAACGGCAACCCTGGTTTGGGATTTAGGGTTCAGGAACTTACGGAGAATATTCGCTCCGGGGCACATGTTGACAGAGTCTGCCTCTCCTCGCAAACGAACCTCCTGCGAGGCAATGTCGGGGGTTTTGGGATTTGGTACTTAGAACAGAGCTTCCATGGGTGTGCAATCAATCTTTCTCGATCTGCTCAAAGAGGTGTAAGATGGTTGACTAAACAAGCAACAGCAACCCCCAAGAATCCTCTTATATCACCCTTCTATAGGTGCGATAAACCGCTACAAAGCATGCATGCAACCATTCGATAAAACCCCATAAAGCCCTCATACAACTCAAAAACGCTTGAAAGGAGCAGTGAACAATAAAAACACGTTGCTCAAACCCAAAACCATGAAGCCGACATCCCGTTATACAATCCTCAACCCTCCTGGAACCATCCAAAAACCCTCTAAACGGAAAGTGAAGAAAGCCCTGCTTTAAACCTTTTTAGAACGGACCTCCTTGAAGGAACCCTTACAGGAACCCTTTAAGGGACCCCGTTATAGATCCCCTAACATCCCTCTAGTCTTAAACCATCAACCCGAGTCCCTAAACTCCAAACCCTAAACACCCCAACCCCAAAACCCTAAACACCCTAAACACCCAAACCCTAAACACCCTAAACACCCAAACCCTAAACCCTAAACTCCTTAAACACCCTCAACCCTAATCCTAAACCCAAGACCCTAAACCCTAAACCCAAAAACCCTAAACCCTAAACCCAAAACCCAAGACCCAAAAAAACCCTAAACTCTGAGGATGCAAGAAAGGCCTCGGCCAGCGTCTTCAGCTGGGCCACCGTTATTGAGTTCATCTCCGTAGGACCGATCTCAGGGTCTTGATTTAGGGTTGAGGGTGTTTAGGGAGTTTAGGGTTTAGGGTTTGGGGAGTAGGACCGATCTCAGGGGCTTGATTTAGAGGGTTTTGGGTTTTGGATTTAGGGGGTTTGTTGGGTTTAGGGGCTTGATAAAGGTTTCAAGGGGATTTTGAGGGTTTGATGGGGGTTTCAGGATTTAGAAGGCTTGATAGGGGTTTAAGGGCTTGTTTATAGGGCTTGATAACGGAAGTTAGGGCTTATCCGGAGAGTTTCATGGGCGTTTGGGGTTTTGGGTACTATAGGCTTTTGTTCTTACTTTAAAGGATTCTATAATTCGAGTTTAGAGCTTAGGGTTGTATCGGGCTTGATAGAGGCTTTATATGCGGCTTATGATTGTTCATACGCTTTCTTGCCGCGTTGGGTTTTGCAAGCGGCTTAACATGACGTGGGCATGAGGCTTTGTGATGTAGCCCGTATCATAGAACCCCAAACGGGAAACCCCTACGCTGCGGTCTGGGGGTAAGGCACTAGGCCGACAGCCTCGAAGCCCAAAACACTGCAAAATCGCCGCCATAAACCTGTGTGCTGGATTTAGGGTTTAGGGTTTTAGGTATGAACAACTACAAAACACATTACAAAACCCTTTACACAAAAACACCATCGTGCATCGCCCGGACGGAAGATTCGACAGGTTGCTCCTTTAGCATGCACCTATGCAGCGGAGAAACCAAGAAACCAAAAGTCAGTTTTGCGCGGCCGGCGTGGCGGAGTAGTTCATTCCTGAAATACACTTATACTGCTACATTCCCAATGGCTCCATGTACCTTTATAGTAGATTCTTAGGCCTTAAAGGGGTCCGTATATAGGTCGGGGAAACTCGGGTCCCAGAGTTCTGCAACGGAGATTTCAAGGCAGAGGTGCAGGCCATCTTCCCTGCAAAGGAGAGCTGCCCGAACATCTTTCTCGGCTCGGTCGTCTTGACGAAGAGGCTGGCATGCAGTGGTTTGGGGCCGCCATTCTAAGCCATCCACACGTCCATGCCGGACAACAAAGTCGATGTGTCTTTGTAGCCGAGGGAAGCCAACATCTGAAAGAATGCAGTGGCATCCCAGCCTGACTTCAGTCCCAAATCCCAACAGAACCTGAACCAGACCCAGAAAAGCACATCCGTTGAGTTGCAGCTCGTGTGGCGAACTTCTGCCCTGCGGTAGCAGCACCCTTGCTACTTAAAGAACCCTTTCTTATATTAAACACTGTAAACTTTTTGTAAACACTTTAAAGCCCGCACAACCTCCGAACTCGAAGCGCCCTCTAATTCCAAACTGACGGCCGAAAACGTCAGCTCCAAACCGTAGTGTTTCGGGTTTGTGGCCTGGAGGTTTAAGGTTTAAGGGGCTGTTGGGCAATCGGGGTTTCGGAGTTTCGAATCCTTGAACATGAAACCCCTGCGAAAAACAGTCCACCCTCATAAGGAGCACAGGCAGGGCCCTCTCTAACGGGAGCACCTCAACAAAGACGGTACCTTGACGAATCTGTCTATTTTGTATAGCAGCTGCTGCCCAAGACTGCCCTAAACCCCTAAACCCTACACCCCTAAACCCTACACCCCTGCCTCTGTCTTGGGACGTGACAGCGTACCTGCCGATGACAGCGGCAAGGACGACGACGGCGTTGGAGGTTGCTGCGCTGCTTTTGGGTCCTGGGCCTGAGACACCAAACCCCCCTTCAGCCCTATTGTAACTGGGTTTAGGGTTTAGTACAGGCAGAGTCCTATTTTAAGTAGGTTTAGGATTTAGTACAGGCAGAGCCCTATTATAAGTGGGTTTAGGGTTTAGGGTCGAACCCCTAGTGTAAATTATAAACAATAGATGTTTCGAGCCACCAGCCATTTCAACAGGAACCCCTACCCTAAACCCTAAACCCCAAAACCTTAACCAAGCCTGGAAGTTTCAGGAGGAGGCAACTAAGTGGCCTTAACAGTTTGGGGTTCAGGGTTTAGGGTTAGAGCAAGGCCCCTATGAAGAGGGTTCCTAAAAGGGCTCCATAATGACTCCATTCTCGGGCTTGCTATTATAAGGGTTCTCTAGATATTTCGACCCTTATGCTAGCCATCAAAACTCACTCTGAAGCAGGAGCCTAAAGAGCGATTTGTGTAACCTGAACGACACGCTTCAACACAAAACCCCCCGAACTCCTCAAGCACGCTCTTGAAAGGGGCAGAGTCCCTGAAACATAAAGGGAACTCCAGAAAGTTGGAATATGGATTAATCGTAGGATCCCCTATAATTTACCTTAAAGGGGCTACGATAATAATATTCCAACTTTCCGGCTTCTACTGTAAACCCCGAACATCCTTAAACCATCTTGAACCCCTAAACCCTAAACCCGGAAACCCTAAACCCCAAAAAAGGGCTCCCTTTTTATAAGGAACCCTATAGATCCCTTTAAGGAACCCTAAAGAACCCCGAAGAAGCAGACGGTTTGTCAGCTTCGAGTTCGAAGTTCGGCTTGGTCGTTAGGGTTCTAGGTTTAGGGGTTTTAGGGTTTAGGGTTGAGGATCTAGAGTTTCGCGTTTGGGGTTTAGGGTTAGGTGCCCAGTAACCTAGGAATAAAAAGGGCTCCCTTTTTGGTGTTGGGTAACTTTATAAGAAACCTAGGACTACGAAAAGGGGATAAGGGTACCACTGGGCATCCTAGGATATAGGAGCTCCTTTACAAGAACCCTAAACCCTAAACCCGCAAAGGAATTCTAAACCTTTACGTAAACGAACCCTCAACCCTACACCCTTAAGGGAACCTCCCGAGGTCTGGGTTGCCGCAAGACGAGCCAGAGCGCTGTGGGAGCTGCATAGGACTCCTCCATCAGTTGCTGCGCCCACTTCCTGGGTTCTTGTTGAGGAATTTACGGGGTTTCGAATTCCCGCTCAGGAATCCAGGGTTTAGAGTTTAGGGGATTTGAAGGTTTCGTGTAAGTGAACATACCAAGGAAACTCTAAGCCCTGTTGTTTGCCATAGATCCCTAGTCTGGTAACTGATATAGAACCCACTAAACCCCAAACCCGAAGCCCTAAACCCTAAACGCCATTAATAGTTTCCATAGACCCCTGTTTTGGGAACTTAAGTTGAATTCCAGAAAATAGCCAGAGAGTCCAATATCCCCAAACTAGGGAATATATGTCAGGGTTCCTTAAAGGGCTCCTTAAAGGGATTTATAGGGGCTCTATAAAAGAAGTAAGGAATACACATTACAATGTAATAGGATCCTTTATATGACTTAAAACATAAGCCATAAGTAAGGAATACTTCGGGCCCTTTTAAGGGATCTATGAGGGATCGAGAGGGTTTAGGGTTCCAGAGACTACAATATCCTTTAATTGAGGTATATACCCTAAGTTTTAGTAGGAACACTAATATGACTTAAAAGGAGATTGGAGTCCCATAAACCCTAAACCTTATAGATCCCTTACTAGACCCCAGAGTAACCTAGGAAGAAAAAGGGTGCCCTTTTTGGGGTTATAAGGGAACCTAAACCCTTAAAAAGGGAATAAGGGCCTACTCTGGGTCCTAGTTGTAGATCCCTTAAAGGAACCATTAATCATAAAATTCCTCAACCAGAGCCCAGCTTCGGCAGGGAACAGAGCTGGAGAGGACGCTGCCATGTCCTGGAGCTAGGGATCTTGAGATTTATGGGTTTAGGGTTTAGAGGGTTTGGGGTTTAGGGCTTTAAGGGTTTAGAGGGTTTGGGGTTTAGGGCTTTAAGGGTTTAGAGGGTTTGGGGTTTAGGGCTTAGGGTTTAGAGGGTTTGGGGTTTTGGGTTGAGCTTTATGGGTTTAGGGTTTAGAGGGTTTGGGGTTTAGGGCTTTAAGGGTTTAGAGGGTTTGGGGTTTAGGGCTTTAAGGGTTTAGAGGGTTTGGGGTTTAGGGCTTAAAGGGTTTAGAGGGTTTGGGGTTTAGGGCTTTAAGGGTTTAGAGGGTTTGGGGTTTAGGGCTTTAAGGGTTTAGAGGGTTTGGGGTTTAGGGCTTTAAGGGTTCAGAGGGTTTGGGGTTTAGGGCTTTAAGGGTTTAGAGGGGTTAGGGTTTAGGGCTTAGGGTTTAGAGGGTTTGGGGTTTTGGGTTGAGCTTTATGGGTTTAGGGTTTAGAGGGTTTAGGGTTTAGGGCTTTAAGGGTTTAAGGTTTGGGAAATGGGGCGTGACCATGGGGAACTAAAGGTCAACCTTTGGGAGTATATCGGGATTCTAGGGATCATAATACCCCACATAAAGGTACAAGGGTTACTTGCTTTACTATCAAGCTTTGAGCTTTAACCCTAAGCTTCCAGGACTTATTATTGGTCCGCAAGGATTCCAAGGCCCTACACAACCCTAAACCCCAAAACCCTAAACCCTAAACCCTAAACCCTAAACCCTAAACCCCTAAACCCCTAAACCCTAAACCCTAAGGGGCAGGCAGGGCAGGGCAGGGGGCGGAGGAGCGGGGCCGGCCAGGGGTAACCTCACAAACCGGAAGTCCTAAACCCGTGCTCCTCAACCGCGAAACCCCAAACCCTGAGTGAGGGTATGAACCCGAACCGAGGGTATGAACCCGAACCACGAACAACACGGACACGTTCAACACCTATGCCCTCATTGCCCTAAGCTTGCAACAAACCGCAAGTTCCAGACGTTGACACCGGACCCCCCCCCTAAAAACTTAAACGCGAGCCTGAATCCTAAATCCTGAACAACACTTAAACTAGAGCCTTTCGCCACAAATCCCAACACCGGAAACAAGCAGCGACGTTGACGAGACGCTTCGGGATTACGGCTACCTTATCAGGATGACTCATGCATGCTACTCCCGTAACTCTGTAGGGGTCCAGTATCCATATAAAATGTACCGAAAAAGGTGCGCTGCTGACTATTTATTCGTGCTGGAGCCCATGTAAGTATGTATATCACTGTAAACCTGTGTATCTTCATACATCCATGTGGGGGTTTCCGAAAATTAGGGGTACCTTCTTTTGGGGTCCCTAGAATAAGGATCCTACTATTCAGGGTTCTATAGTAGGGTCCCGCCAATTTCCGGAAACTCCCATATAGCTATGCCGACCCTTCAAGATCGATAACTAAGGTCGCAGATTATGCATGGACTGATTTTTCCTTTCTGCGAGGACCAGAGAGAAAGTCGGAGGCCTCACAAGGTGGGATGAAGGTAGGTAGGATTAAGGATCCCTTATATAAGGACTCTTATTTGGGAATATCCCACCTACCTTCATCCTACCTTTTGAGGCCCCCAGAAAGGAAGAAAGCGGAAAGACGCAAAGCTCAGCTCCATGAGCTGCTCTGCTTGGTTTTTTTCGGAAACTTCGGCTCGGGGGCTCTCTTTCATAGCGTTTAGGACATGTAGGTGGTTGTCAAAGTTATGGTCCCTTGTTGGGCATCCCAAATATCAGGTGCCGTACTATGATAAGGATCCAAAAAAGGCCATAATTTTGACAACCACCCCATGTAGGATTTAGGGAGGAACTCTGATCGCAACCCTTGGAGGAACCCGAGTCTGGAGCGAACGAAACGCCCTCAAGAGCGCTCGTGGCGAAGGAGATGCAAGGGACGGTAGGGGGTTTAGGGTTTAGGGTTTAGGGGTTTAGGGGTTTAGGGTTTAGGGTTTAGGGTTTAGGGGTTTAGGGGTTTAGGGGTTTAGGGTTTAGGGTTTAGGGTTTAGGTAGATTGGAGCAGTCTGCAAGAACGATTCCGCATGTTCAGTGCTCACTCCTGACACACAACATGGGTTTAGATCCCCCTAAACCCTAAACCCCTAAACCCTAAACCCTAAACCGCCCTGTAAAGGAACCCTACCTGAAACCCCGGCTCTCCTGCACTTCACTGGAAGCTTCGTGGGCAGTTTGCCCCCTTTCCGTTGGCTCTTGGTCTTCTCCAGCAGCTCCTCGAGCTTTAGGGTTTAGGGTTTAGGGTTTAGGCATGTGGGCGGTTTCCCCCTTTAAGGGATCTATAGGGGTTCTTTGACATGGATCTTTGGGGTTTAGGGGCTTTAGGGATTGGGGTTTACGGTCTAGGGGTTTAGGGTCTAGGGGTTTAGGGTTGAGAGCCCAGGGTTTGGAGTTTGGGGGTTAGGGGTATTTTAAAGTGCAGTGACTCTTTCGCCGCAATCACTTGCAGGTCCCTTGCCGGGTTTAGGGTTTAAGTGTGAGGCTTGTGATCAGGGTTTAGGGTTAGGGTTTGGGGTTGTGGGCTTAGGATTAGCGTGTGGGGTTGTGTTTTAGACGCCCTTAAGGGATAGAACATGATAGAACTGGGTTCCTGTAAAGCGTTCGGGTAAGGTACTTGGGTTTAGGAACGTAACAACGATGGTCATGTGTTTGGAGAGTTGATGACTACCAAGTGCACGTGTTACCAGGATTTCGTATGTGTCTGCATGGATCCAGTCGGGTTTTATCAGGGTTTGAAAACATTTTTTCTGGGTTCAGGGCTTATATTTGGGAGTTTCCGAAAATGGAGGACCCTAATATAGTACCCTAAATAGTAGGATCCTTATTATAAGGACCCCAAAATAAGGTACCCCTGATTTTCGGAAACTCCCATATTTCGGATTAACGGATGTCGGATTGATGACTTGGGGTTTGGCGGCAGTCGGTAAGTGTCGGGTTTAGGGGTTTAGGGTTTAGGGGGTTTAGGGTGCATGACACTGTGTGGACCCTAAATGCCCAGCTAGCTACCTATCCGTAGATACATATGCACCTCTGTGGCATACACTTTGGTGTTAAATGCAGGTGCTTATGGGTCAAAGTCTACATTACGTAGATATATGGACCCTTTCTGCTAGCTTAGTAGCGACATCGCCTATGCACATCGTTGCTGTGTGCTCCCTGGCATTCCAGCGGTGGCTCAAGCTGCGGGCAGAAACCCGAGGACTGGGAGTTCGAGTCAGGATGGTTTAGGGTTTAGGCTTTGGGGTTTAGGGTTTAGGGGTGCTGGGACTCGCTTCAAAAATTTCGTTCAGGACATCGAGGTCATGATGTAGATGTTCACATCCTGACTGTTTTTGCTCGCGACGAAAAGTCATGGTTAGCCTTGCTTCTGCTGCAGAGCTGCTATGTGCTCTTCAACTGATCCTGCACTGCACTAGTGTCACCACCGCTGTCAGCGCGACCCCAAGTTATGACAGATCCAGCGCCCAGAATTGCAGCAAAAGCGCTGTGACTGGCTTGGATCTGCTGCACATTCTTCAGCTGGTCCTGCACAGAACTACTGTCACCACCGTTGTCAGCATCACCCCAGGTCACGACGGATCCGTCCCTGAGGATGGCAGCAAAAGCCAAGTCAGTTGCTTGGATCTGCTGGACGGTCTTCAGCTGATCCTGCACAGCACTACTGTCACCGCCGCTGTCAGCGCAACCCCAGGTTACGACAGACCCATCGCTAAGAATGGCAGCCAAAGCTAACCGAGTGGCTTGAATCTGCTGCACATTCTTCAGCTGATCCTGCACAGCACTACTCTCACCACCGTATTGAGGATCACCCCAGGTCACCACGGATCCGTCGCCAAGAATGGCAGCAAAAGCTCCGCTTAATCCGCCTTGGCAGACTTGGATCTGCTTCACATTCTTCAATTGATCCTGCACTGCACGACTGTCACCACCAACACCAGCATCACCCCAGGTTACGACAGATCCATCACTAAGAATGGCAGCAAAAGCACCTTGCGGACCGACCTGGATCTGCCGTACATTCTTCAGCTGATCCTGCACAGCACTACTGTCACCACCATATCTATCAGGACCCCAGGTCACAACCGATCCGTCACCAAGAACGGCAGCAAAAGATCCACGATTGGCTTGGATCTGCTTCACATTCTTCAGCTGATCCTGCACAGAGCTACTATCGCCACCGCAGCAATCACGACCCCAGGTCACGACGGATCCATCACCAAGAATCGCAGCAAAAGCAGTACCGGTGGCTTGGATCTGCTGCACATTCTTCAGCTGATCCTTCACAGCATCACTGTCGCCACCGAACTCAGCGTCACCCCAAGTCACCACCGACCCATCGCCAAGAATGGCAGCAAAAGCGTAGCCAGACGCTTGGATCTGCTGCACATTCTTCAGCTGATCCTGCACGACACTACTGTCGCCACCATAGCGGGAATGACCCCAAGTGACGACGGATCCATCGACAAGAATAGCAGCAAAAGCATTGCTCGAAGCTTGGATGTGCCGCGCATTTGTCATGATACTGCTGCCCCCACCAGCGTCGCTGCTACTCCAAGTCACCAGGGATCCATCGCCACGAATGGCAGCGAACCCCGTGTTAGAGGCTGCAACTTGAACTTGGTGAATGTACAAGGACAAAGAATCACCATCTTGAAGTTCGGTTCTCTTCACCGGAGCCTCCACGTCGAGAATGCTCCCAGACGAGTCCACAAGCCGCCCTCGGCCGACTCCCAGCGCAGTCTGCGCCCGACATTTCCTGGGTTCTTGTTAAGGGATTTAGTTGTAGTTACCATAATTCAGAAACCATATTATTTGCTATAGATTCCTATTCTGGTAACTTAAAAAACGTTCCTTAACAAGACTATACTGAACTTAGAACCCTAGCAAAAATTGTAATTTTAGTTGTTCCTTAGCTTAGGGATTAGAATAACAGAAAATAAAAATTATTACTAAGTGCCCCTAAGAAGAACCCAGTTTCAGGGTTTTCACCTGTTCGTCTGGGTGTGCTTGCACTGAAACTGTTTTGCCACTCAGCAGTCTAACATTCACAGCAATGGCCATGCAGTCTCAAATCCTCTTAGAAGCCTAAACCCTAAACCCTATGGCCCTATAGATCCCTTATAGGAACCTTCAAGGGAACACTGACCCAAACCCTCTGACGCTAAACTCTAAACCTCATGGCCCCAAGACTTTAAGCCCTGTCCGCCAAGATCTCTTGTGAAACCCTGAACCCCTAAAACCCTAAGCCCGACAGCCCTAAACCCCTGGGACCCTAAACCCTAAAGCCCTAAACCCTAGAACCGGCCCTAACCCACTGGCTCCGGATTCAAGGGGAAACTCTCTGAGCCGAGCAACAGATTTCGGAATCTGGGCGCGAGGCTGCCGCAGCAAAGGGAAGAAAGACTAAGGTTCTATGGGGCTCCTTAAGGGGATCTATAGGGTTCCTCAAAGGGATCTATGGGGTTCCTTTAGGGTTTAGGGTTTACTTGGAGGGGAAGGGGACTTAGTAAGTAGGGTTATAAGTGGGGTTATAATGGGGGTTACTCCATTTAGGGTACCTATAACTCTACTTATAACCATACTTGCCAAGTAGGGTTTAGTGCTTGGGGTTTAGGGCTTAGGGTTTAGGGTTTAGGGATTAAGAGTTAGGGTTTAAGGTTTACATGGAGGGGCAGGGGACTTTTTAAGTAGGGTTATAAGTAGGGTTATAATTGGGGTTACTCCATTTGGGGTACTTATAACCCTACTTATAACCATACTTACCAAGTAGGGTTTAGTGCTTGGGGTTTAGGGCTTAGGGTTTAGGGTTTAGGGATTAAGGATTAGGGTTTAACGGTTCCTTTGAAACGATCCTTAAACAGGGTTGTAAGTGAGCTCTAGGGTTAGGGTTTGTGGTTTGGGTTTTAGAAGTTAGGGCTCTAAAGGGCTACTGTAAGGTTTAGAGGTTTAGGGGTTCCTTTAAAGGGATCGACAAGGCTTCCTATAAGGGTCTGCGTAGGGAATTGGTGTTAAAGTTTAGGATTTAGTGTTTGGGGTTTGGGGTTTAGGAGTTAGGAGTTTCAGGGTATTTAGACAGGAACCAGAACCCGTAAACTTTATAAACCACGAAAATCCTATAAACCGTATAGAAACAAACCTACCAAACCTGAAAGAAGAAAGGGCGACGGCCTACTTCCGATTCCGCTTTTAGCTGGTTGGAAAACTCAAGGTTTCAAACTTGATGCGTTGTAGATTTAGGCTTTCAGGTGTACAGGCTTACCTCCAAAACCCTGCATAGCGCGTGCAAGCCCGTGAGAAGCTTCCCCTAAGCCCCTATAAACCCTTGCAAAACCCTGTCAGAGAAACTGTCTTTGGAAGTTTGGCTTTGGGGGGTTCAGAACACCAGCAACCATAATGGCAGCAACAACAGTAATAATAGTACTTTTGGAATATTAGGAACTCCTTTGAGAATAGTAATGAACTTACCGACTTCTACACCTCGTCATGAAGGAAGATACCTTAAATCATAATCGACGACCCTACAAGTCAGGATATAATCCTGAAGCAGGGAATGCAAGGAATAACCTTAAACCATAACAAGGACCCTCTATTCTTTAAGATACATTCCTTGCTTAAGGGGGTTTAGAGTCTCTGGGACAAGTTCGCAAGTCAGCTCAGGGATGTTCATGCTTTGGGGGGTTAGTTGATCCCTGAACTTAAACCCCTTACATCCTACACCCTAAACCCTACACCTAAACCCTGAACCCTAGTCCTTGAACCATACACCCTGAACCCTAAAACCCAGAATCCAATAACCCTGAACCCTGAACCCTAAGCACTACACCCTAAACCCTACAGACTTAACCCTGAACCCTAAACCCTAAGTAGTACTACACCCTACACCCTGAATCCAACCCCTCAAGGGTTCGCACCTGTAGCGGGACGACGTGGACCCCGTTTGCCTGCAACATCGGTCCTTGGCGGCGGTTTGGGTTTATGGGGTTTTGGGGTGGTTTTAGGCATCCGCGGGTTCAGGCATTTAGGGTTTAGGGTTCAGCTGCGTAGCAGTAGCCGAAATTCCCTACCGTGACGAGCCAAGGTGACAGTCGGGACACACTGCTCTTGATGTCTAGCCCTAAACCCTAAACCCTAAACCTCTACAGTGAACTCCGGAAAGTTAAAACATGGATTCAGGGTGATCAGTGCTAGGATTCCCTATACCTTGCTTGTAAGGGCATGAGGATACTGATGTTCCAACTTTCTGGCTTCTCTAGACCCAAGAGTAACCTAGGAAGAAAAAGGGTGCCCTTTTTGGTTTAAAGGGGGTTATAAGGGAACCTAAACCCTTAAAAAGGGAATAAGGGCCTACTCTGGGTCCTAGAATATAGGGGGATTAGGGTTTAGGATGCCATTTACGTCTTTCACCAGGATCGAGGCCTTTGGGTTCTCTCAGGTGTGATTCCATGAGGAGCTTACACTTTTGAACTCCGGGATGAGGGTCTTATGACTACCTTGGGATCCGAAAACCTACCGTTTAAGGGTTCGACCCTCTAATTTAGGGGTCATAACCTACTATTTTGTAGGGTTTGGGGCCACAGGTAGACCTAAGAGTAACCTAGGAGTAAAAAGGGTGCCCTTTTTGGTTTCAAGGGCTTGTACGGGAACCTGGACCCTAAAAAAGGGAATAAGGGCTTACTCTGGGTCCTATGAGAACTTATGGGCAAATAATGCAAGCTGCCTAAAAAAAGCTCTACAGTTTTAGGAAGATTCCGGCGATGCGGCTAAATGGGTTTTAGCAGGGCTAGAAATATGTCGATGCCTTCACTAGACCTTTGAAACCCGTACACCCTGTAACACTAAACGGACAAACCCAAAACCCTAAAGCACCGTAGGCAGCTAGAAGGTGCCATCAAGGCCCAAAAGCTTGGGAGTCAGGGCTGCGGGTTCTAGAGGGTTGTGCAAGCGATTTGGTGTGGTTTCGCAGTGTGTTGTTTAAGGGCCTAAGCCCGAATATGGGGCCTGAAAAATTAAAATAGGGAGATCTATCTATATAGGGACTGCGGGGGTATTAAACCCAAGACCCCGTAAGCGCTGGGAGGCCAAGGGACCGATCACCACGTGCTGAGCGAAGCTCTTGGCCACTGCCGCCGCTGCTTCGTGGAGAATCTCCACCAAAGTCAACAAACATTTCGCCTTAGGGTTTATAGAAACTGTTAAGGGTTTGGTTTGGTTGCCAATCAGGCTTTGACCGAAAGTCTTGGCCGAAACGTTTTAAGCGAACGATTTTTTTGAAACTTGGTTCCGAGAATTTGTGCACCGGGGGCTGGGCCGCGGCTGTGGTCTAGTCCGTGGGCCGTCGCCTGTTATGGAGACTGACTGGGCTGGGCGGCTGCGGGCTCGGCACACCAATCTCGTCAAATCGGATGTTTTTTTCTCAAATCTTCGCCGGTTGAAGCGAAAAAATGATGTTTCTGTCGCAATTGGGTTTGGTTGAATCTGGTGCAAAATGGTTGAACTTGCGCATTTCGGAATCTAGGGTTCGCCAGCGCAGCGTGGCGCCCGGGACAACTCCCTCTTAAACTGGGCTGCCCTCAGCTCTCACCGTGCACAATTCGCAAAATCAGCTCGCAGCCGGACTGGACTCGTCAAAGTTAACAAAGAGTTGTTGATGCTTCTGCTGGGAACTGGGTTTGGTTGAATTTGCCCGGCCCACAGCCCAGCGCAGGCCAGCAACCCAGCCCAGCCCAGCCCGCCCCAGCCGCAGGCACACCAAGCCCCAGCTCACGCACGAAAACCTGAGTTCACGAAAGCCCGAATCTCTACAACGATAACCCGAAAGCTTGAAATCCGCTTGAAAGCCGAAATCCGCCCAAATCCTCCCCACGAAAGCCCGAACCCCCACGAAAGCCTCAATGCTCCCCAGAATCCTTGCCGCGAAAACCTGACACCCTCCCCCGACCCGCGAAAGCCCAAATCATCCGCACGCAAAGCTCAAAATCCTTTCCGCCAAAGCCCCCTATCCTTCCCACCACGAAACCCAGCGGATGAATCCTTCCCAACGAAAGCCCGGATTCCCGCGAAAGCTCAAACCGCCACGACGACCCTCCCCACGAAACTTCGAATCTGCACGAAAGCCCTAATCCACGAGAGCCCGAAAACCTCCCAAAATCCTCCCCGCGGATCCTTCCCCACACGAGAGCCCGAAAGCCTCCCCACGAAAGCCTTCATCCCTCCCACTGAAAGCCCAAACCGACAGCTCCTCCGTGTTCACACAAACATTAAGGCAAGCTGAGTTGCTGAGTTCTTAAGCCCCCACAAGCGCACACTTTTAGTTTAAATGCGGGTAACATGATCCCAAAACGGGCAAAGTGTATCCACTCAGCTACTAAGTGAATTGGCTCGAGTGTCCATTGACGTTGCTTCCGATAATGAAAACCCACAACATGCTGCGCCGGCGCGCGAGGGCGCAGCCCTAAAAGTTGAGGGTTTACCCTAAACCCTAAACCATTAAACCCCTAAACCCTAAACTGCTAAACCCTAAACCCCTAAAGCCTAAACCCTAAAGCCTAAACCCCTAAACCCTAAACCCCTAGAACCCCCTAAACCCTAAACCCCTAAACCCCAAACCCTAGAGGTTCACCAAAGTCAACAGGCATGTCGCCTTCCGGTTCAGGGTTTACTTGGAGGTTCATGGGACTCTGAAGGTTTTAACAGGCGAGTTTCGGAAAATTAGGGGTACCTTATTTTGGATCCTTGTAATAAAATAAGGATCCCAGTCTTTAGGGTACCACATTAGGGTCCCCCATTTTCGGAAACTCCCAACTAGTCGTAAGTACAGCTTCCTTATAGCCCTAGTGGTTCAAATCCAGTCCCCATGAAGCTCGAAAAGCACAAAGACACGCCCTTGAGAACCCTCTGAAACCCTCCCACAAACCGTAAAACCCTCAAACCCTAGACCCAAACCCTAAAGCACCAGAAATCTGAAAAGCCTTCTGAAACACTATAAAATCTTATAAGCGCAATCAAACCCCGTGACAAAGAAACACGCACGCACACACACACACATAAACCCCATTAATCCCTATCAAACCCCATTTAACCCCACTGAACCCCATTTAACCCTATCAAACCGTATCAAACCCATACAACCCTGTAAACCCTACACCTTAAAAGCCCAAGCCGCAGGAGAGTCGAACCACTCCGTGGGCTCGAAGTCCCGAATGCGCAGCACCACCCTTTCCGGCTTCTCCTTGGGCTTTGTGGTTAGGGATCTTTCCAGGGCCCCTCTAAGGGATCTATAAGGGTTCCTGTAAGGGATCTGCACGGTTCCTTAAGGGTTCTTATAAGTCTTCTCCTTGGGGCTTTACGGTTGGGGGGGTCTTAAGGAATTAGTCTATACGGTTTAGGGTTTAGGGTTCCTTTAAGGGTTCCTTTAAAGGAGCCCTCTAGGAACCCCTTTTTGGAACCTTATTGGAACCCTGAAAGAACCCTCTAAGGGTTCTTCCGAGTGTTCCTTTAAGGGTTCCTTTTCTGGGTCACAAGGATTCTAGTGGGTTTAGGGTTCTTTTAAGGGTTCCTTCAAAAAGGTCCTCGGGGAGTCTATAGCATTTAGGGTTTACGGTTCCGTTAATGTCTCCATTAAAGGGGTCCAAAAACATTCTATAGGGTTTAGAATTTCAGGGTTCCTTCGAGGGCTCTTTCAAGGGTTCCTTTGAAGGTCTATAAGGACTCTATAGGGTTTAGGGTTCCTTCAAGGATTCCTTCAAGGTAGGGTTCCTTTCAAGGGTACATTCTAACATGTATAAGTATGATAAGGGATCAAAGAATAACTTTTCGGGCCTTTGGATTTAGGGGTTCAGCGGGTGTTTAGGGCTTAGTGTTTTAGGATCTTACGTTTCAGCTGCCTTACGGTTGTAAGATTCCAGGTTTTACTAGACCCAAGAGTAACCTAGGAAGAAAAAGGGGTGCCCTTTTTGGTTTAAAGGGGCTTATAAGGGAACCGAAACCCTTAAAAAGGGAATAAGGGCCTACTCTGGGTCCTAGTTTAAGGGTTCTAGAGGATTCGGATCTTAAGTTTTAGGGCTTTAGGGTTTAGGGTTTAGGGTTTAGGGTTTAGGGTTTAGGGTTTAGGGTTTAGGGTTTAGGGTTTAGGGTTTAGGGCTTTAGGGTTTAGGGTTTAGGGTTTAGGGTTTAGGGTTTAGGGTTTAGGGCTTAGGGCTTTAGGGTTTAGGGTTTAGGGTTTAGGGTTTAGGGTTTAGGGCTTAGGGCTTTAGGGTTTAGGGTTTAGGGTTTAGGGTTTAGGGTTTAGGGCAACCCTAGAATCTAGAACCTGAACCCCAAACCCTTCAGGATCTTAAGCGTTAAGGGTTTTAGGGCTTTGGGTTTAAGATGCTTCAGGGTCCAGGGCCCAGAGACTCGAATATCACCTATGTAATTAAGGATACCCCTAAGGATTCCTTAAAGGAATTTCATAGCGGTTCTAGAAGGGAATGAAGGAACATTCCTTAAATTATAGTAGGATCCTTCATATTCGGTTTAAGGAATACTCCTGAATTAAGGGAGATACTTGGAGGGTCGGGGGACTTAGTAAGTAGGTAATAAGTAGACTTATAAGTACCCTAACAGGGAGCCTAATTGGGGTTATGATACTTATAAGTCTATAAAATAACTACTTACTAAGTCCCCCGACCCTCCAAGTAGGAGTTAAGGGAGATAGGAGTCTTTAGGGGCTTCAGGGCACGGGCTTAGTGCTTTACTTCTCGTTGTTTGGGCTTGTTCATTTTGGAAGGCTGGCTTAGGAGCTCTTTTGCATGCAGGGCTGTGTAGCGGTTGTTCAAAAGCCTTCGTAAAGTTGTTGCATGGGCTTGGGAGAAACGGGTAGAAAAGTTCTTGATACCGGGGTCCAAGCAAGAGGAATTTGTGTAAGCAATCAATGGAAAGAACCGCATCCGCTCTCTGGCTTGGCGTGTTGGGTAGTGGAGTATAGGGCCTGTGCTTTTGGAGTTTGTAATTCAGATTATGTTTCAAACAAAACACATTGAGTACGCAAAAAAACACTAATCACAACAGGAAATGCTGTAAACTCACATTTGTTCTATGATTTGCATTTGTTGCATCGCTGTTCTCTACTAATATTCTATGATAGGGTCTTTAAGGCTGGGTTGAAGCTTTAGGACCCTGGCTGTAGAATTTCGAATGATGGATGGGAGCTTAAGGCCTGGCCAAGCCTCGGAAAACACGGTTTTGGGTTTTGGGTTCAGGGTTTTGGGTTTAGCGTTTTGGGTTTAGGGTTTGGGGTAGTTTGGGGTGCCGTAATGATTTACGACTTTCGTTCATATAGTTCCTAGGGTTTTTTGCGCTACATACAGGGGCCTTAGTAATTGGAATAAGGCGTTGGGTCGGGTATCTCACAGTACACGTGTATGCATGATGTCTATGGGAACGTCATTACCAATTTTTTCAAACCCAGAAACACCGAAAGAAAACCACAAACGGAAGCTATTAACGTAGACCTCTGAATCATAAACATACTCGGATCTCCACTCATGAAAAAAACACTAAACCCCCAAACCCCTAAACCTAAGCCCCCTGAACACTTAAACCCCGAACCCCTGAACAAAAAACGCTCAAACCTAAGTTGAAAGGAGTTGGGTTGCCTCGACCCTAAACCCTACCTTAAGCCGGAATAACCTACCTTTTTAGGGTTCCTTATTATGATTTCCTTATATAAGTCCTTAAAAAGGTAAGTTACTCCGGCTTAAGGTACAGTAGGGGTCTACAATAAGCACAAATCCTGAACCCTGAACTCCCCCAAGTTTAGGGTAATTTCGGGCTTGGGAGTCTGGAAACTTCGGGGAAAAGGGTTTAGGGTTTAGGGCTTAGGGTTTAGGGCTTAAGGTTTAGGGTTTAGGGTTTAGGGTTTAGGGCTTAAGGTTTAGGGTTTAGGGTTTAGGGTTTAGGGTTTAGGGCTTAAGGTTTAGGGTTTAGGGTTTAGGGTTTAGGGTTTAGGGCTTAGGGTACACTTCAAGGTTTCGGCCATTTCTTCCGACATCCGTGTGCTTTTTAACTGTGTGTAACGCCAAGACTCCACGGGACATTCCAAGGCAATGAGTGTGCATGCCGGCAAATCAATCTGCAAGGCGTTGCCTTGGTCCCAGATCTTCAGGATTCTTCGCAGGTTCCTCTAAGGGTTCTTTGCAGCCTCCTTTAAGGGTTTCTTGAAGGGGTCCTAAAGGATTCTAAAGCATTTAAGGCAAAAACTTAGGGTTTAGGGTTGCTCTAAGGGTTCCGGTTCGGGTTTCTTGGAGGGTATCTTTAGGGGCTTCGTCAAGGCCGCTAGACCTTAAACCCCAAGCCTTAAACCGTGAAGCATTTTGGATCTGAGCCGGAGCTATTCCACCGGTCTCGTCGCCATTCTGGCGGCCTATGTGACGCCTGTTCCTCGCCGCTTCATAAAAGGACGGAAGAAATGGGACGCTTTTGATGCTGCATTAAGATCACTAAACCCTGAAATCCTAAACCCTGATCCTTCCTTGTTCCCTTTAAGGCTGATCCCTAAACAGTAAACACCCGCATAGATAAAGCCTATAGAACCCCGAACCCTATAGAACCATGAAGAAGAAACGTTGGCTCCAATGGACAGAAAAAACGGAACCTTTAGGGTTCCCTGTGAGGTTGCATAAAATTTCGGTTCCTATATGGATCCCTTTAGAGCTGAATTGTTAAACCGGTTTGGGCTTAAGGGTTTCAGGATTAGAGTTCAGGGTTCGCGGTTTAAGATTTAGGATTTAGGGTCCAGGATTTAGGGTTTAGGGTTTAACGACCAGGTAGCGGTAGAGGAAGCCCGAGTCCCAGTTGTCTTGCAATGCCTCCACGGTTGAGGGTTTAGGGGTTTAGGGTTTAATTTCACAGAGACTCTACCACGTAATTTAGGAGTATACCCTGAATCATATTAGGGATCCTACTATAATTCAAGGTGTATATATATATATATGTGTATATATATATTCCTTAATGAAGGGATATTGGGGTCTCTGGGGAAGGGATTGTTTGGGTTCAGGGTTTAGGGTGTTCCTTTAGGGTTCCTGTATATGTAAGGGTTCCAGACGGGTTTGGGATTCAGGGTTGATTTACGGTTCCAGGTTCTTGTGAAGGACTACTTGGAGGCTCATGGGACTTAGCAAGTTATAAGTATCTTAGCCGGGGCCATAAGTAAATATTTGTACAGTTGTCGGATATATAATCCTAGTTACAGTCCTATCAACCTCGCTAATTTCAGTTACCACCATAAGGAGACCATATTCTTTACTGCAGATCGCTAATAAGGTACCTCAAACTAAGTTCCTTCGTAAGAACCCAACGAAGGGATTGTCTACAGACTTTGGGGCGAGGGTTCGTTTAAGGGTTCCGATATGACTCCAGACATTTGTCGTAATAAGGGGGCCTCTCTAAATACCATTGTTGTTGGCGACATCGCGGTCGCTGGTGTTAATGGTAGCAGTAATTGCATTGGTCATGCTAGAAGCAGCGATACTGCAAAACACAAACCGCAAAACCCGAAACTCCCATACACCTTTTCAAAGACACAATTTCAGAAGCCCCATAGGCCCAAACCGCGAGAATATGCTACGATGGTGTTTGGGGTTTAGAGTACAAGGGGTTGAGGGCTTAGGGTTGAGGATTTAAGGTTTAGATTTGAGGTTTAGGGGTTTTAAGGGTTTGCATATTTAGGTGTTTAGGAGTTTGAGGGTTTGGGGGTTTAGAGGTTTGGGGGTTTAGGTTTTAGTAGAACTCATTGAAACCCTAAACCCTCAACCTTCTGTACTTCAAAACACGCGGGCGGCCTCCATCTCTTCTCTGCCCATGAGCTTGGCAAGAATTTGCGGAAAAAGGTCCGGGACCTCATAAGTATTCCCTAAGGGTTGCTGTAAGGGTGTCTGTTTGGACATTAGGATTCCTTCGAGGGTTCGAATAGGGGATTGCTTATGTCCTTAAGGGTTCCTTTAGGGGTTTCTCCATGGATTCCTTTTAGGATTCGATTTGTGTGTGGGTAGGGTTTAGGGGTCAGCACCACAGGTGCTGACGGCTTCGGGCTGAAGGCTTAGGGTTTGGGGTTTTGTTTTTCGGGACTACGGCTCAGGGCTTCGGCCAACGCGCGGGCTTTATGTCACAGGCTCTACGTAAAGCGCCTGCCATAGTAAACCCTGCTGTACCCAAAACCTGCAAGTATCGGTCAGGCTTTGGACGGCATGCCTGGTGGACAGGGATACAGTAGAAGCCAGAAAGTTGGGATATGATTATCCTAACCCTTCTATGGTAAATTATAGGGGATCCTACCATTAATCCATATTCCAACTTTCTGGAGTTCCCTCTAGGTGTAGACGCACCGTACTAGGCTTAGGGCATACAGGCCTCAGGATAAAATCCTATTGCCTGCAAAGCAGTGGAAGCCGAAACTAATTTATACTGAGCTTAGAACCCTAGCAAAATCATAAGTTTAGCTGTTTCTTGGGGATTATAATAATCAAACATTAAGAAGTATTTCTAAGCACCCCTAAGTACTAGTCACGACCCTCAAGACCTAGTGCTTCAGAGGTCCTACACGGAGTTACCAGGGTTTAGTGCTGACTTTTGGAGGAGGATCTTGACAATGGCGAGGTACCCGGACCTCCATACCCTGAGACTCGAATATCCCTTAATTGTGGAATACTCCTTACATCATATTAGGGTTCCTACTATAAGTTAAGGTATATTCCTCAATTAAGGAATATTGGAGTCTCTGGGTACTACAGCGCGGTCAGGGCACGGAAAGGCCACCCAAATCCATCGCGACGGCATCTTCGAGGGGCACCTCAGAGCTGTTCTTGAGCTTAGGGTTTAGGGTTTAACCATGGAGGGTCGAGGGGGGGCTCTTAGGGTTCAGGGTTTAAGGTTTCTATGGGTTTCAGTACGATAACACTATGGCTCTGTGGATTTTAATTATTGGTCTCATGGGGCTCATAAAATTCGTATAGGCTTCAAGGGCAATGCAACCCTCTGAGAATTTAACCCAAGTCCTGAACAGCCGTGATGCGGGGATGCCCACGTATTAGGACGCGTCTGCAGGTGCAGGGTTTAAGGCTAAGGGTTTGTGTGGGGGTTCTACTTCAGGGGGTATCAGGTCTGAACTATACACTTAGGCTGCTGCTTGTGAAAGGGCTTTTGATGGCTATTGAAACTCCTGAACTCTACAGCTGCCAGTGATGTACCCTAAACAGAATCCGAAAACAAGCCCCGTCTCAACCCGCCTGAAAAGCACCCCAAAAACCCCAACTCCTACATCCTAAACCGTAACCCCTAACACCCAAAGCACTATACCCTAAAGCTCCTATAACCCATTCCCAATTTTCTACTCAGAACTCAGAACCAGGGAGATAAATCCTAAACCCCTCAACCCGCAACCCTGAACACCAAACCCCAAACCAGTACTGTAAAGGAACCCTCTAAGGTGCCCTAGCCCACTAAAGCCTAGACCCCTAAATTTATCCTAAACCCCTAAACCCCTAAACCAGTCACCCTCAACCCTAAACCCCTTAAACCCTAAACCCCAAACTCCTCTAACGAACCCCTCTAAAGCCGGCTTGAAACCTCCTCGGCCAGCTCCGCGATGTCTTCGGGCGCCTCCGCCAGCTGCGGCGTCCAGCGCCGTAGGAGGCTCGGCACCATGAACTGTCCGTCCCTGGCCATGGTTGAGGGCTTACCCAGAAAGGGGTTTAGGGTTTAGGGTTGAGGGTTTAGGGTTGAGGGTTTAGGACTTAGGGTTTAGGGTTGAGGGTTGAGGGTTTAGGGTTTAGGGTTTAGGGCTTAGGGTTTAGGGTTGAGGGTTTAAGGTTTAGGGCTTAGGGTTTAGGGTGGTAGGGGTTGAGGGCTTACCCAGAGCCCAAAAACCCTGAATTTAGGAATATGCCTTTAATTATAAGGGGCTTCATACTATGATTTAAGCTATGTTTAGGATGGTAGTGGTTGAGGGCTTAGGGCCTTGGGTTTAAGGTTTACCTTAACCCCACGTCACCGACCTTTTGAAGGACTTGTATAACGAAATCATATTAGGGAACCCTAAAAAGGTAGGTTCCTTAGGGTCTAGGTAGGGCTTCGGGTTTAGGGTGGTAATGGTTCAGGGTTTGGGGCTCAGGGTTTGGGGGATTTAGGCTTTAAGGTTTTGGGGTTTACGTTCTGCAAGGCTTCTAGAGGGGTTCCAGAAAGGATGGAAACGGATCTACAAGGAATCTCCGGGGGTTCTATAATGGTTAGGAGGTGGAGGTTTGCAATAAGGGTTCTCGGTTTAGGGTTTAGGGTTCTGCAAGAGCTTGCGAGCTAGGGTCTAAGGTCTCTCGCACCTGGCAAGGGTTCTTCAACCGGGCTCAAAGAAGGATCTGGAAGGGTTCTATAAAAATCCCTGGTAACGATTTGTAAAGGTCTGCTATAACTCCCTGGTTCTTAGTAGGGTTTGAGTGAATGGGTTATAGGGACTACTCTGGACTACTATGGTCATAGGGATCCTTAGGGGTGTGGGGGGAGGGGGGGTAGGGGGCCTTAAGGCCCATAATAAGGACTAATAAGGCCTACTTAAGGAAATATAGTCCCCTACACCTCTCCCCGCTACACCCCTAAGGATCCCTATGATATGGGGGGCCTGCAGGGACTATCATAGGGATCCATTCTCCCATCCCCTACTAAGAACCACGGGGACAAGGGGACACCATCATGATGAGAGGACCATGCTACAACAACGACAGCAATACAAGCTTAGACTTTGGCCATACCAGGAAACCGAACCATGACAACGACAATGACAAGAAGAATTTTCCATCCAGCTACTCAAGTGATACTAACAAGCAGGACTGACACCTCCCCCTAGTGCTCGTAGGCACCTCTGCATGTTTCTTTCAACAGGGAACCTTACGTCGAAAGCTTTATGCTAAGACTACATCCCCAAGAAAGGGTACCCCAGTTTGCTGAAACTCCAAAACACCCAATCTAAAGAAAGATAGAAAAGCCATGAGGTATCGCCAACACAAAACCACTCCAAGATCTTTATGCGTTGCTTTCTTAAATCTCCACACACTATGCACCTCTGTGCAACCGGGGCCCCGGCTTCAAAGGGAGAAGGAAGCAATCGGCTCTGAGAAAATCCTGGGCTGACTTTTGAACCCCTCCTAAAAGTTAAACTTTCAGCCTCCTTATGATAGTTCATGTAGAAGCCCAAAAAGTTAAAGTCCTAAGAGCCAACCAGAAGAACACCGCCAACGATCCTAAACCTAGACCCTACAGATCCCTTATAGATCCCTTAAAGGCACTCTTAAGGATTCCTTTTGAAGGTAGTAAAGGTCATTGTTAAGAGCCAACCAGAAGAACGCCACGGATCCAGCAGGACCTCCTTGAAGTCGGTAGGCTCGTGTTTGCTCCTCGCGCTGAGAGTTTGAAGTTTCCGGTTTTGGGTTTCGGGTTGAGGGTTGAGTCTTGAATTTCGGGCGTTTAGATGTTTTTAAGGTTTACCCTAAAACCCCAAACCCTACGTAAACCCTCAACCCAAACCCTAGAGTCTCAGAGTTCAGGGCTTCGGTTTCACCCGACCGGATCGACTGCTCTGTTCTTTCGTTTGCCGCTCCCTTTGAAGGAGAGGCTCCTTTCAGGGTTCCTAAAAGAGGGGGCTTAATATTTAGAATAGGGTTTGGGGTTCCTTGAAAGGGCTCCTTAAAGGGTGATCTATAAGGGATCTATGAGGGTATTATAATGTAGGGGCCTTAATGATTAGAATAGGGCTTTGGGTGGCCCATTATACTATAATGATAACATGGATCATGGAACCCCCACAACCTCTAAAAGTCTTACAGAAAGCCTACCCAACATCGAAAAACCTACATCCTGAACACAAAACCACAAAAACTTCATGAACCAAAAACTTATATTAATAATATCATGATGAACGACAGTAATAACGATAATGTTAATATTAATAGTAAAACAATAATAATAGTAACAACCTTTGTAGGGGCTCGTACATGAACCCTGAAGGGAACCCTTAACCCCACAACCATATCCTTATAAGAAAACTTATAAAGCCCATTATGGAGCCTTTAAAACGACCCTTAAAGAAACCTCGAAATTTACACGAACCTTTACAGAAGCCGTGCAAGGTGCACTTGAAGGAACCCTAAACCCCGAAAACGGCACCTGCGAGCCTCAACTTTTAAACCCTCATAAACCTCAAACCCTAAACTTTAGACACTGAGCCCTAAACCCTAAACCCCTAAACCCGCAAACCACCAAAGCCCTAAATCCCTATAGCCCGAAAATCCCTAAACCCTTGTAGAATCCCTAAGCCCCTTGAACCCTAAACCCTAACCCGAAACCCTATAGATCCCTTTAAGGGAACCCGCGTAGAATCCCTAAGCCCCGACGCCCCGAAACCCAAAAAAACCGCCCATCACCCCGTCCTTGGTTGTGCCTTTGGCGCCTCCATCTTGAGGATGTTCTTCCAGATCTCCTTAATTTGGAAGATAACGAAGTCTAGGGTTTAGGGTTTAGGGTTAAGGGTTTAGGGTACTGTAGGGGCCGTAATAGATACGTATACTAGTATACTATTTTGGGGCTTCCTTATTGTATTTATAGGTATAACGTCTTTTGGGGATAACGATGCTACAGGGTTTCAGGGCTCCTTTAAAGGATCCCTTCAGGATCCCTAACTAAGCGATCGCTAAAGGATCCCTTAAGGCAACCCTTGAAGGATTCCTTAAGGCAACCCTTAAAGGATTCCTTAAGGCAACCCTTAAAGGATTCCTTCACCCTAAACCCTAAACCCTAAACCGGGGTTCATTGAAGGGATCCTTTTTGGGGGTGTCGTCGGGGCATCTTGCAACCCTTCCTGCGGCCTCGATCCCCTCAGTTTAGGGTTTAGGTTTTAGGGGTGTTTGGGGTTTAGGGTTTAGGGGTTTAGGGTTTAGGGGTATCGGCAAAAGCGTACTCTGCGAAGCCATCACAGAATCCCGTCTCAAAGGCTGCAGAAAAAACCCTCGTCAAACCCGTTGTAGATGCTTGCAACGCTGAGAGAAGCAGAAAGTTGTTCGTCCAAATCTCCGGCAATAGCTCTCTGCTCAGGATCGCGGATTCGTGCAATAGATCCTCGGCGTGTTGGGACGTAGGCTTCGGGAACAACTGGGACAAGATTTGAGGGCTCTGCTACTCTCGTACTCAGCATAAAACCGTGTAAAGGAATCACACGGGTTTAGGGCGTCGTTACTTGAGAGTCTAGATTAAGGTCCCTTTTCGTGGCATGTTGTGGTAGAATTATAGTCAGGAACCTTAAACCCTAGCCCCCTCAACCTCAACCCCCTAAACCCCTAAACCCCCTAAACCCTGAACCCCCTAAACCCTAAAAGAATCGTATTGGCAACGATTCAGGCTCCTCTTTCCCCTAAAACCCTAAACCCTAAACCCCTAAACCCTAAACCCCTCAAACCCTAAACCCTAAATCCTAAACCCCTAAAGCCTGAACCTTAAACCCCTAAACCCCTAAACCACTAAACCACTAAACCCTAAACCCTAAACCCGGCCTCACGGAAGCTTCCAGGATCCTTTAAGTCAGGACTATACCTTAAAGGGATTTAGGGGTTTAAGGGGTTGAGGGAGTTTGGGGATTTAGGGGTTTAGGGTTTAGGGATTCAGGAGTTTAAGGAGACTAATGTAGGAACCTGATTAAGAAACCCTGGGGCTATAACCCCAAAATAGTAGGACTCACGTAAGGAACCCTAATGAAGGCCCAAGGTTTCTTAATCAGGATCCTACATTATACCTTAAGTTATAATAGGATCCTACTGTAATTCAGCATATATTCTTGAAACACGAGATATTGGAGTCCCCTAAACCCTAAACCCTATAGATCCCTGATAGATCCCTTTAAAGGAACCCTAGGTATTCCTGAATTAAGGGATATTGCAGTCTCTGGGAACAATAACCGCAGACATTCGGGAGGATCCAAAAAGTAGATCCCTTAATGGGCGTTCCTATGAAGTACCCTTAATAGCATATAGGGCCCGAAATTAGGGGATCTACTTTCTAGATCCTCCCCGCCCTAAACCCTAAACCCCTAAACCCCTAAACCCTAAACCCCTAAACCCTGAACCCTAAACCCTAACCCCTAAACCCTAAACCCTAAACCCCTAAACCCTAAATCCTAAATCTACTTTCGATCCCAAAAAGTAGATCCCTTAATGGGGGTTCCTATGAAGTACCCTTAATAATTAGGGGATCTACTTTCTAGATCCTCCCGGAATTCGGGGTTCAGGACTCAGCAGATTCGGAGGCTCAGGAGATGATGGGTTCAGGAGATGCGAGGGGGTTAAGGTTTTAGGGTTTAGGGTTCAGGGTTTAGGGTTTAGGGTTCAGGGTTTCGGGTTTAGGGTTTTTAGGGGGTTCAGGGCCCTTTGAGGGTTCCTTTAAGGGGCTCCTATAAGAGATCTATAGGGTTTTAGGTTCAGGAGCGTACTTGGGGCTCAGGGCTTTGGGAGTTTTACGGGTTTGGGGTTTAAGGGCTTAGGGTTTAGGGTTGAGTTGAGGGTTTGAGGGCTTTAGGGTTTAGGGTTTAAGGGTTTAGCGCTCCGGCTTACAAAGTCTTAAAGCGCATGAGACGTCGTCGCCAAAGCAGATCCGCCTTAGCTCCAAACCCTAAACCCTCTATAAGGGTTCAGGGTTCCCTTAAGGGGATCAATAGGGGTTTAGGGGGATCTATAAGGGTCTAGGGTTCCGGAGGATCAAGGGACTGAGTAACTAGGGTTATAAAGGTTCCCTGTAATGGTACTATAGGGCTCTAGAATAGGGCTCCCATTAAGGGCTCCTCTGAAAGCTTTCGGTTTGGGGTGTGCTTAAAGGATCATGGGACTTTTCGGTAACCAGGGCTATAAAGAAGGTTATTCTACTCCGGATGGCTCACAGCCCCAACGACTATAACATTGCTTACTAAGGCCCACGATCCTCCACACAAACCCTACCGCCTGCAGCCTAAACGTTGAATGCCCTATTTGTTTAGAGTTTCGGATTTAGAGTACCCTGAAGGCCTGTACAATACCTCTCTAATACCCAGTACGTTAACCTTGCAGTGCTTGTATAGAACTCTTGAAAGAACCCTAATAAAACGAAGCCTGAAGAGACCCCAAATAAAACGTTCAAGTGCACTCAAGAAAACGTCCAAGTGCACTGAAGGATCTGCCTGCTCTGTCATCTTTGCCAGCACACGCGGGCAATCCAAGATGTTGGCCTGGTATCGATAGAGACCCTAAACCCCACACCCTAAACACTAAACCCTAAACTCTAAAGTTTAGGGCATAGAGCCTTGCACCATGACGGAAGAAACGTTTGTAAGAATGGAAGTGGCCTCGAATGATGGAGACATCTCCTTTTCAGTAGTCAAAGAAAGGGTGAACAGCTGAGGGCCCGAGATTAGGTCGTCGGGATCTGCAGCAGAAACCTCCGCCGCGCACGTGCGCGTGTATGTGTGTGTGTACTTACACATGTCCGAAACTTTCATCCTAAACCTAGCACGCCTAAACACTAAACCCTACTCGCTAAGACCAGATAAGACCCTGAAACCACAAATGGTCAACTCTAAACCCTAAACTCTGAAACCCAAAACTCCCAAAACTCTAGACTAGACCCAAAAACTTCCAAACCCTGAAGTCCAAGCACTTAACACTAGGCGTACTCGCTAGAAAACGAAAGCTCCCTACTCCTTCAAACCAGTGAGAGATTGTGTAAGACTTGCGAGAATGCAAAATAACAACAGTAACATCGCAATACTATTAGTACTAGTAAATATTAATACAAGTGCCAATAAGAATCATGACGACCATGATTATCATTAACAGGTGATCGGAGTCACAGGTAAACCCCAATTCCCAAAGCTTCTGGCCAGACCCCCGGAATGACTCGAAAAATCAAGCACTTAAGCGCACTCAAACCGGGATTCTATGTACCTTCAGGGTTCCATTGACAAAAACGGTTCCTAGATTTAGCGTTCAGGGGCCTATCTTGACCCATATCACGGTAGGACACACAATTTGCGATCCTCCATAGGGTTTAGGGTTTAGGGTGAAGCAGATTCTTACATCCTGCTGTTGGTTTGAAGTCAAGGAGGCAGTGAATTTGTAGAGATTTCTAAGAACGGGGCTGGCTCATAAGCCACACACGACGGGCTGACGGGGTTTACTAGATGGTGCAGATGTCTTATGTACTATAGGGGCCTTCAGAATTGGAACAAGGCTTTGGGATGTATGATCATACCCGTCTAGTAAAATACAGACTCTAAACTCTAAACCATAAACCCTAAACCTTAACAAAGAATATTGGTCTTTTGGTAATGACTCAAGCTTCTATATGTGAGCAGTGCTCTAAAACAGGGTCTCTTTCTAGGTCCCCAAAACAAGTACGGCGCTTTTCTTCAGAAAAAGGACCCTCGACGGGACCCTCATGTAGAGAAGTGCACAGAAATCATTTCATAAATCCCCAAGAGATCGAGAGTTCGAACTTCAGACTTGGAATTGAAAACTCGGTTTAGGTCTTGGGGTTTAGGGTTTAGGTCTTAGGGTTTAGGGCTACAGTAAACCCCATAAAGTTGGAAACTGGATTGAGGCCAAATAGTGCTGGGATTCCCTATACATTACTCTTAAGGATTGAGACTATGGGGTTTCCAACTTTTGGGCTTCTACTGTAGACCCCTAAACCCCCAAAAACCCTAAACCCATATAAGTCCTTAAAAAGGTAGGTTACGTGGGCTTAAGGTAGGGCTAAGGTACCCTGGGGAGTAGCATCGGCAACTACTTAGGCCTCGTTGTTACATGTATTCGTCGTTCTTCAAACTTTTTGAGTAAACCCTAAACCCCAAAACCCCCAACCCCTAAGCCCTAAACCCTAAACCCTAGAAGTAAGCCCATAGTCGGATCCTTATTTCAAAAAGACTGTCTAAACACATTGAAGGCAAGTTCTGCCAGCCCCAAGTTTCGGGTTTGGCGGCTGAGGGCTTAGGTGTTTGGGCTTTAGGGTTTTAGGGTTTCTGAAGCTGGTCCTGCATGCCAGCCAACACACCGGGAAGGCCCAAAACATGCTGTGAAATGGCAGAGGGGCTTAGGCACAGGTTCAAATCTGCTTCAGCTGATCCTGAACAGGACCGCTGTCACCACCACAACCAGCATGACCCCAGGTCACGACATTTCCGTCGGCCAGGACGGCAGCAAAAGCCAAGCTAGATGCTTGGATCTGTTGCACATGCTTGAGCTGATCCTGCACTGCACTGCTGTCACCACCACTGTCTTCGCCACCCCAGGTCACAACCGATGCATCGCCCAGAATGGCAGCAAAAGCGCCAGTACTGGCTTGGATCTGCCGCACACTCTGTAGCTGCTCCTGCACTGCACTGCTGTCACCACCATAGGCAGCTTTACCCCAGGTAACGACAGACCCGTCGCCTAAAATGGCAGCAAAAGCACCTGCAGTGCCTTGGATCTGCTGCACGTTCCTCAGCTGATCCTGCACGGCACTACTGTCGCCACCACGAGTAGTATCACCCCAAGTGACGACAGAGCCATCGCCAACAATGGCTGCAAAAGCAAAGCCATTGGCTTGAATCTGCTGCACGTTCCTCAGCTGATCCTGCACAGTACCACTGTCACCACCCCTAGTCCTAGAACCCCAGGTGACGACCGATCCATTGCCAAGAATCGCAGCAAAAGCGCCGCCGGTGGATTGTATCTGCTGCACATTCTTGAGTTGAGCCTGAACTGCTCTGCTGTCACCACCATCGGTAGCATCACCCCAGGTCACGACAGAGCCATCGCCAAGAATGGCAGCAAATGCGTCATGAGAGGCTCGGATCTGCTGCACATTCTTCAGCTGAGTCTGCACTTCACTACTGTCGCCACCACGGGTAGTATCACCCCAGGTCACGACAGAGCCATCACCAAGAATAGCGGCAAAAGCGAATCCGTTTTGTTGGATATGCTGTACGTTTTTCAGCTGATCCTGCACTGCACTGCTGTCGCCACCACCGTCTACGCTACCCCAGGTCACAACCGATCCATCGCCAAGAATGGCAGCAAAAGCGTTTCGACTGGCTTGGATCTGCTGGACATTCGTCAGTTGATCCTGCACAGGACTACTGTCACCACCAGTGCGTGCAGCACCCCAGGTGACGACCGATCCATCGCCAAGAATCGCAGCAAAAGCGCGAAGACCAGCCCGGATCTGCTGCACGTTCTTCAGTTGAGCCTGCGCTGCACTGCTGGTGTAAGTATCACCCCAGCTCACGACAGTACCGTCCTCAAGAATGGCAGCAAAGGCTCCTTGACCACCACAGACTTGAACTCTAGATAGGTGGAGGGTCAACGAATCACCATTCTGCACAGCGACCGACTCGACAGACGTACATGAGTCTAGAATGCCTCCAGATGAGTTCAGCAGTCGCCCTCTTCGGACTCCAAGCGCGGCCTCTGCCCGAAGTTTCAATGTTCCGACCTCTTCGTCCAAGCTCGCATTCACAGAAACTCTCTTGCCACTTAGCAGTCCCACTTCCACAGAAATCGACATTGGGGGGGGCTTCCAACAAGGACTTTCGCGTCGGTGGCCTTTACAATTAGGATCCTAGCGTTTAGGGGTTAAGTAGGCTCCCCTACGGTCTGAACCTCCCAGCTAAACCCTAAACCCCCTTATCCCAAACCCCCGGGCCCCCAAACTGGTTGCTCTTTTGCCTCCTAAAGGGTTTGAGGTTTTGGGTAGGGCGTTTGCTGTGAATGTCAGTAAGCAAGCCTAGATAACGGCAGCATAAACACACGTGTATGTGTTTTGATAAGTGTTAAACTCTCAAAACCCTAAACTAAACCCAGCAAACCTAAGAATCTAAGATCCAGAACGGCCGTAAAACCCTAAACGTAGAATCGACGTAGAAATTCCAAGCTCTAAACACCTCGAGCCCCTGATGCTTAGTAGGGAATGGGGGAATGGATCCCCAAAGTAGGCCTATATAGTTCCCAATAAGAGTCTCCATAATCCATTCCCCTACAAAGAACCAGGGAGTCAACCCGAGAGCATGAAACCCTCAACCGTCAACCCTGAACCCTGACGGTTTAGGGTTTAGGGTTTAGGGTTTAGGGTTAAGGGTTAAGGGTTTAGGGTTTAGGGTTTAGGGTTTAGCCCTAAACGGCTTAAAGCTTCAATCCCAGGCTGGGGGTATACTTTAAGGTTCACGGGAAGGAATAATAGGGTTATTAATAAGGTTAGCATACTTGAAAGTACTTATAACCCTACTTAAGGCACTCATAACCTTGCTTACTAAAGAACTCATGAACCCCTTATGAACATAAAAGGACTTAACGAACCATAGAAAACTTTGCGAACACTCTACGATGAAACTCACGACAAAAACCCATAGAGAACCCCAAACGGCGCCCTGAAACCCTACTTGGAAGGGCAGGGGACTTAGTAAGTAGGTTATAAGTAGAGTTATAAGTACCCTAAATGGAGTTACCCCAATTATAACCCTACTTATAACCTACTTACTAAGTCCCCTGCCCTTCCAAGTAAACCATAAACCCTAAACCCAAAGGCGCCTGTGCCAGCGCCAGCAGGTCTGGATCAGTGAAGACCCCTTCGGACGCCAAACCGGTGGCATCTGCAAAAAACTGGACCTCGCCAGAGTTTAGGCTTCTGGTCTAGGCTCTAGCTAGCTGCCCTTTTTATATCCTTCTAGTGAATACCCATGTGCCTACTTACAAACTATGTATGTGGGTAGTTGTCAAAATTCGCCTCGGCCCCGGCCGAAGCGGTCAGAGTCCCCACCTCTAATCCCCTCCCCAGTGACCCCACCCCCAAATCCTGGCCCACGCCCCCCCCCCCCCCCCCCTAAAAAATGGAAACGTGTCGATGAGCCCCAAGGTCCGGCGGTGAATTTTCGCCTTCTCCACCCAATTTTTTCCTTCCCCCCTCTCCCTCCCCCCCCTCCCCCCCCTCCCCCTGAGATGTAACCTGGACGTGTATCCCCTCGCTAGGCGTACAGGAACACAGGCACTCAGGTGTCTCTTTTGCTACAGGCGCACAGCTGTAGTCCACTGCACTAGAACCTTGAGCAACAGGCATGGATACATGCAAGTGATACGTGAAACAGACAGGCACCTGGATGTGTAACATTCGGTGTTTCAACCAGGCACAAATTTAAAACACGTAGAGCTGCATGGCCGTGGAGTCGGCATTCAACTAGCCTGTTATTGCTCTCGGTCGAATTAGCGGAGTATTGAGCTACATCTGCGACTTGAAGAGAATCTATACATCTCTCACCTGAAGACAGCTTCAATGAAAAGAGCAGAACACGCACGAAAACGCAAACGGATCTTCAACTGAAAACTTTTGCTTGAAAGTTGCCCACTTGTGTTCAGTTTCCTCTCCAGGCGGAAAGCTTACTGTCACATAAAAGATTGTAGAGCTTAGCTCCACTTGATGCCAGCATGACATCTTGCGACACGGCAAATATATAAGGGCATGAGAAGTATCTTATCCTGAGATAAGTATCTTCTTTCTGACAGGGTCTCTGAGGAAGTACCTCTTCATGAGAAAAGCATCTTCCTATGAAATGGCGAATGCTCAAACTGGATACCTTCTTATGAAAGAAGCATTTCGTGAAACACTCACTCCACATCTTCCAACGGACCATGGTTCATCATCCTCTGGTTGTACTGCTCAACCCTTCGACGAGTTCGAGGACTGTCGTCTGGATGAAGCAACTGGTAGTGTGGGTAGTACCATCTCTCCAAACTCCAGTGATGAAGCTGTAGGTGAAATGGGAACCACGGTCTACCACCAAAGGATGCTGGGCCAGGACCAACGTCTTCGTCAGGAACGTCAACGTCTGAGTCCTCGCCCTCATCTAAACATAGTCAGTTTTTGCCCTTGGCCTTGCCTTTGGACTTGTCCTTGGTCTTGCCCTTGGACTTGCCCTTGTCGGCGTCCTTGCCTTTTCCTTTGGAGGACTTGCCTCCTTTGCCGCCTTCTTTGCCACCAGGAGGTTGTGCGGGTTCTTGAGGACGTTGAGAACCAGAAGCTTTAGCACCAGAAGCTGCCTCTTCCTGAGAAGAGCTTGCTCCCTGTGGTGCGGCTGCAGGACCAGTAGAACCAGAACCACGCGCCTTGTTCAACTTCTGTCTCTCTTTTCTTCTGTCCGCGGCTTCCTTCACGGTGTCGGGATTGCGGTTGAGCGCCCTCATCCTGCCTCCAGAGTACTGGTTCGCGTGAACCTCGATGAGGAGCGGAGTGTGAGCGTCATAGTCCCGATCGTTGAGAAGGTACGCGGCGCTGGTGGAATTTAACAGCCACTCAGAGACATGGATGTCGAACTCGGTCTTTGAAGACGGAAACTCCGCCCATAATGCCATTGATCGTCCGACATGCTGTGTCCCCATTCCATGACTGTAGCCATAACAGGATCCAAACCAGGAAAAGTATTCCAGTCTGGTTGCTTAGCTTCCTTGTATGGCATTCCCAGCGTGTCCTCATACTGCTTCAGAAGCCACATGGCGTTTGCTGACACATGTCTCGCACGAGGCGAACAGAAGTGTGGGCACTTTGGGCTTTCTGACCATGCCTCCAAGAAGTAGTCGAGAAGGCTTTGGTACATCCCGCCACGAATATCCATCGACTCCTGCTTTCTGCCGGTGGCCCGGTAGAGGGCCATGTTGGCGTCGCCACCGATGAGGTCGACTTGGTAGTGCAAGCAGTCAATGAACATGTTGCCCAACACTTCATGAGCCAACGCCACCTTGTCTGCCGCCGCGTCGTTGTGGAGGTGGAAGACACAAACTCTGAGCCGGTCGGATCCAGCCCGCTCCAAGACCTTGGTCAGTGACTCATCTGGAACATCACCACGACTGCCCTGGAGACCGGTCGGTAACGTCATGCCATACACGATTTCCGCGACCATATAGGTTATTGGAAGGGACTCGTGGGCATATCCACTGAGAGTGGAGCCGGCAAGACGGGTGATCGAAGATCCGACACCATTTGTACGACTTCCCACCATCAGATCCTTGGACTCGTTACGAAGGAATTGCCACCCGCGTGACTTGAGGAAGGCCTCTTCGGAGTCATCGATCTTAGCCGCTTCGCAGAGCATAAACAAATGCGTCTTCGACTGTGCAATCGATTTTATCAAGGCTCCTTTAGATGGTGTAGCATCGTCCCAGTCAATGTGATTAGCAACGGAGCTAGGAGCGGAACGCTTTCTTCCCCTGCTCATGTTGCCGAGATTGAGGATGAGCGCGGCGTACTTGGTCTTGCTGGTGAAGATAGGGACATTGGAGTCCTCTGCCAGACCAAAACGATGAATATAAGGATTCGGCATCTTCTCAAGAGAGAGGTCCCCGATCTCCTCTTCATCGACTCCGGTGCTCAAGAAGTAGTGAAGCATAGCATTCAAGAGTTCTTCTCGAGTTGCCGGATTGCCGCTTGCATCCAAGGACTTCAGCTTATCAAGAAGTGCTTCCATAACCTCCAATGCTGATTCTCGGATGTCAGAGGCCTTGCCCATGAGCTTGTCGTCCAAGATGCTGCGAACGTCCCCAGAACGAAAGACAACGTCCTTTTTGTCGGGACGACGCTCATAGATGGGATCCATCTTGTTGAGTTGGTCGAATAGGTCCACCATAGAGAGAGAGTATTTCTGTCCCTTGTGGTTCGGAACATTTACCCTCCAACTCATATGCTGCACCTTGTAGGCGAGAACGGGCTCGTAGTCAGGATCACGAAGTCCTGTATGATACAAGCCTGAATAGCCATATCCACGCAACTGCTTGCAGAGCAGCCGCATAGGGCTTTGTCGTTCGATTTCGGTGAGCTGCGTAAGGAAATGTTTGAACTCTTCGAGATCAACGAGCTCGATCTTTTCCTTTGCCTTGCCCATCTTGTCGAACGCGTTCTCATTCTGGTCCTCTGCATCCTTCGCGGCCTGGTAGTACTCAGGATCCGGAACAGTCTTGCATTTCCCCCAGATGCCTTGATCGTGAAGTTCACTTTCATCATCCTTCTCGGGAGAAATGTCTGGCATGGATTCCTCACCCTGTGGTGAGCCTTCCTCAGCCATTTCGATGTTCTCGGACTTACCTCCTTCCTGACCCATGTGCTCATCAGATTCGACCTTTACCTCGGATCCCTCTCCATGTGGAGAGCCTTCCTCAGCTTCGGTCTTCTGCTGTGTGACATCAGCCCCAGATACCTCTCCCTGTGGAGAGCCTTCCGGAACGTCTGTCTCCATTGGCTCGACTGTAGCCTCAGGTACCTCTCCCTGTGGAGAGCTTCCTGGAGCATCAGTCTCCATTGGCACATCGGTCGGCTCGGTTTTCACCGGATCAACCTTCTTGCCCTGTGGCAAGTCTGAAGATCCAGTAGCGGGCTCGGAGGTATCCATCTGAGTAGCCGCCGGAGGCTCCTCGATCTCTTCGATCTGTGGACATGGGAGCCGCTCAATAAACTCCTCGATCATAATGTCGTCATATGGTCGGGTGAGGAGCTCATTCAGCTCAGACTCCTTCTTCGCCTTCAAGTCTTCGCACGCCACCAAGTCAGCTTTTGCTTTGCGGGCGAAAGCCGATTTGAAATCGCGCTGGTCAGACTCAGCGAAGACTTTCTCCAGAACCGCCAGAAGGTAGCTGCCGTTGAACGGCTGCTTCAGGGTACTGTCGTAGAGACAATAGCCCTCAGGGGTTCGCACCGTGTATTTACGGCGAACCTCCAGGTCACCGGCGTGGCGCTGGATGTAGGAGAAGAAGTCCACTCCATAAGCCTCATTGATGACGCGGACGAGCATCTGGAAATCCTCTCGCACATAGCCAACCTCTTCATACACATACCTTTCCCTGAGGAAAGCATTGTGTGCGGCGACTTGCGAGAGTAGTCAGGATCCTCTGTCCTTGGCATCTTTGCACGAGAATCATTGTCCCGAGGGCGATCGAATCCAATGTTACCCACGCTGGGCCTGAATTCGTTCGACGCGGCAACGGAGACATCGTCCAGCATCTGGGCAAGACCGCCAGGATGACGCTTAAAGTTCATCCAAGGTGACGTGTAACCGTTGGAGTAAACCTTCGGTTTCTTGTCCAGCTCCACGAGGTAGTTCCCCTGCAACTTCCCCATCTCGAAGGCCTTGAGGAAGAAGTGCAGGGAGTACCCCGAAAGAGGATGCTGCAACCACGATGCCCAATCGTATTCACCACCCAAAGACTCTCTCATAGAAGTAGTCAAAGTGTGCCAGGGGGTGACCTGAACGAGGGCATCGCCATAGGTGCTAAGCATCGGCTGGCCAGAGGAGTCCACCATGTGCAACTTGCCGTGGGCGAAGAGATGCCATGGATTCGTCCTGGCCTTGCGGAGAACCTCGTTGAGCAACTCCTGCTGCTGGGACTTATGCGCATCAATCTTGCCGTGGACGGTGTCCCCAGACTGATACGCATACTTGGTGTCTCCTTCGGAGGCTGTGGCTTGCCGCTCCCGCTCTGCCTTAAGCTCATTGTCACGAATAAGCTTCTGGAGAGCTGCCGCGTCCAATGTGGGTACCTTCTCCTGAGAGAAGCTTCCCGGTGACGTTTGGCCTGCATCCTGAGATGTCTTTGGCCGCTTCTTGGGAGCTGGCTTCGAAGGCATTGGATCCGAACTGCTACCCGGTACCCCTCCCTGTGGAGGGCCTCCGGAAGCAGATGCGGAAGCAGACGCTGAGGTTCCCTCTTCCTGAGAAGAGCCTACCCCTGCGCTTTGCTGCTTCCTCTCGTGGCGAATGCCACCCGGATCTTGCTCGTGAGGAGGACGGTAGTGATGTGTGAGATACATCGCCGGAATGTCCTTGTACGAGAGCACCACGCCGTTGTCTGTAAGAAACAGATCGTGGCCGTGACTCAGGTAGCACTCGTAATCGAGCTTGGCGTAGAAGACGTAGGTACCGTACTTAATGACGGTCCCAGGCCCAGGAGAAATCACTCCACCCGCATAAACGAGGTGGATGGCCTTCCTGTGCCGCTGCCACGCCGCCTTCGTCGCCTCCAGCTTCAAGCCGTTTTCCCGGATGCTCTCGTAGTTGGAGTTATCCGAGGCGTGGAAAATCGTTCCAAGCTGGCGGCATCGCTCCAAGGTGAGCCTTTCCCCGAGAGCAACATCAGAGACCCGCTCGGGCATCCGTGAGTGACCCTGGACGGCGGAGACCCCGACATAGAAGTCGAAGTCAAAGAACCGCTCGAACTGCAGAGCCACCGGGGCCACCCAGATGTTGAAGCGACCCTTCGAGTTCGCCATCAAGAAGGCGAAGAACTTCTTGGGCTCGCACTCGAAAGGCCTGATGGGGTGCTTCATCATCGTCTCCAACGGGATCTCTATGTATCGACCCGGCGTGACCCTTGTGTCGTGCCTGGTCAATGATGACAGCTGTTTGGATGTCTTCACCGCCCATCCACCGTGATTGTGGCGCATCTGGTGAATGTTGAAGATTTCACGATCGAGCTCGATGAGCTCGTCGCTGGTCAGACATCCAAGAAAGCACCGGAGGAAGTCGAACTTCCAGGTGAGGTGCCGCTGCAACACATGGGTCCCAGGGTGAGTTTCCTCGTACAGCAGGACGTGTGACAGAAAGGCCAACTGTCCTTCCAGAATGTTCACCGCGGCCATCTCCCCCTGAGGGAAGTACGCCGTGGTGTCCTGCTGACGGAAAAACCGTGGAACACCTTCTGGGATGATCCTGAGGGAGGCCACCGGAGCACTCGCAGGATAGGCTCGACGATCCCTTGTAGGATAGCTGGCATTACCGTCGCCATCTCCAACTGTTCGGAGTACACGACGGTTTGCCCAGGACGCGCTCTGTTGGTACAAGGACAGGTCGGGGACACCAGTGCGGACGTCAATCTTGAAGTTGCATCCCGTTGTCGGTGTCCAGTAGACCTGGAATGGTGCCTCCTCATGAGAGGAGCGTCCAGTGTCCATCGAGGGTCCTGCCGCAGCCATGCTGGTAACAGAAGAAGAGGAAGTTGTGGGCTACTTTCTCACTTGAGTTTTGAACCAGCTGATTTGAGCAATGCAGGCACAAATTTAAAAAGAGACCAACAACTCTTCATGAAGCACATGCACTGAATTGCTCTGACAGCTCGCACTCGAAGCAGACATGACTCACAAACGCTCCTGCATGAACATGACTTGTTGCACTGAACTCAAAACCGCGTACTCCTTACGGAGCCAGGCGTTCAAGAAAGCTTTGTGCTCAATCATGGAACGAAAAGGAGGATGTGAATCAATTTCCTTCAACCACCCAGTTTGAACAGAACTCAGGAGGTTTCTAGGATTAGCGCTTCGTTTCGTGAGACAGTCAGAAAGACAATGTTCGGTTCGAACGTGAGAAAGATCAGCAATAGCACCTGAACACGCTTCCTTTCTCAGCATTTGAATCATGTGAATGGTTTCCTGTTGTTCGGGTGAGTGAGTAGTAGAAGCGGTAGACACGAGATTGTTAGCATCGGTGCGAATGTGAATCTCGGCATCCAGACCACTAATGTCCTTCCACAAACCACGAAGCATTTGACAGGTACCAAAACACTTCATCAAGGCGTAAAGCTCAGCGACAGTGGTACTGAGGGTCGTTCTCTTAATCTTGGTTGATTCGAAGAAGACCAATGAGCCTCGGGTGTCTCTTCGATTCTTGACCCTTTCATCTGCGATGAAGATAGTCATCGCCCTCTGTGAGGACTTGTCGCTGTTGTTACGGAAAGCTGCGTCAGGAATTCCAAGAATCCTCGGTGATCCCTTCACTGGCCACACCCGCAACTCAACTTCCTCACTGCGTATCTGTCGACACAACTTGTTCAACTCCTTGCAGTGACCAATAGTCGGAGCAGCGGATGCTGATGCCAGACGAGAGAACTGGTAACATGCCTGAAATTGCGTCCTCGACTGAAGCCAGTTGATGCTACCAAGCAAAGAGCGATAGGAAGTGTGAAGAGATTTATCACACGCATCTGCATCCTTAAGATGCTTCGGTATGACGATCTCCTCGAGCTCTGAAACACACAGCTTTTGATCGATCGAGATATACTTCTTCTTCCCTTGTGCATCAAGAACCCAACGAACACGCTGTCCCGTGAACGTAAGGTCATTCTTGTCCTCATGGCCGACAGTGAAGTGTTCCTTGATCTTCTTTAGGAACCAAGTGAGGAACTCAGGGGTTCCACTTATGATGAGATCATCAACATGAAGACTCATCACTCCAACTGTCCTGCGACCTTTGCTGGGACTTCCATGCACAGGGTCAACAAAGTGTTCAAGAAGCTGATCAACCAACTCGGGGGAGAGCTCTGATAAGCTCTCGACCTTGTATGAAGCCTTCTCTGGAAGGAACAAGGAGACTAGGACCTCAGCTTCTTCTTCAAGGAAGCAGGTCTTATCGCCCTTGTCCAACCTCAGGTCATGGGCCCTTTCGACAATCCACCATGTTCCTTTACGGAGGATCATGGAAACTCGATAAGGGTAGTCCTTGACCTGATAGACAGGTGCAGGAGTACGAAGAGCCTTGGCCCTGTGAGAAACGAGAGCATGCCCGTTCTCATAAGGGAACCAACCTCTTTTCTTACAAGCAACACTGCCCAAGAATCCGAGAAGCTTATCATCAGTCACAGGCCTCCAAGCATAGTCAACCATCTTCTTGGTATCGGTGTTAAAGCACTGAGCGATATCGGGACATGAAAGATAGGATCTCTCCTCCGCACGGTCGGAGGAAGAACGGTTTCCTTCATCGTATGCGTAGCATGTCATGGCATGAAGGGCAACCTCCTTGAGGTAGGCAGGTTCCACCTCAAGAGAGGTGCTTCCTGCTTCAGGTTCCTCCTCCTGAGAGGAGCTTCCTGCCGCAAGGTGGCTCTTGCCCTTCTTGCCTTCTATGCCGTCGTATGCGACATAAGTGCATCGGTCAGCTCTGGTCGGTTCCATGCCTACAGACCTGAGGAATTTGTCCAAACGATTCCACCATATTCTCGGTGCGTCGTTCAGACCATAGACTGGTCTGAGACAAAGGCCAACCATCCAGGTAGGCAAACCGATGTCAGGAGGCAACTGAACCACAACCATGCGAGATGACAGATTGTAGTGTTCCCCCTGAAGGAAAGCGGTCTTAAGATCCAAATGAAAAAGATCCCAATAGTGATTGGCAGCGCACTGCGCAACCAAACGGAAACCATACCGAGTAGCCGTAGGGCTGTCCGTTTGTTGATCCCAGGCAAACTTGTCCTGAAACCCACGACAAACCCATCGGGCTTTGAACTTGGAAAAGTAACCGTTCTTGTCAACCTTCACAGTAAGGACCCAACGTCCGGTAAGAAAATTGACATCGTTTTTAAGCTTGCGACGGTCCGTCAGCCGAATTGCATCATTGTCCAAGTAACTCTTGAACTCCTCAAGTTTAGCCTTCCGAATTTCGGCGGCATACTTGCGCTGCATCTCCGGCGTGAGGGTACCTGCCTTGATTTTATCTTGTTTAGTCAACCATGACGCAAAACCATCACCATCCAACGGAACAAAGGACGGAACCTTGAAGTCCGACGGAAGGCGAATCAAAACGTCGTCGTCGCCAATAGCCAAAGCAAGCAAACTCTCATCACGATAGTCAACCGTTGCATCCGAATCAGTATCCTCACCAGCTTCCGGCACCGGCGGTTCCGGGGTGGGTTCCGGGAGTGGGGTTTGCTGGATAGGAAATTCCCCCTCAGTCACCGGCAAACCAGGAACAGGAGCCGGATCAGAAGAAGAGGAAGCAGGCTCGTGAAAACCTGGAAAGTCACCCGACGGATCGGGATCCTTCTTTCCCGCAGATTGCCCAGGCAACAGCACAACCGGAGGTCCCACTACAGTACGTGACTTTGCCTTTGACACATCGTCAGGATGTGCGCCTCGCGCACGTGTCTGTGACACATTGCGAGGTGATGGCGGTCGCATACTCTGTGGCACCGGAAAGTGAGGATGCGGCGGAATTGGAACAGGAACAATAGGTGAAGGTGGTGCCGGCCACGGCATCGGTGGACTAAGAACCTGATCCGGGTTCGCAAACTGAGGCGGAGCCCCAGGAGAATCGGGAGGACCTCCAGGAGGAGGCGACTCCTCGTGAAACTCCATCGGAAGAGGAGGCTCTTCCGGTGACGGACCATAACCAGGTCCCGGTCCCTCGCCTCCTGGCGGATGTCCATCACCGTCCGGATCGTGATCCAGGTCGGAATCATCATCTCCCCCTGGTACCGGTACATGAGTACCGCCTCCAGGAGGTTGTGACGGAGGGTCACCACCGACATGCAACTCAACAGGATTATCATCTAAATCCTGCTCTGGATGCTGTAGTGGCATTTCCTCATCGTCCACAGGCATATCACCGTGTGGATCATCATATCCTGGATAGTCCACGTCGTCGTCTGTGGCTGGCGGTTGCGGTGCAACCGGGGCTGGCGCTGGCTGGTCCGTGAAGTCCAAGCCAACATCAGGCCCGCGTCTGGAACTGTTGTTCTGTGACTCGTTCCAGAACACTATCATGGACCAGTGCGTTGATTGCATATCCTTAAGGCAAGGAAGCAACTGTGCCATCGTCACGAAAAACACATGGTTCATATCACCCTTCTGCCACAAAATGACAACAGCATCGGGATGACGATGAACCAAAGGGAGTGTTTTCCCTTGAGTCCCCCTGTAGACGTTACAGTACTCAAACTCCAGATACGGCAGAGTTAGCACGCGCACATTCTTAATCATCGGCCGCAAGGCGACCGCGTCAGACGATGTGGTCGTGTGAACTTCCAACTCAGTAACTGGAAGGAGACTGTCAACATATGACAGAGTCTGGACCAAAGACGATGTAACAAACCGCTGCGGCGCAACAAACCTCAGAGGTGTCGGAAGCTTCCCGTTGTCATTGTTTGAGAGTAATGAGTACTCTGCTTCTGACGGAAGAACCGGTAAAGCCTCTGAATTGCGGTCTGATCGCAAACACAACGCACACAGTGTTCCGTCATCGAAATCCTCAAAGATATCTTCGAACAAGTAAGATTGTCGGAGATCTGATCGTTCATCACCCACAAGACACTGCGAAAGCAGCACAGCAAACCTTGGATCAAGTGCGTTAGCAGAGTCATAGCCTTCTTCCAACGACTCCAAACGGCCAAATGATCCATCAGGCAGATTAGTGAGAAAAGAAAGCTCACCATGCTGACGCTTACCGTGGTCATCCCCCCCTGAAGGAAGTACACCACGGTTCTTGAAAGTGTGGAATGAAAGTCCTCTCCTCCACTTCAGCGAGCGACTACTCTGCGAAAGCCAAAACCCACAATGAGAAGGATACATGATGGTCACGAAGTATCCATCACCCTTGTCATCTTGCCAACGGCAGACTTCGGCACAAAAGTGCCAGAAGGCATTGGTAGCCTTCCTGGTCCAACCATCAGGGATGACAGGATGAATCAAAATGTGATTAGGCTCTGCCTGCAAGATCACTCGCCAAGCGGCCTCAATCGAAGATTGGATAGACTTGGCGTTCCATTCACCAAACAACACAGGTTCACTCGCATCAAGTCCAGAATGGACTGTGCACGCAGTAAGCCCGGTGAGGCGAGGTGTGATCTCAACGAAATCGCTCTTTCCTGAAGTGAGAGTGTGGTAACAGATCTCATGCTCATAGCAGAACCCAGAACCGGCACGATCAAGAATATCGTCGCCGATGCGGTCGAGTGCCTCTTCCTGAGAAGAGCGTCTCGGGACCTCATCTTTCTTCAGAGGAATGGCCACATCATGCCACGGATCTCCATCACGCCTGACCTTCGACTGATTAACCCGAAGAACGGCACGATGAACTTCAACCAACACCATGGCACCTTCCTGTGACACAACTATGCCTCTGACCCAGGTTCCTTCAGACTTCTTCTTCGACTCATCCTTATGCCAAACAAACACGCGGTCACCCTTCGAGTACGGACCATCAGACGGCATGACTCTTCGTGCAAGGTCCTTCCGAAGGTCGAGTGATTGTCTAGCCTCTTGATGAGCCCGCATGGCAATCCTCTGGAGTTCCAGAGTGGTTCGATCCTCCTCGGCAGGTTCAGCAGAGAGCTGTTCAGGAGAACTGTTCTCGACATCAAACAAGTCTGGTGGCCGTCTTCCTGTAGCTATCTCCAAAGGAGAATAGCCTGAGACGGTAAGCTGGCAATTTCTTGCCCAAGCCACCTTCTTGACTGCTTGACGAACAGTCACCTTCTCTGCATAACCCTCATCAGCTAAGGCCTTGGCCATGATTGCCCAGGTGCGCTTGAAAAGACGCACTGCGGTCTCAGCTCGATTAGGCCAAGGAGTCCGTGGTCCACATGGATACGGAGTAATGCCATGGAACTTGTAGTAAGACATGAACTGTGGCGTGAAAAATGCTTGATCTCCTACGATTCCCTTAGGAACGCAGTTGTTCTCCTCTGTCCATTGTCTAAAAGCTCCCAGAGTCTCTGGCGCTTCCAGGCTTGTAAGAGCCGTAGCCCACAGAAGATTTGAAGCACCATCAATGATGACCAAAGCCAAGTAGGCTTTAGTACCGAACTTGATTTCTTCATGATCAACAAAAATGAGATCACCGAAGGATGATGCTCTTAACCCTGCGATTCTGGCTCGCGGAGGCGTAGGCACCGAGGTGCTGCAAACACGACAGCCTTTGACAATGCGGTCGTACTTGTCATAGATCTCTCCTGGCAGACCAAGCATGCTGGTCCTGCGTCGAAACTGAGCAGGACTCATGTGGTAATGCTTCACATGCAACTTGTAAAGCTCAACATCATTGTTCAGCTTTTCCAACATGCGCTGATACTGCGGAGAAGCCCTTGAGACCTCGTGGCCTGGCAACGGAAGCGCGATCCTCCTAGGTTCTAGCGACTGTGGCTCTGGGGCCTTCGGAGGACTCGGAGGAAGCAAATCTGCATCCCCCGGTTCGGAAGGTTCGTACTCTTGAAGATCCGGATCATCCTCAGGAGCAAGAGGAGGAGGAGCCGGTTCCTCGGGTGCCTTTCCCTGTGGAAAGCTTCCCTTGGCTCGAATCCTTCTCTTTGCCGGTGCCTTTCCCTGCGGAAAGCTTCCGGATGCTCCTGTGTTCTTCGAGCTGTCTTCAGGCTTACCTGCGCTAACCATGTCCTCTGGAGATCCTACCTTTCCACGGGTTGGATCCTTGGACTTGGCTGGCACCGAGGTTCTACTCTCGATGCCACCAGGCAGAATCTTGAAAATGGTCTTGCCTTTCCAAGTCAGTAGTTCTTGTTGAAGAAAGCTCAGAAGAACGCCAGTCATCTTCTTGAGTAACGCTCTTTCCCTTGGAGAACTCCATGATCGTCTTGCGCTTGGTGTCCAGATACTCCAACGGAATTGGCACATAACCCGCCTTGGGTTCGTACTTGACTCTTCTCATCTTCTTGTGGATGCGAATCATTTCCATGTCGGCTTCGTTGATCACCCATTCATCATCAGTCGCCAACACGAGATTGTCAGGTACCTGTTCATGAGAACAGCATCCCTCGGTCTTCTGATGGAAGCCGTACTCGTAGTGGGAGAAGTAGGTGAGGAAGCTCGACTTCTTATGCTTGCTGAAACGCACATTCCACATCAGCTGACTGAGTTCAAGAAGATCAAGTACCAGGTGTGAGCTGGGTGCAACCTTCAGCCTCACATCCTTGATTCCCAGCACAGGGCTGCTGAGTAAGGCCTTTTCCGGATGGAGCTCGAACTGGAAACGAAGATTGCGCATCTGAGGTAAGGACATGAGAATGGGAACATGCCCTTGTTCCACAATGTCGAACTCTGTGGATTGAACTGCAAAGTCCCGGTCGTACATGCAAATGACCAACTTCTGGTTGCATTTGGTAGACTCGGAATTGGCAAAGGTGAACTGAGAAGTGGTCTCAGCAATGGTGTACCATATGCCACAGTTCTGGTTCTTGTCACAGAACTCCATGAGGTCCTGTGCGGCCACTCTCGAAGCCATTGCTCTCGTGCATCCCAAGTCCAACACCATCGCGGTCGGCGTCAAGGGCTGAGAGATGAAGGCTTCCTCGATCTCATTGATCTTCTCTTCGGTGGCCATGAAAGAAAAGTTCGGAGTGTTGAGATGTTCAACGAAGAAGGTTGTGGCGGCTGTGGTGCCGCTCGGGGCAGCATCAGCAAGCTGGCTCTGTCCGTCCTTTCCGGACTTTCCATCTTTTCCATCCTTGCCAAACTTGCTCTTTCCTTTGCCCTTCTTTCCTTTCTTTCCTTTTCCTTTGGCTGCATAGGATTCCTCAGACTCGTACCAGGACCAGTCATCCCAGGACTGATCGCTCCACTGGTAATCTTGCCATTGTCCTTCTGCTTGCCATGCTTCTGATTCTTCGGCAAGATGTGACCTGCCTTTCTTCCTTTTGAAGAAGCGCCTTCCTTTGGATCCTTTGCCACCTTTTCCCTTGCCTTTACGGTGGCCCTTGAATCCGCGCCTCATCTTGCGGCCTTGGAAACGCCGCTGGAACCATGAATAGTTCTCGTCGTCGTAGACCCAAAAGGCGTCCTCATCCGCTTCGAGGAAACCTTCTGTGCCATCTTCCTCGTCCTCGACCCAGTAGCCTTCATGATCGTTCAAATATCCTTCATCGATCACAAGGAACGTCTTGCGGCCACCGTGGCCGGAAGGAGCGAGGAGAGGATTGTCGACGGTAGTCTTGGTCGTGCAGAAGATCTCAAGGTAGACCTCACGCAGCTCGGTCGTATTGTAGTCAGCTAAAACTCGGTTCCGATGCGCCATCAATGATGTCAACACCTGCCGCTGATCCTGCGTCAAGTCGGACAGAGAGACAAAAATCAAAGCAACGAGATTGGCCGTGATCGGAATGGTCCGAGCATGCTGCTCTCTGAGCCGTTCGTTGGCTCTCTCCATTGCCTGAACTGGCGTGATTCCTTCTTGTTCTTCTGGTGGAAGTCCTGCTATGAAAGCTCTGACCTCTGCATTGTTCGGGTCCTCGATCGGCAGATAGGTATCGTTCCACGCTTCTTGCATTCTCTGAACAGAGAGTTGAAACCTGGTAATCCAACGAAGCATGTCTCCATTCCCACGGTGCATGTTCATGAACTGCTGGAAGCGATAGAGGAAAACATTCGCTGCTCCCTTCACGAAAAGCGGCCGCAGGAAACTCTTGAAGTACTTCACTCCGTTGTTCGGGTCCTTCAGGCGATCTCTGTCGAGAAGCCTCTTGTGGATTGCTGCTTCACCTTCTAGCCGATTTCTCAAAGCTGGTCCACGCTTATCATTGTCTAGCTCAGTAATGTCACACCAGTCATCGATCGCATCTTCATAGGCAAACCAACTGCTTCTACCATCATAAGATGGAGGTACTTTGGTGGTCACCTGCTGGAAAGCTGAAAGACGGTGTAATTCATTGAGATGACGATGATTAGTCGCGAAAGATTCATTTCCGTGGAGGAGGTAGTCATCATCTCCTCCTTCATGCTCAAAGATAGTCGCAGAGTGGCTAGCCATTGCGCTGTTCTTGGATCGAGCCCCGGGAGAAACCTCTTCCGGTTATCTTCACCTGAGTGAAGTGTGCCGGAGAGACTCCGGTCACCTTCACCTGAGTGAAGCACACCGGGTATTCCGGTTGCCTCCACCTGTGTAGAGAGTACCGAACGGGTACCTCCACAAGTGTGAAGCTTCCCGTTTCCCGGGAGCTCCGCTACCACGTTGAGATGTAACCTGGACGTGTATCCCCTCGCTAGGCGTACAGGAACACAGGCACTCAGGTGTCTCTTTTGCTACAGGCGCACAGCTGTAGTCCACTGCACTAGAACCTTGAGCAACAGGCATGGATACATGCAAGTGATACGTGAAACAGACAGGCACCTGGATGTGTAACATTCAGTGTTTCACCCCCCCCCCCCCCCCCCCCCCCCCCCCCCCCCCCCCCCCCCCCCCCCCCCCCCCCCCCCCCCCCCCCCCCCCCCCCCCCCCCCCCCCCCCCTCCCGCCCCCCCCACTCCCCTTTCCCTCCGCTCGCTGACAGGTGCGAGCTTTCGGAGTTTTCGACGACACGGGACTGCAATGTAGCATCTTTATGTGCGTCTCAGGCTTGTTTTAGACGCCCTTTCGTGGAGTAACGTGGTTGAAAAGGCTGTGATGCTACCCTAATCCAAGACGCCCACGAAATCCACAGCCTCAACGGCCCATACTTAAGGCATCCCGCCGCTTGCGAGAGTCTTGGTATCCAGTGTTTCGGAATGACGACACCAAAATTCGTACTGATACTACCACTACTAATACTACTCACAATCATCCTGCTTCGTGTTGCTATGAACATTACTTTTACTATAAGTGCGATTCCAACTGTTACTTTTTTCCTACAAGAGCTTGCTGCAGATAGTAGCCACTCGCCGCATGCGCGTACAGCCGGGCCGAGGCGGACGACGCGCAGCGTTTCAAATTATGCTCCCTTTTTGGGTCCCTAATATAATACGGCACCTAATACTTAGGGTACCCAAAAAGGGGCCATAATTTTGACAACCACCCATGTACGAAGTCTCATGGTCCTCTAAGTACAACTAGACTCAAACTCTGAGCCTTCAACCTTCCAAGTGCCCGCTGAAAGCCTACTTGGAGGGTCGCGGGACTTAGTAACTGGTTATTTTATAGACTTATAAGTATCATAACCCCAATTAGGCTCCCTGTTAGTGTTAGGGTGCTTATAAGTCTACTTATTACCTACTTACTAAGTCCCCCGACCCTCCAAGTATCAGTTCTAGACAAACCCTGAAAGCCCCCAGAAGGCTTCGTCAGGCCGTCAATCCCAAACCCTACTTGAAGGATCGTGGGACTTAGTAACTGGGGCTATAAATAAGGTGACCATACTTATACTTACTTATAACCCCAATTAAGGTACTCATAACTTATAACCTTACTTACTAAGTCCCATGATCCTCCAAGTAAGCCTTTCGCATCCAACGGTTGATGATATAAATCCTGCATTACTTTAAGGACCCTAAACTATGGGAATTCTGGTATATTCCTGATTATGGGTAATGCAGGATTTATATCATCAACCGAAGCACCACACGTTAAACCCCAAACCCTGAATGTTGGCCCCAGGGCCTCAAGAGGGCGGGAAACGGAAAAGCTAAGCCCCGAGGCTAATAGGTTCCTCTAGACCTAAGAGTAACCTAGAACTAAAAAGGGTGCCCTTTTTGGCTTGAAGAGTGTTGTAAGGGAACACAAACCCTAAAAAAAGGGAATAAGGGCCTACTCTGGGTCCTAGTCCTTTAAGGGAATCCGTAAGGGATCTCTAGGGCTTCCTTTAAGGGACCTAGGGGTTCCATGGGCTCCTTTATAAGGGAATCCGTAAGGGATCTAATATAGGGGCCTTACTAATTAGAATAGGGTATTATGGGGTTTAGGCGTCCCTTTAGAGGGATCTATAGGGCACTATTACAGGGGTTTAGGGGTTCCTTTCAAGGGATCTATAGGGTACTGTAGAATAAGGTTTTGAAGCCCGTTGTACTATAAGTAAACTAAGGAACCCCCAAAATAGTATAGGTAGTTATTGTAAGGCCCCTATAGAAGCCCTGTACGCCACCTCCTGACAAAAGGACCTGCGATCCTCACCAGAGAACCCTTCAAAAAGGAGACCTTTCAAAAGGAACCCTTTAAAAAGAACCCTTAGATGAGGACCCTCACAAAAAGGAACCCTGGAAAGGTTCATGGGACGGACTAACTAGGGATATAACTAAGGTAGCAATACTTTACCAAATCCCATGAACCTCCATGTAAAAACCTAAGTTCACCGTAAGCCCTGTGAGGCCTAAACCTGAAACGCTAAACTCTAAACCGCCACACCGCTGAACCCTAAACCCTATCCCTAAACCCTAAACCCTAAATACTAGCCCCTGTGGCCCCTAAATGTCATGGAGCGCCTCACCCAGCTCGTGGAGGAAGGCCAAGCCCTCCCTCACCTCCAGCTCATTTGCCTCGAACCCAGAGACTCCGATATCCGTCAAAACCGTAAATTATAGTAGGATCTACAACATGATTAGAGGAATGTTCATGAATTAAGGGATGTTGGAGTCTGTGGGAAGTTTAGCATGATAAGGAGGTCTACAAGGGTTCAGCGTTCCGTTAAAAGGGTTCTATAAAGGATCTATAAGGTTCAGGGTGTAAGGCTCATACAGCTTGATGTCTGGGTTTCGGCGGCGCGCCAGTGAGGGTTAGCCCACCACCCATGGCCACACCACGTGGCAGCAGGTGCCACAACGGACCACCCATCAAGCCTCCGGTGTGCATGCACTTTCGCTGCAGCGATAAGAGCTTGTTTTTCGACCTGCACTCGCTCCGGCCTCTCGCCCAACAATGCCACATGGGTGGTTGTCAAAATTATGGTCCCTTTTTGGGTCCTTAATATAATACAGCACCGAATATTTAGGGTACCCCAAAAAGGAAACATAATTTTGACAACTGCCCACATGGTGGCCGACAGGGTCGCCCACTGACAGGAGAATGCATCCTGCTCCCTGCAACCGCACATCGCATGGGGTGCCCTTCCAGGTGCACCTCCACTGCGAGGCCCGCCATCTGCCCCCCCCCCCCCGCCCTTTGAGAGGCACGGGCACATGGTGAATAGCGCACGGACAGCGGGCTCCGTAACAGGGCGCGCATCGCCTTGGAGCATCAGCGCTGCCGTCTCCAACAAACCGACCACCTGCGCCGCTTAGGTTTAAGGTTCAGGGTCTAGGGCTTAAGGTTTAAGGTGCATAGGGTTAGGGCTTACGCGGAGGTTCGTGGACTTAGCAATCAGAAATCAGGCTTATAAACAAGGTACCTATACTTAAAACTATCTATAACAAGAAGGTACTTATAACCTTACTTACTAAGTCCCATGATCCTCCAAGTAGGGCCCAGGACTCCACCAAAGCCCAGAAAACAGTGTAAGAGATCCCTCATTAACTCCTACCCTACGGACCTAACCTATCTACAGTAGAAGCCCAAAAGTTGGAAACCCCATAGCCTCAATCCTTAAGAGTAATGTATAGGGAATCCCAGCACTATTTGGCCTTAATCCGGTTTCCAACTTTTTGGGGTTTACTATAACACCCAAACTGAAGCCAACGAAAATTCGAAAAAAACATGCACCCTCCCTACATGGTAAAGGAGGCCCGTATTTGTAGCAACCTTTGAACCTGAAGACTCTAAAAGCCATAAAGGCTACACCCACAAAGCAAACTAAAGCATCAAAACCTTAAAGCCTAAAGCCCCGCAACGCCACAGGACCCTTCAAGGAACCCTTTAAAAGAAAAACACCCTTTCAAGGAGTCCTTTCAAGAAGCCCTACACAAACCCTAAACCTAACGCACTCCTTTGACGGAGGCCTTGGAACCAAAAATCCCCAAACCCCAAAGAAGCCTTTAAAGGAGCCCCGCTAGGAACTTCTACGTTAAACGGAGTCGCAGCCCTTAAAGGAACCCTCAAAGGATCCCTTTAAAGGAACCCTAGGCCCTTTAAGGATCCCTTACAGGAGCCCTTTAAAGAAATCCGCAGGGCGCCGATCTCCGGCGGGCACCTCGAGGTTGAAGTGCGCCGCCAGCTGCGCAACCTCCGAAACCGGTAGTGGGGACTATGGGTTTTAGGGGTTCAGGGGTTTAGGGGTTTAGAGTTTAGGGGTTCAGGGGCTTAGGGAGGGGTTTTGGGCTTTAGGGTTTGGGGTTTAGGGTTTTGTGTGTAGGGTGTAGCCAAAGACTCCGATATCCCTCAATTAAGGATTATACCTACGGGCTCCTTGAAGGGATCGATACGGGTTCGAAAAGTGGATCAAGGGATATTCCCTAAATCATATCAGGGATCCCAGTTTAGGGATTAGGGGTTTGGGGGTGTAGGGGTGTAGGGTCAAGGGCTTTAGGGGTTTAGGGTTTAGGGTGGTAGGGCTATGGGTTTAGGGGTCCTTAAAAGCCCCCTTGCAGGATAGAATAAGGTTCTACTGTATAAGGTCCCTTTTAGAGGGTCCCTTCAAAGGGGTTTACGGGTAGGGCTTAGGGCTTAGGTTAGGGTCCAGGGTCTAGGACGTAGGCTGACGGGAGTTCAGAGGCCTTCAGATTATGGCGAGGCCTTCAAGAGGGTGTTTTACAGTATTCAATTAAGGGCATTCAGATGGTCGTCTAAACAAGTCGTATTCGGCTGGACAAGTTTATGGCAAGCTTCCTTTGCAGGCCGGAGAGTAGAATGTGCTTTGGGGTGTCTGTTGGGTCCACACTTCAGAGTTTAGGTATCGGGCCTCCGGGCTTAAGTTCAGGGCTTCACCGTGTTTAGGGCTTAGGGTTTAGGGGTTTCGGGGTTTAGGGTTTCGGGGTTCAGGGTTTGGGGTGTTTGGCAGATGACCCACGCCTGTCTGACTCTTAGGTACGGCGGCTGGCCGTCAGCTCTGAGAATGTCCAGCAGCTTCACATAGAGAAGGGGCCGCGGCTCTTTGTGAGGGCCACTGGTCTGCGAGTCCTTCACCATCTCCTTGGATTTCGTCAACCGCTGCTCGGCTGCTCTATACTGTAAAGTTAACCTGAACTGTGGTATGTAACCCTAAACCCTAAACCCTTAAACCCTAAACCCCAAAAAAGTTAGAGAAAAAAATGCGTCTCCCTTTCAACGCGAATCCAATCTCTTGGATGGCTCTTACAGGGATCTGAAAGGGTACTATAATATAGGAGCCTTAATACTTAGAATAGGAGCCTTAATACTTAATATAGGAGCCTTAATACTTAGAATAGGAGCCTTAGTACTTAGAATAGGAGCCTTAATACTTAGAATAGGAGCCTTAATACTTAGAATAGGAGCCTTAATACTTAGAATAGGGCTTTGCAATAAGATCCCAGTCTCTCGGATAGCCCGCTGCAGTTCATCCACTCCATGTCGTCTCAAAGACTTGCTGTTGTCCACCGGGAAAAAGCACAGCGATCTCTCCTTGCCAGGGTTTAGGGTTTGGGGTTTAAGGTTTAGGGTTTAAGGTTTGGGATTTAGGGTTTAGGGTTGTCCACCGGGAAAAAGCACAGGGATCTCTCCTAATACCACCAGCTTGGGTCCGTATTCCTAGGTAGTATGAGTGAACCCCCTTACGGGATCCTTTACGGGCGCCTTTAACGGGATCTCTCCTTACCACCAGGTTGGGGGTTTAGAGTTTACTCTATAGTCTATAGATCTCTGTACTGTGGCAACTATGGTAGGTTTTGGGATCTCTCCTTACCACCACATTTGGGGTTTAGAGCTTAATCAATAGATCTCTTCCTAAATAGTTAGAATAGGGTTTTGGAATATATAAATCTAAAAGTATGATAAGGAGGCCCCAAAAAAGTACTGATATTTATCGAAGCCCCTATCCTATATTAGTACTTCTTGTGGCCTGGATAGCACACCCCTAAACCCTAAACCCCAAACCCTAAACCCTAAACCCAAAACCCTAGGCTGTCAGCCCCTAGCCCCCGAAAAGCTGGCTCTGCCCACCTGGCAGGGGAAGAAAACGTTCTGCAGTCCCAAAGGCTTGAGAAAGCTCTTGATCCTTGGCTTAGGGTGAGACTAGGGTTTAGGCTCATTTTTTTAGAAAAAGCACCTAAGTCTATAAGCCTTTTAAAATGACTCCTTAAATGGTCGGCCTCTAAGGCCGTTTGGGAAAAAACAAAGAAAAGATGCGCAAGCCTACCGTAATAGAAGGGTTTTATGAGCCCACAGACTCCAAGGAACAGTCCTTAAACCACATGAATTAGCAATCCTACTTATGGTTTAAGGTATCTTCTTTAATCCCGGAACTTGGAGGAACATGGGACTTAGTAACTAGGGTTATAAATAAGGTAGCTAGATGGTTTAAGGTCTATTCTTTGATTACGGGAATTTGGAGTCCCTGGGAGGGTCTGGCAACCCTAAACCCTAAACCCTAAACCGGAGGGTCTGACAACGGCTTTTCGGACTGAGGATCTTCTCGGCCATCCGCGCCAGAAAGGACTGAACATCGGCTTCTTTCTGCGAGGGGCTTCGGAAAGTTTATGGTTTTGGGGTTTTAGGGCTTTAGGATGTAGGGTTTAAGGTTTTGGGGGTTTAGGGTTTAGGGCTTTTGGTGTTTAGGGGGTTTCGGGTGTAGGGTTTAAGGATTTAGGGTTCAGGGGTGTTTTGGGGCGTAGGGCCTTAAGGTTTTAGGGTTTGTCGTGTAGGGTTTACATGAACCCTAAAGGACCTGCCTTTTTAGGGCTCCTTCTTATGACTTCCTTATAGAAGTCCTTCAACATGTACGTTTTGTACGGTTTGGGGTTAAGGGTTTATAAGGTTTAGGCAGCCGACCCCCTTATTTGCAAACTGTTCTACCTTCATTCCTCGCTTGCTTCTTTGCTTCCTTGCATGGTTGCTTTCTTCCTTGCTTCCTTCCATCCTTCCCTGCTTCCTTCCTTCCGTTCTTTCTTCCTTCCTTCCTTGCTTCCTCCTGCTTCCTTCCTTCCTTCTGCTTCCTTCCTTTCTTCTGCCTCCCCCTCCTTCCTTCCTTCCTTCCCTGGTTCCTCGCTTTTTGCAATTTTGATTCTTTGTTATTTCAATTTCGTGTTTTGAGTCTAATTAATTTTTCGATCCCTATCCCGAGACGCCTGAGGCTTCGGGGCTAGCATCTGCGGTACCTGCAAACGACCTGAGATGACTGCACAAAACCATGCAACCCGAAAAGCTCGAATTTTATAATGGAGTTCCCTTTAAGGGTTTAGGGTTTAGGGTCTACTTGAAGGAACATGGGACTTAGTAATTAGGGTTATAGTTAAGGTAACTGCACTAATATGTACTTTGTAACCCATTTAAGGTAACTTATAACTGCAGTTACTAAGTCCCATGAACATCCAAGCAGGGCTTTGGGTGCAAGACTTTTGTGCAGCTTACTTATAAGCCTAGGAGACTTTTTAAGTAAGGCTATCAGTAAGGTTGAAGGTAGGATAGCCCCACTTCGGGGACTTGTAACCCAAATCATAACCCGATTTACTGAATCCCTTAAATGCTGCTCAAAAGGGCTCCTGGATTTAGGTGTCGGGGTCTTATGTGAAGGGCTTGTTCTGATTTTTGGGCTGAGGGCTTCGACGTTCTGCCTGAGAACAGGGAGGCCACAGCAGCATATGGTGACCGGACAAGACAGGTTGAAGCCACAATGGCAATGAAAAGACTGTGTCTGCATTCAAACGGTTTAGAGTTTGGGGCTGCAGCCGCAACTCGAAACCAGCCCCAACCCGAAACGCTACTCCGAACCTAAACCCTCATTCCTAACTCAAGTGTGTTGGCTTCATTCGTCCTTCAGTACCCTAAACCCTAAACCCTAAACCGTTTCTTGGCTTCATTCGTCCTTCAGTAGCTTGTGTACTTCGTCGAAATGTGTCCCGACGATGATTCCCATGCTGCCCTCGTCCGTTCGCGTCTTGACCTCTGCGGGCTTTCGGCTTTGGGGGGTTGAGGGGGCTCAGGAACCCTAAGGTTTAGGGTTTAGGGTTTAGGGGTTGAGGGTTTAGGGTTTTCAGGGTGTGGGGTTTAGGGTTTAGGCTAGGTACTGCCCCCATACAGTGGAAGTCTATAATAGGGCTACTCTTCAGGTCCTAATGTATCTATATTATGAATATTCTTCAACCATTACTGAGTGGGGGCCGTACCCGAGGTGTAAGGTTTTGGGGCTCAGGAGCCCTGAACCCATAAACCCCAAAACTCTACACCCCAAAACCCCTACGCCATAAACACCTCAAGACCCTAAACACTAGCTCCTAAAACAACTACTTGGAGGGGCAGGGGACTTAGTAAGTCGTTTACAAGTAGGGTTATAATTGGGGTAACTCCATTTAGGGTACTTATAACTCTACCTATAACCTACTTACTAAGTCCCCTGCCACCCCCAAGTAGACCCTGAAATCCCTAAAAAATTAAAAAAAAACCTAACACGTTCATCCCTCGAGCGTTTTCAGCCGTTTGGAGGCTCCCGGTCTCGGGTTGATCCAAACCCCTGCGTAATATAGGGGCCTTAATAATTGGAATAGGGTTCCTTTATAAAGGGATCTATAGGGTTCCCTTTAGAGACTTCATTCTAAAGGTGATCTGTAAGGATTACTATCAGGGGTATTATGGCGGTTTTAGTATTTGGGCCTTACTAATTAGAATAGGGTTTTGGGGCCCATTACACTACAATTAAACTAAGGAACCCCCAAAATTGAACAGGTAATTATTACGGCCCCTATAGAATGCATTTTCGAATCCTACCCCTGCCACCGACACGACCCCAATTGGAAAATACAGGGGCCTTCATTATTGGAATCTATAAGGTCTCGATGTATACGATATTATAACTAGAACTATAAACGTACACATAATATATATATATATATATGGACTATGAGGGGACACCATTACTAATCATCATTCCAACCCCTACATAGATTAAATCCGAAACCCTAGACCTTACGCTACCATTAACAACTAGACCTTCTTTAGCCCTGCATCGGCACAGTACAGATACCAGCATTCATCTGCGAAATCAGAACTTAAACAAAACTTCTCAAAATTAAATTCTTAACTCCATGTCCAAAAACCCTAAAACCCTAAAACCCTAAAACCCTACACCCTAAAACCCCTAAAACCCCATGTCCAAAACCCTAAACCCTTAGGGGCTTCAGATGATCAAAACTTACGATCTCCCTAGACCATGGAGTAACCCCCAAAAGGGTTTAGGGTTAGGGTTTTTAAGTTTAGGGTTTTGGTGTTTAGGGTTTAGGGTTTTTAAGTTTGGGGTTTTGGTGTTTAGGGTTTAGGGTTTTGGTGTTTAGGGTTTTGGTGTTTAGGGTTTAGGGTTTTGGTGTTTAGGGTTTTGGTGTTTAGGGTTTTGGTGTTTTTTTTTTTTTTGAACGCCTTTTTCCTCCTCGCTGGTTTGGTTGGACGAATCCACTTTTGTGGAAGGCTGGTTGCCGGCTACACTCCGCTCATGGTGTAGCCCCCGTTGTGCTCAGTTGTCTCGTTGTACCCTTTCATCTTCTTCCGGATCTCTAGACGACGGCATAGACTCCACCCCTGTGCTGGCCACCGAAGTGTTCGCGAGGTCACACGACCCTCTAACTCCTTCCTCCACCGAACTGGTAAGACCCCCTGTAGCCGAACTGACCTGCGACGACTGTTGCCCAGCTTCCTCATCAAGGTCCCAGTGAACCATCTGCCCCAATTGAGCCCTGACACCTGGACTGAGGCCTTGCTCCGCGATCAGTCTGAAAAAGACTAACCACACTTCACCGTAGACCTCTACGACCATCGTGGAGGTGATGCCACCCTGCCTCCACACCTGAAAGACCCGCATCACGCAAGACATGGGAATCAGCAGTGGCAAGGATATCGGCGAAACCTCCGGGATGAGCGGCTCCACTGACCCACTGTCCACATCAGGCAGCATGTTGAGTTCTTGGTGACAGTATCGGTCAATGGATTCAATACCCCACCTGGCCCAGTTCTTAAACATGGCCAACCAGACCGATCCGAACTCGCGGAGGACATCGAAGTCGCTGCGACAACCGTCTTTCCACTGTCCAAACATGACCTCGAAAAAACAGAATCTGACTTTGGGTGCTCCAGGTCTGCAGAGTGGATTCTGTCCTGGCACCTGTGAGGTAGCACCCGCCATAACCGCTCTCTGTCTATTCTCCGCTGCCACTTCCATGTCCTCAAGGTCTCCGACCACTTTTTGCGCTTGCAGCAGTTCGGCCATGTCGGTGCCATACTGCTTCTGGACAGCCCGCGTGGTAAGCTGGCCCCTTGCCCAGGCTGCATACACCCTCTCATACTCTTGGAACGGCAAGTCCGGGTCAAGGTCGTTCGGCCCAGCATCATCCATTTGTGTTGCTTGATTCCCAGGATCCGTTGCCTCCTGGCCCACCCCAGCATCCACCACTGGTACGGTCGTGACGTCATCAGCCTCCGGCGCCATCCTGACCCTGCAGGTGACTGCAAGGTTGCTCCCATCCTCCGGTGCATCAACTTCAAGGCTGTGAAGAATCCGAGGCGGCTCTGTGGAGCCACTGGCCACCTCCACCGTGACAACACACCTCCTTCTTTTGGGTGTCGGGCCTCGCGCAAGTTCATTTCTCATTTGTTGATCTTCCCATTCTTGAAAAAGCCCTGCCTGCTGTTGAAGGTGCGCCGACTCCACTTCTGCGAGGTTCTGCCATTCCTCCATGCGAGCCCTTTCTTGAGATTCCTCCTCACGCCTTGCCGCCTGCCAATCACGTTCTTCTTGTTCGTCTCGTAGTAGTTGGGCAAAGTCGTGCTCTGCCTCTGCCTGACAGCTCGCCCCCAGGCTTCCAGATGTGGCCGTCCCTTGTGGTTCTTGAGAGTCCACCTGTAACGGTCCCAGCGGCACCTCAAACCCCGGAATCATCGCTGCAATCTCGTTTGTCCATTGACTCAGCCATGGGACATCCACATGCTCCAACCCCGTGTCCTCTGCCACATCGTCACTCATCGCCAGCAGAAGTGCTTGTAGTTGCTCCCAGGGTTCCTGTCCAACAGCATCGACCTCCCCCGTACCCATTCTCAGCAGCTGAATGTGCCGACGTCGAAGTTGGGGATTCTGCCCCGAGAGCTCTTTCTGCAACCTTGTCAAAGCCCTGCCCCACCTCATCGCCTTCGTGTCCTTGCCATCCGTAGCTGTGAACTCCTTTAGAATGTGCTGCATGAGGTTGGTAGCGTCACCTTCCGTCTGCCCCTCCTCCTCCAGTTCACTGGCCTCCAACGTCCCTTCCCTGGATCGGGCGATTGCGTCTGCCACGTCCATGACCTGCGCCAGTTCAGACATGAGGTACCGGATGACAGTGTAGGGTTTAGGGTTTTTAAGTTTAGGGTTTTGGTGTTTAGGGTTTAGGGTTTAGGGGTTTAGGTTTTAGGGTTTAGGGTTGGAAACCGGATGAAGGCCAAGTGGTGCTGGGATTCCCTATACATTACTCTCAAGGGTTGAGGTTATTGGGTTCCCAACTTTTTGGCTTCTACTGTACATCGACCCCAACGGGAGTTTCCGAAAATAGGGGAACCCAAAATATAATACCCCAAATAGTAGGATCCTTATTATATGGATCCAACAATAAGGTACCCCTAATTTTCGGAAATTCCCAAACCCCAAACCCTAAACCCTTTATAGAACCCTTATAGATCCCTTTGAGGAACCCTTAAAGGGTCCCTTAAAGGTACCCCTACTTCAGATGACAAGCGGCCATGCTCAGCCAGTACCGGAAGAGCCTCTCCTCCTCTCCGAGGGTCGATTCTTCATCCTCCGGCTCCCCAAGCCCCCCTTAAGCTAAGCGCACATGTAGGGCTTAGGATTTAGGGTTTAAGGTTCAGGGGTTTAGGGGTTTAGGGGTTTAAGGTTTAGGGTTTAGGGTTTAGGGTTTAAGGTTCAGGGGTTTAGGGTTTAGGGTTTAGGGTTTAAGGTTCAGGGGTTTAGGGTTTAGGGTTTAGCCCCCATACAATAAGAGTCTATGATAGGGCTATTATTAAGGTCCTACTATATCTATATCATGAATATTATTCAACTATTACTGAGGGGGGGCCGTACCCCAGCCCCCTTAAGATAAGCACACATGTAGGTAGTTGTCGAAATTATGGCCCCTTTTTGGGTACCCTAAATATTAGGTGCCGTACTATATTAGGGACCAAAAAAGGGACCATAATTTTGACAACCACCCATGTAGAATTTATGGGGCTTGCTGTCAAACTTTCAAAGAAGAACCATAACATACTACGGATTCTGCTGTAGCTTAAGGCAAAGTGCTTAACTACGGGGCTGTAAACTCTTGGTGTTCATAAGCGCTTGGGGTATGGGATTAAAATTTCAGGCTCCTTATTCTAGGGCTTGATTTGGGAGTTCTGGTCTGAAGTTCATGACTTTGGGTAGTTCAGGGATTGGCGGTTGGATTTTAGATTTGAGGGACTATAAGGATTCTAGGAGGGCGTTGCGAGGGTGGCTTGTGTGTGCGTGTGTTACATTGAAGGTTTGCTGGATTTAGCATTTTAGGTTTCGGGTTCAGTGGAAACGAATAGTGGAAACAAAACCACGCTGAATCCCTCATAAAGGATGTTTAGTGCTTAAAGCTTATAGGGTGTCAAAGTCGTACAAAAAACTCAACCCAAAACACAAAAACCCTGAACCCTACCTGGGGATCCAAAAAGCTTCTGTTTCCCTCTAAACCCTAAATCCTATAAACTCTACTAAACCCTAAACCCTACTGGAGTTTTGACGGCAGAGCTTGGGTTCTCAACGAATGATCTTGTACCCTAACCCTGTGAGACGCTCACCCTTCAAAGAATACTCTCGTAGAACTTTTGAGGGTTTAGGGTTTAGGGGTTTAGGGGTTTAGGGGTTTAGGGGTTTAGGGGTTTAGGGGTTTAGGGGTTTAGGGGTTTAGGGGTTTAGGGGTTTAGGGTTAAGGGTTTAGGGGGTTTAGGGTTTAGGGAACACCTATGAAGCCCTGTTAGCCGAGACCGAAGTCGAGACTACTATTAACCACCAAGTAGGTATGGGGCCAAGGGTTGCGGGTTTGGGGTTTAGGTATGATTTGTGTATTGGGGTTTGGAGAGCAACCCCTTCACAACCCCAAGCCCAAAACCCCCGAAGCCCCGAAAGCCTAAAACCCAGAACGCTAGACCTCTCAAACCCTAAACCTTCAAAAACACCTCTGAACCCTAAAAGATAAACCCTAAACCCTGAAAACAGCTAAAACCCAAACCTACAGACCCCCGAACATGACACTCACTTCTTGACAGGAACCATCGAAAGGAATCCCGGAAGAAACTCCATTTCTTAAACAAAAAATTTAACGATAACCTCCTAGCCCAAATTCAACTTTAAAAAGAGAAACGAAGGCCCCGCCATATATGACCCCGTTTCAAAGGAACCGTTAAAAGGGCCCTTTATTGGCCGCGAAAAAGGGGTCCTGGTCCCCTCGGGCTCGTGACATGTTCAAATTCATGTGCAGGGCGCAATCTTCGAACGCCGGATCCTTCAGCACGTACCTGAAACGTTCCGGGTTCAGGGCTTAGGGTTTTTTTGAAGCGTGATGACTGGACTGTCACTGTCTACCTATACAGGCACACGTTGGTGAGACGGGCTTAGGGTTTAGGCCTGGGGGTTTAGGGTTTCTTTCAGCACGTACCTGAAACCGCATTAGGGTTTCGGGTTTAGGGCTTAGGGTTTAAGCCTAAGGGTTTAGGGTTTCTTTCAGCACGTACCTGAAATCGCATTAGGGTTTCGGGTTCAGGGCTTAGGGTTTAGGGTTTCTTTCAGCACTCCCTGAGACCGCATTAGGGTTTCGGGTTCAGGGCTTAGGGTTTAGGCCTTAAGGGCTTAGGGTTTCTTTCCCTGAAACCGCATTAGGGTTTAGGGCTTAGGGCAGTGTGTTTAGGGTTTCATTCACTACATACCTGAAACCGCATAGTTGGGGTTTAAAAATCCGCTAGGGATGCCCTTCACGGTCCTAGGAGTACTGAAAACGCAGAATTAGGGCTGAAGATTCCGGGAAAGCTTCCCTTCACGGTTCTACACGGGTTTATGTCTTGATTATCGGCGATTTAGGCTTTTGGGTTTAGGCTTGAGTCTTTCAGTTGTGGCTGACGTAAACCCTCTCTTTCCCAGAGACCACCTGCCCCATCGCGGCAGGCTGAAGACGATAATCGGCATGCTGATCTTCGAAAGTGCACCTAGTTGCTTCCCGTGGGTTTGCTTGGTATTAAGGCCTTATATGGTCTTCTATCAGGACTTTATGTGCCTTGATTCGTTTTGGGATTGAGGGCTTCAAAATCCTTTTAGCCTTACCTGTGACTCCAAACCCTACTAAATAGTAGGTTATGACCCCTTAATTAGAGGGTCTGACCCTTAAAACGGTAGGTTTTCGGAGCCCCAGGTAGGGTTCTTAAACTTTCGGGGTAGTAAAATGCGCGGATGGAGAGACTCTGGACTCGAGAACTTTCGTCCTGAACCCTAATGTAGGGGCCTTACCTGGACCCTAAGGAACCTACCTTTTTAGGGTTCCCTAATATGATTTCTGTATATAAGTCCTTAAAAAGGTAGGTTACGTGGGGTTAAGATAATAATTAGAATAGGGTTTGGGGCCCATTAGACTATAATTATACTGAGGAACCCCCAAAATAGTATAGGTAGTTTTTTCAGGCCCCTGTTGTAAATTCCCAACCCTAAAGTCAAGGGATTACGAACGCTAAACTTAAAACGCATCGCGGTGATCGGACAGAGATCGGTGCTGGGATTTGCTTTCCAGTATCTGGCAGATTCCTAACATGGAGGGCAAGCAATGCACATCTACAAGAGAGACGGTGTCTGTACTGGTCTGGTACTCAGTAAAAGTTGAATAATATCTAGATATAGAAAGCCCTAATAGTCTTCCTATTATAGACTGTCACTGTGTGGGGGGGGGCAGTATGCAAACCCTTTCCCCTCCTATACCCAAAACCCAAAACCCTAAACCCAAAACCCTTCGCCAAAACACCCTAAACCCAAAACTCTAGACCCTATACCCAAAACCCTAAACCCAAAACCCTTTGCCCAAAACCCAAAATCCAAAACCCTAATTAAACCCTATACCCAAAAACCCTAAACCCTAAACCGTGGCCCCTACGTTGCCCGGGCCTGCAAGCATTCCGTAATATCTCGGCTGGCCGGCTGTGTCCTTCACCAGCACTCTCCTGGGCGTTGGACGCTTCTTACGTAAGGGTTTAGGGATTAGGGTTTGTGGTTTAGGGTTTAGGGTGTCTAGACTTCTTCACTGGGTGTCGATTAAGGCTCTATATTAAGCTCCTACTATTTAGGGTACTCCATTAAAGCCCCCTATTTTCGGAAACTCACAAATCTGAGACTGCGGACATAAATCTAAGCGGCGGAGCTCCTTTCCCTCACTCCAGGCCCCTCAAAAGAGTTTAAACCCTCAACCCTAGGACTTACGGTTGATGATATAAATCCTGCATTACCCATAATAAGGAATATCCCATAAATCCCATAGTTTAGGGTCCTTATAAGGCCATGCGGGATTTATATCATCAACCGTAGGACCCTCGAACAGCAAGCTTAAAACCTCCAAATCCTACACCCCAAACCCCCAAACCCTGTTTCCTGAACCCTGAACCTCAAACCCTAAACACCAAAGCCTAAATCATGAACCCCACCCCCGACATCCTAAACCCAGAGCACTGAACCTCAGAGCCTCCCTTGGTTTAGGGTTTAGGGTTTAGGGTTTAAGGCTTAGGGTTTAGGGTTTAGTGTTTAAGGCTTAGGGTTTAGGGCTTAGGGTTTAGGGTTTAGGGTTTAGGGTTTAGTCCGCCAAGTCTCACTTCTTCCGGGTCCCCCTGCAAAGCTAAAGCAATCGCATCCAGAGGAAGGGCTGAAGCCTGACACCCAAAACGTCAAACGGTTTAGGGTTCAGGGTTTAGGCTTTAGGGTTTAGGGTTTAGGGTTTACGGTTTAGGGTTTACGGTTTAGGGCTTAGGATGTTTTAGGGTTGGTGCTTGGGGTTTCAGGGTTCCTGTAAGGGTTCCTTGAAGGGTTCCTTTAGGGGTTAACGGTTGAAGCCTTGCATCTTTCAAACAGGGCTTAGGGTTCTACAAGGGCTTGGGGTTTTGGCTTTTGGGTTTGGGGTTTAAGGTTTCTTCCAAAAAGTCACAAAGTTAGGGCTTAGGGTTCTGCAAGGGTTCTATGAGGGATCTTCACGAGGAAGCCTGGCTTCCGAAAAAGTCAGAAAGCTGGGGTTTAGAATAGTCTTGGGTTTAGGGTTTAAGATTTCGGATGGTTTAGGGTTTGGGGCTTCAGTTTCGGCTCTAGAGTTTTGGGTCTAGGGTTTAGGGTTTTGGATGCAGGAATTGGGGTCTAGGGCTTGGGGTGACGATTTACTGCAACATTCAGGGGATTTCGTATCCAGCGTCATACATGAGGAAACTATAACTTTAACCCGCCGAGGCCACAGGCCCTGGCGTGTTGGGGGTTAGCTCAGGTACCCTCCACTTAATCCTCCTCCCTCCTTTCGGGACACCCGTTTTTTTGCGTTCGTTTCCCACCCCCCCTTTCCCGGCATTTTACCTGTGGTTTTTTCCCCCTGCCCCCCCTGTCCTGTCTCCCTTCTCCCCCCGCCTGCCCCCCCTGCCCTCCCACTTCCCCTTGCCCCCCTCCTCCCACCTATCATCCACACTGCCGCCCATTCACATTACAGAAGCAAATCGATGAGTTCTGTCACAGTGCTGGTGTCCGGCAAGCCGAGGCGGGCGGCATAGCGTTAAAATTAGTTATGACCCAGTTAAAATACTTGTAACTGTATATACTTACTAAATCCCATGGACCTCTAAGTAGCTTGGCTGTCTTTAAGGGCGTTAGTGTTTGGGTGACGTGAATTTTCGCAGGCCCATACAACTGCTGGAAACAAGGGAGCTATACATTGTATGGCTGTGAATGGGTATGTATATATACATATATATACACACACACACATGTATTTCTCTCTCTCTCTCTCTCTCTTTTTTTCTCTCTCTCTCTCTCTCTCTCGCTCTCTCTCTCTCTCTCTCTCTCTCTCTCTCTCTCTCGCTCCATCCATCCATCCATCCGTCCAGACTGCATGCAAAGTAATGCTAAGCCCACTGACAGCTATGTAAGCATAAACCTGCGATCAACAATGATCTTAACAACGAGATGCGCAACTCCAGACTCTATACCGCGAAAGCCGATGCGAAGATGCTCCGACACCTGTGCTTTGCGCGATCAAAAAGCTGTACAAAACCTGACAGCACTGCCCCGAAACTTCCAAAGAACCTGAAACCCCTCTGCCTCGAAGGTGTCCATCAAAGACGACTTCCGCTCGCGGTTCTGTCGTAGGAGAATTTCGGGAGATGCGAATAGAGGAGCTCTGTGGGGGTTTCGTAGGGCTTTGGGGTTGTGGGGTTTTGGAGCCGTCGGGAGCACACAGTAGTGAAGTTTACGGGAAGTCTGGTAATTTAACCCTCAACCCTACACCCCCTAAACCCGAAACCCTAAACCATGAAGCCTAGACCACAGTGTGGGGTCTCGAGGGGAACTCCAGGCCTCGAGCAAACAACTCGCGGCTCTAGGGGTTTCCATTCAGGAGGGTCGTCCCCATAAGGACCCGCCAAAATATCTGCACCCACAGCATTCCTAAGTGCCCAGCTACATGTGCGGATCTAGGCTAAGGTTGGTGGAATCGGGTCCCGTGCAAATATCAGACTTCAACTATTCAAGGGCGGACGTTTGGGGATAGAACACCGCAAGAGCAACTCGCTGCAGCCCTTCCGATACACAACCTCAACCCTAAACTCATCCCTAAACCCGAAATCCAACCCTAAACCCAACCCTAAACGCTAAACCCCTAAACCCCTAAACCCTAAACCTGAACCCGAAGTCTCCGGTGCCTCACCCCCTAAACCACTAACACCCAAAGCCCTATGGGAACCTTTAAAAGAACCCTTGTAGAGTTCCTGTGCAGTGAACCCCATAAAGTTGGAAACCGGATAAAGGCCAAAAAGTGCTGGGATTCCCTTTACATTACTCCTAAGGATTGAAGCTATGGGGTTTCCAACTTTTGGGCTTTTGCAAAGGAACTCCCCCGGTAAGACTCGGTTCAGGGTTTAGGGTACAGGGTTTGGGATTTAAGGTTTAGGGTTTGGGCTTTAGGATTTAGGGTTTAAGGTTTAGGGCGTAGGGTTTAGGGTATAGGGTTTGGGGTTTAGGCCGGAGCCAAGCCAAAATCCAAGCCAATACTTTCACTTTCAATCAAATGGATTTCGCAAACATGCATGTTGCAAATAACAGGTTAGAGGCTCTCCAAGGCCTCTTGACTGACATTTGGATTTGTGGAACTCCCCTGGCGTCGTGACGGATTAGGGGGAATGTCCACACACAATTTGAGGTTTGCGCTGGGGTACATTCAGGGCCAAAGTTTCAAAGGGTCCTGCCATTGATCTTATTAGTTCGGCCTGTGGAGGAAACCGTGGAAATATTTTCAAGCGTTTGTGACAGTTTGGAGGGGCCAGTGCAAACAAAATCTGAGGTTTGCGTTGGGGTACGTTCTGGGCCGAAGGGCCCTGTCATTGATTTGTCGACATTTGGCGTCGAATCCCTGTCCAAGCAAAATTTAGGGTTTGCGCTCCCCTTGAAATATGTTCAAGCATTCGACGGTTTGGAAGCCCCAATGCTTGTCCAAACAAAATTTGAGGTTTGCGTTGGGGTACGTTCTGGGCCGAAGGGCCCTGTCATTGATGATCTCTCGAGGGGCTCCCGGTCGACTTGGAAATATGCTCACGCGTTCGAGTTTTTGGAGGCTTCAATGCTTGTCCAAACAAAATTTGAGGTTTGCGTTGGGGTACGTTCTGGGCCGAAGGGTCCTGTCACGGATTTATCGACCTTTGGACTCGAATCCCTGTCCAATCACAACTTCCTCAAATGCAGGGTGCAATCCTTGTCCATTTGGAAGCCGCAGCAAGTCGTGAAGGGTTGGGGGGGCATCGCTTGTCCATTTCAAGTCGTGAAGCGTTGGGGGGGCATCCCTTGCCCATTTGGAGGCGGCCTGAACTGGGAAGCCGGCTAAGAGCAGCCATACGAAAAGAACGGGGGAGACCTCGAGATTGGCACCTGGCCCACCTTAAAATGCACATTTTTTGAACGCCCGCACTCTGCCGCTGCAATGCAAAGCGAAACATGGCAAGCAAAGCAGCAAAGAGGATTGCGGGCTGCGGGCTTCAGCCGCATTTGCAAGTCAACAACACAGACACGGATGCACCACTACGTTGATGCTGTGTGTGCAGAGGCGCGACCAGAGCAAAGTCCAGGGCAGTTTTGCTGCGCGCAGTCGAGCAGTGTGGTAGAGTGACACAGTTCGCCAAAGCTCCGACAGTGAATAAAGGTGGAAAATGATTATCAGAGCGTTGCTACACGGTGTCGGCACGAAGTAACTCAATCAGTAAAATAGATAGACTCTGACCCAACAAGTCAGTAGTAACAAGTACGAACTAGCTAAAGTGTGAGTGTGACTCTGCTGCAAGCTCGTGCTACCTAACTTTGCTTCTGTGCGGACCACGAGCTTCATAGAAGAGTGTCCGTGGCACATGTACATTTCAAGCACTGTCAGAAGACTGCAGGTCCAGCTGCGTAGGAGCAGCCGGCTGCACGTACCGGGAACCACTGGCTCTCTCTGCACGTGCAGGCTCAGTCTCATTGTTCCACCACGATTGCACTTCTTCGGCGACAGCCAGCACCGCGTGAGAGATGTGGCGGAGAGCCATGTCTTTGCAAGTGGGTTCTGCGAGCTTGCACTCCAGGTCCAAGTCCACGAGCTCATCGAAGTGACCGCGCGCCGCGCACTTGTTCTGGCACGCCTGCCAGCAGAATGGCCAGGCCCCGCTTCCCTCCCAGACCAGAGTTCATTCTGCTCTCAAGATTCACAGCAGCGTCGACCACACGGCAGATGTCCTCCGGCTGCCACAATGTGAAGCTGGCCGTTTTCGCATCCCATTCAGCGGCCGTTGATGTTACTGGGAAATCACCGTGGGCGAAGTCGAACTGCGAGATCACGTCAGAGTCCTCGGATGCTGCCCCCGGACTGAAGGTCATATCTGCTTCAAGCTCAGTGTCCACTTTGGCCTTCTTCGAAGCTATAGGAGCAGTCGCCGGGCGCTTGTGCGGTGGCTTCGCTGCTGCCGAGCAGGCATGCGCCAATCGGTCGATGTCGGCAGAGTCGGCCCGACGCGGGCTAGAGCAGCGTCGTACACACCTTCGTCGGCTGCACGCAGAGCCTGGGTGGAAGAGAGGGCTGTGTAAAAGGTCGTCAATAGCACCAACTAGCTCGAAACACAGAAAAGATTATGACAGCTTGAATACCATTGTAAAGATAAACAGCTCGGAGTCGTTGCACGACGGCCGCCTGGCCACCAGCAGTCGAGAGTGCCATCTCCAAGCGCTCGTCGTTGCAGAAAATGCAACAGTCACAGCCGAAGCTCGGCTGCGCAGGCTGATTCGGTGTCGAAGCAGAAAAGCGACACGGAGCGCCAGGCAAGCCGACACAGAAGCAAGGCATGCGGAAAAGCGAAAGAGCGGAGACTTCGCAGTGGCTTCGGGCCCAAATGGCTCCCGCGTGAACCCGTGCAAGGCAAACGACGCAGAGGCGACGGTGTACGCACCTTGGCCAGCTCAGCGCCGTAGGACACGATATGGATACGCAAGTTGGCACAACACCATAGGACTTGTTCAGACGCTGCCTTCTTATTCTGCCTCCTGCTGCAGCACAATCAAAGCTCTGACAGTGTATAAAGGTGGATAACTCTTATCGGAGAGTTGTCGATGCTCGCACACACAGCGAGCCGTGCATGCATACACCTAGAGTCATCGAGACTTGTTCACTGCGAAAGATCTCTGCAATCAGCCAGTGTGCGAGCACCAAGCAAAGACCCTACACATGCTGTCGCTCAGCCGGCGGCGCGAGCCCTCTCCGCAGCAGAGACCAAATGTCGCAGCGCCGCAAGGACCTTCTGAAGGTCCTCTGCTTTCGGATGGCGCATCTTCTTCAGCAGGTCCTTCAAGGTCGTGTCGAGGCCTTGATGCTGAAGGACCGACTTGGGCACTTGCTTCAAGAGTGCTTGCAACTCAGATATCCCTGGGCGATCCTTGAAATGTTGTTCAACATCGTCTCAAACTCTGCCACTTGCTCTGCCGACCTATCCGTCACATCTAAAGGCGCAGCAGCAGGCTCTTCGTCGCCAGAGGAGTCCAGAGGGATCTGACCAGTAGCAGGCTCATCATCAGAGGCGAGAGCTTCGGCCGGGCGTTTCTTACTCCGCCTTGCGATGTCTCCGCGACCCTTGCCCGTGTTCTGTCGGGATCCAAAGTCAGACGCGTCAAACTCCGCGTCGTCCTCGTCCCATGCGTGGAAGCTGCTGGCTTTGCCCTTCCCGGAAAGACGAGCTGCTTGGTCGTCATCTGCTTCCTCCATATCCCAAGCCTTCCGGGTTCGTCCTCCGTCCTCCATCCAACTTCTGCTGCTGGAAGGTAGCCACGAAGGGCCAAACCAAAGCGTCAGGATCTTCTGGAGTCTTCAGCCACTCACGGCACGATGGTGGGAGATTGTAGTAGTGACTGCCCACGGTGCGAATGCCTGCAGCCATGACTTTGGGATTGTTCAGAGCGGCAAGAGCTTCCAGCCCTTCGAAAGCGAAGAGGTACATGCGCGAGGCGAAGCGCGCAAGTCGCCGGAACAGAACCTCCTTCTTGTCGGGCTCGCCGCGGAAGAAGCGGAGATACCGTTTGACTGCCTGGGCTATGCCTTCTTCAGTGCGGTCAATCTCGGTGTTGGACGTGTTTAGGTACGTGCAGGCCTCGAGGAACTTCTTGCCATCGCCTGTGTCGAGCAAACTCAACAAGTCGACGATGCCGAGCTTCTGCTTGGCGTCTGCCGCCGTATCTGCAAAGTGATACTGCAGGAGCTCCGCGCCGGCGTGGAGGTTCGCCGCCCCTTCCGACAGAGCAACGCCCTGCCGGCCACAATACTCCGAACAAGTCTCGTTCATGACGGAGCTGAAGTTCCAGGAACTAAGAAGGTCGCGCTCTTCCAGAGAACCAGAGACGAAGGGACTGCCTGTCCTATCACATATGGACGCAAATAGTATTTGGAAAGCCTGCCGTTCCAGTGGACGTTTCGTACCCAATCCTTCTTGACTGGAGCGGCGCTGGCAGCTTTCTTTCCTGACTTGCTGCCCTTGCCCAGACTTCCAGCCCCTGCCTGTGCCAGAAATCATCGCGAGGAGTTACACTAGACGGTGCGACTCAAGGCTCCCCCTCACTGCTTGAAACGGCTACGAAGGTGGGCCACGGAGGCCGGTACAGTAGAGCTGGTGCGTGTGACTCGTCGGAAACATGAGACATTGAAATGCACAAAGAATTGGTGCAACGCTGCAAATCACAGCCTCTTTTTGCGCAGTGCATCCCGGCAGCGCATGCACGAATTGGTGAGACGCCTAGCCCAACAGGCAACATACAGCTTGAAGCAACAAAACGGCGTTGGGCATCGGCCTGAAAGGGTTCCCCCCCAGCACCGGGGAGGCAAGGTGTTGAGTCTGCCGTTTCGCTGCTCCTGACCCGAGCGGTTAATGAGTCGTGCTTCGCACCCGGCGTTCGGCCCCCGAGCCGCCGCGCTGTCGCGGGGACCTTGTCCGCACCGTGGGGAGGCCTATACGCGCCTCGGCAGGGGCTCTCGCACCTACTTTTAATGGTTCTGCGAAAAACCATGCGTTGCGTACTCGCAAAAATTTCGGGCGCAGGGGCGCAAGGGCGAGAAACCGCCAAAAAGCACACGGAGAAAAATCGGGCAATGCTCCGGAGATAGGAACAGTGCCAAAAATTTCGCCCGGAACGAACACTGAAAAACACAAAACCGACAAATCCCAGCCGTCACGCGCGTCACGGCGTAGCGGAGACGCGTGAGAAACGTCACGCGCGTTCGGCCGAAAAGGCGGTCACGCAGGGCCGCGTGACGCGCGTGATGCAGGGCCTCCTGGAGTCGTGAATAGTTGGGGGGCTCCAAACCCTTCAAATCGTGAAGGGTTGGGGAGGGGGCGTCCCTTGTGCATTTGGAGGCCGCCGGGGAGGGGGGGGGGGGCACCTTGTCCATTTGGAAGTCGTGGAGGGTTGGGGGGGTCTATTCGTGTAGGATGCAGGGCGCGTCCCCCAAAATGGGGTTTAGGGTAATATTATATACATTAGCGTCTAGCTCGGCGATGGTAGCTTGGCGACCTTTCAGGAATTTGCTCGCAGGCTCTGCAGCTCGAGCAGAGCCTGCTTGGTCTCGCTGAGCGCTCGACTGCGCCCGCCTACCCCAACAGAAGTGAGAGGGGTGGCGGGCAGGTTTAGGGTATAGGGTTTAGGGTTTAGGGTTTAGGGTTTGAGGTTTAGGGTTTAGTGTTTGAGGTTTAGGGTTCCGCCTCCTCCCCTCTCTTGGAGATGGCTCCGCCGGGACTCTTGCCGCCAGCTTGCGGCTCCCCACCCGAGGCCGGCTGACCAGCCGATACCCCGGTCTTCTTCTCCTGGGCTCTTGGGTTTTTTCGAAGTTTAGGGTTCCTTTGTTTACTTGGAGGGTCGGGGGACTTAGTAAGCAGGTAGTAGCTAGAGTTACAAGTACCCTAAGTGGGTTCCTCATTGGGGTTATGGTACTTATAAGTCTACTTACTAAGTCTCCCACCCTCCAAGTAGGGTTTAGGGATGTTCAGGGTTTAAGGCTTTGGGGTCTCAGGGTTTAGGTTTTGGGGCTTAGGGGTTCTTTGTTGAAGTGCTCCTGAAATTATTAGGAGCCCCCCATAAGAGATCTATAAGGTTTCGGGTCTAGGGTTTGGCGTCTCGGGTTCAAGAAAAGCGCTTTAAGAAAGAAGTCTCGATGGGCTTTAGACACTGGGTTCTTGTTAAGGAATTGAATCTAAGTTAGCAGAATAGCGATCTATAGTATTACATGACGTGGCGTAAAACACTGACCCTAAACCTTAACTCCTTAACAAGAACCCGGAACCCCCTCAAGGATACTATAAGATAAGGTTCTATAGTAGAGTCTCCTTCAGGGTTCCTTCAAGGGCTCCTGGAAGGTTCCTAAAAGGGTTCCTATTGATGTCCTTCAAGGGCTCGGGTCTGCGACAAAGGTTCCCGAAACGAACCCCAAACCGTAACGGAACCCTGTTAGTACGCTGGCAACTTCAACTGAAACTCCTTGGCCCCGCACCCCCAAGCCCTAGACCCTGAACCCCAAACCACACATCAAATTCCTTCATAAGAGCCACCACTTGACTCCGATTCAATCTAAGGGGTCTGTTTAGTTTGAAGTTAGCAAGTTTCCTTACCACGGTGACTTGAACTAAACTTCTAAACCCTACTAAAGCCAAACCCCTAACCCCCCAAAGTGCTAAACCCTACATACAGTTCCTTTAAGAAGAGTCCTACACTCCGTATGAGTTTAGTGTTAAGTTTTGCAGGTTTCCCTAAACCCTAAACCCCTGAACCCTAAACCCCTAAACCCTAAACCCCTAAACCCTTAAACCCCGAAACCCTAAACCCCTAAACCCGTAAAATAGGGCCCCAAACAAGCACATAAGCAAGACTTAGGATAGGGACATCCCATATAAACCCCCTGAAAAGAAAGCCCAATAAGGTAGGGATATCCCGGAAAAATGCTTATGCTTATGATGCCTTTTGGGTCCCTAAACCCTAAGCCCCTAAACCCTAAACCCCTAAACCCCCACACCCTAAACTCTAAACTCCCCTTTGGTTAGTAGGCCATGGAGGAATGGAAAACAATTTTAACTACTATTACTACCATTCTTCCATTCCCTACTAACTAAAGGTAAGTAAAGGGCTCCCTTAAGAAGACTCCTAAACCCTAAACCCCTAACCCCCTAACCCTGAACCACAAGCCCCTAAACCCTTATATCTAAACCCTAAACCCCGAAACCCCAAACCCCGAAACCCCTAAACCCCTAACCCCTAAACCCCTAAAACCCTGAAACCCTAAAAAAGGGCTCCCTTCTTTTCAGGAACCCCATAGATCCCTTTAAGGAACCCTATAGATCCCCAAAAGGAGCCTTTTGAGGAGCTCCTCCACGTAAACCCTAAACCCTCTATAGAATTCTTATAGATCCCTTATAGTAACCCCATATAGATCCCTTTAAAGGAACCCTAATAAAGGGCCTAGGGTCCCTAAAAAAGAGCTCCCTTAAGAAGACCCCAGGTCTCCTTCGACTTGGGGCTCCCTTCGACCCCCGCCACTGCGCCGTCTCCTTCCGGCGCTGGGCTCTCGAGGGTTTAGGGTTTGGGGTTTAGGGTTTAGGGCCTAGGCTTTAGGGTTTAAGGTTTGGGGTTTGGGGTTTAGGGTTTAGGGCCTAGGCTTTAGGGTTTAAGGTTTGGGGTTTGGGGTTTAGGGTTTAGGGCCTAGGCTTTAGGGTTTAAGGTTTGGGGTTTGGGGTTTAGGGTTTAGGGTTTAGGGCCTAGGCTTTAGGGTTTAAGGTTTGGGGTTTGGGGTTTAGGGTTTAGGGTTTGGGGTTTAGGGTTTTGGGGATTTGTGAATTTTTTAAGGTTCGGCTGGGGTTTAAGGTCTCGGTTTAGGGTTTGGGATTTTTGAAGGTTTAGGGCTTAGGGTTTAGGTTTAGGGTTGGGGATTTACGGCCCTGGGTGCAGGGTTGAGGGCGGATTCCGTTAAAGGGACCCTTAAAGGAACCCTTCAAGGGTTCCCTTACAGGGTTCTAGAGGCTGTTGCGGTTCGGACAGGGAGGGTCTACTTCAGGGGCTTAGGGTTTAGGGGTTTAGGGTTTGGGGTTTAGGGGTTTAGGGTTTAGGGTTCAGGGGGGCCTAACATGTAGGGTTTAGGGTTGACGGTTGTAGGTCTTCCCTGCCAGTCATTACCCAGGCCTTCGGGAGGATCCAAAAAGTAGATCCCTTGAGGGGCTTCCTATAGAGTACCCTTTATTAGTTGGGGGCCCGGATCTATTTTCTAGATACTCAGGGGGGTCTGGGTACGGTTCGGAGTTTTAGGGTTCTGTACTTTCGGGTTGCAGGTCTTCTACTTAAAGGGTCATGGGACGTAGTAACTAAGGTTATAATTTATAATAAATAAGGCAACTAGTAACTAATATAAACAAGCTAACTATTCTTATAACCCAGTTAAGGTACCTAAAACTGTATGTACTACGTCCCAGGAAGTTCCAAGTATGCTGCGGATCGAGACGACACCAAGAACGACGAGGAATGGATGTCAGAGATGTGGTGCCGCCCCCAACCCCGAAACACCCATATGGGAGTTTCCGAAAATTAGGGTACCTTAAATGGAATTGAGGTACTATATTTTGGATCCCCTATTTTCGGAAACTCCCATATCTAAAAAAAATCAGACTCAGGGATGGCTATATGGGATTTTCCGAAAATTTTGGCATACCTTATTTCGGGGGTTTAGGGGGTCCTTAACAATAAGGATCCTACTACTTAGGGTACTATATTAGGGTCCTGAACCCTAAACCCTAAACCCTAAACCCTAAACCCTAAACCCTAAAGTTGTCGGAAACCCCATATGTGAAGCTTGAGGGTTTAGCTTCCTAGGTGAGTTCATGGCAACAAGATATCACAGGCGTTAGGGTTTAGGGACCAACCCACCGCGACCCGTCATCCGCTCATCTTTTGTAGCCGGGATACCCACTCATGGAAAAATCGAAGGCCTCTAGAGGTTCATGGGACTTAGAAACTAGGGTTATAATTAAGGTAACTACACTTATATGTGTTTATAACCCCAATTAGGGTACTTATAACTGTACTTACAAAGTCCCATCAACCTCCAAGTGCACAAGTCAGGCGTTACACCCTTCACCTGTAAATCCAAGCTCCAAACCCTGAAATCCTAACGCCCTTCACCCTTCAAGCCCAACCCAGACCCCCGGGAGGATCCAAAAAGTAGATCCCTTAATGAGGCTTCCTATAAAGTACCCTTAGTAGCATAGGGCCCCAAATTAGGGGATCTACTTTCTAGATCCTCCCGGGGGTCTGGGAATGCCTGCACCCTACATCCCCACGTAGGGGCCTGGATAATTCCTGGGGTGAGGATCCTTATTTAATTTTTTTTAAAACCCCTATCCCTAATTCCTGATGGTATTCTCTTATAGTCCCTATGTCCCTGTAAAATAATAGAAAATTCAACCCTTAACCCTAAACCCGATGAGCCCTTTTAGAACCCGTACTGGGCACCCTTTCGAGGAACCTTGGTATTAACCCTCGGGGACTTCAAGGGAACCCTTTTTAAGGAACCCCGAACCCAAACCCAAGACCCTAAACCCTCAATCCTAAACTTATCCCAAACCTTAAATTCCACTGAACCCACATAGAACCCTCGCTTCTTTTTTTGGGCCCCTTGAAGGGCTCCTTTAAAGGAACCCTAAACCCCTAAACCACTTTCTCCGCTCCTGCGCCCTCCTCAGACGTCTCCCGCAAGAGCAGGGCCGTGGCGTTGGCTGCCACTTCCGACGCCGTCAGGCCTTTGCCACTTCGGAATCCTTTAAAGGAGCTGCCGCCCTTTAAAGGAACCCCCTAAGGGTTCCTTTAAAGGAACCCCCTAAGGGTTCCTTTAAAGGAACCCCCTAAGGCCTTTAAAGGAACCCCCTAAGGGTCTTAGGGTTCCTAGGGTTCGCAAGGTTCCTTTGAGGGTCCCCACAAGGGGATTAGGGTTCAAGGGTTCAGCCGGGGCTCCGCCTTAAGGGGATCCCCTTAAAGGATCCTTTGAGGGTTTAGAGGTCCTAGGCTTCCTAAAAGGGTCCCTACCCAGACCCCCGGGAGGATCTTTCTTTAGGGGTTTTAAAAAAAATTAAATAAGGATCCTCACCCCAGGAATTATCCAGGCCCCTACGTGGGGATGTAGGGTGCAGGCATTCCCAGACCCCCGGGAGGATCTAGAAAGTAGATCCCCTAATTTGGGGCCCTATGCTACTAAGGGTACTTTATAGGAAGCCTCATTATGGGATCTACTTTTTGGATCCTCCCGGGGGTCTGGGTATTCGGGTCCCTATCATGGGGTTAGGGTTTAAGGTTTAAGGTTTAGGGTTCAGAGTAGGACCCAAAACCCTGTAACCCTACAACCCTCAGCATTAAACCCTAATGTAGGAAGCTGGTACCCTGAATAAACAAGGTAAATGGCTGCTTCTGAAGCCGTCGAAAGGGCGAAAACCTCTCTGAGGAAGAAGAACGCTGAACCCTAAACCCTAAACCCCTAAACCCCAAAAAGCCAATTTCTGAAGCTGTCAAAGCCGCCTCCCGCGATCCTTACATACCTACTCTATACCCTGAACGTACTTTAGGGCCCCTTAACTTACTTCCCCAATAAGCCACGGAAATAAAGGCTAAACTTTCCGGTCATTACTAAACTACTAGAACCCAAAGAGCTTAAAGGTTGGGTATTGGGGAACTAAGCTAAAAGGGCTGGGCATTTTAGGGACCTTACTTGGAGGATCATGGGACTTAGTAAGTAAGGTTGTAAGTAGCTTAACTGGGGTATAAGTATAATTATAAGCATGGTTCCCTTATTCACTACCCTAGTTCCACGGCCCTTTAAGTAAGCAGAATCTAAGGTAAGATCCCTTAAAGGAACCCTTATAGATCCCTTTAAAGGAACCCTTATAGATCCCCTTAAAAGGAACCCTTATAGATCCCCTTAAAAGGAACCCTATAGAAGCCCCCTAAAGGAACCCTTATAGATCCCCTTAAAAGGAACCCTTATAGATCCCCTTTCAAGGAACCCTTATAGATCCCCTTAAAAGGAACCCTTATAGATCCCCTTAAAAGGAACCCCTCCAGAACCCCTCTAGAACCCAAGGGTCCCTGTAAAGGTTAAGCAAAGCGGCCTCCAGGCTGCTCCGTCCAGCCCTTCCGGCCAAGCTTAAAACCTATGTCATGGTTGGGATAGCATAAAAAAACGGTTTAGGGTTTAGGGTTTTAGGGTTTAGGGGGGAAATATTGGGTTTAAGTGCCATAAAAATGTAAAAATGTTACCTTAACTATGACAAAGAAACGTGAGGCCGACACGCCGTGCCTGGAGCGAGGCAGTGGGCTTGTAGGGTTTAGGGACTGAGGATTTTTTTAGGGGTTCCTTCAAAGGGATCTAAAAACGATCTACCTAGGGTTGCTTTAAAGGGATCTATAGGGTTTAGGGATTGAATATTTTTTGGGACGGGGGGTTAGGCTCTAAAGTTTAGGGGTTTAGGGGTGTCGGAGTTAAGGGCTTAGGGGTTTGGGGGTTTAGGAGTTTAGGGTTTAGGGGTTTCGGGGTTTAAGGTTGTAGATTACTTGGTACACTTCTCGGTTTGTGCGTGTCATCCTGGCGCAGGGTTTAGGGTTTAGGCGTCAGGGTTTTGGCAGCATATACAGGCTGCGTTGTTAAGGCTTCAGAACCTCAGGGTGTACTACATTGATTGTCATCATAGCTACATCATGATCATCGTCGTCATCATCGACATCATCATTATCATCATCGGCTGCATGGAAATACTCGTAATTATCATACAGGTGTTCTATGAACTCTGCGACTATGACTCGGACTACCGCTACTATGTGTATTGTTGGTGGTGGTGTTTCTATCGATAGTAGTCGGTCGTGGTACTTCCGTTACTATTAGTATCATTATGTTGATTTAAACCCAAGGCCCTGAACTCTAAACACTGTTATTACAGGAGTCGCGGAAAAAGTGCAGCTCTCAGGATTGACAGAGCTTCCTGGATCGACAACTTTCTGTTTTCATCTGAGGCCCACATGTTTTGGATCTTTAAGGCATTCCTCTAAGGGTTACTTCTAATGATGGTTTCTAGGGTTTATAGGTACGGGTTTGAGGATTTACGGAATGAAGGAGCGTGTGGAGATTAGGGTGCAGGGCTTAATTTGGGGACCTAAAACGGGCCCTAATTTAGAGAACTACCCGTGAAGGTGGCGACGTCACTACCGTAAACCCGAAACCCTAAAAACCCCTAAACCCTAAACCCCTAAACCCCCTAAACCCTTAAACCGTCAAGAAGAGCCGTGATGCGTGGATTGCATCTTGCCGTCCCAGCCGGCACCTCCAAACTCCAAAACCCTGGATTCCTAATCGTCAGGATTTACCTTTCAGGGTGCCTATAAGGAACCGATGGGTTTTGGGTTTTAGGGTTTAAGATGTATGTGGGGGTCCGAAAACCCCCGTTTTGGGCTATACCCTATCTATTCATGGGCCATGACCTACTATTTCGTAGGGTTTGGTGGGGATACAGGTAGGGTCTAAACCCTAAACCTGAACCTAGACCCTACAAACCTTCAACCCCTAAACCCGTAAAGAGCCCTGTAAAGGAACCCGGAACCTTCAACCCCTAAACCCTTATAGAGCCTATAGAGCCTTGTAAAGGAACCCTGAACCCTAAACCCCTACAGTAAACCCCGTAAAGTTGGAAACCGGATTCAAGCCAAACAGTGCGGAGATTCCCTATGCGTTACTCTTAAGGAATGAGGCTACTGGGTTTCCAACTTTTTGGCTTCTACTGTAAACCCTTATAGAGCCCCCTAAACCCTAAACCCTGAACCCTAAACCCCTAAACCCTAAACCCTAAGCCCTAAGCCCTAAACCCTAAACCCTGAACCCTAAACCCTAAACCCTAAACCCTAAACCCTAAACCCTAAGCCCTAAACCCCTAAACCCTAAACCCTAAACCCTTATAGAGCCCTTTAAAGCCTGAACCGGGGGAGATTAGGGGTTCGGGGATCAGGCTCGGGTCTGCTCTTCTAAGAATTATAGTATCCTTATGGGAGGGGGTTTAGGGTTTAGGGTTTAGGATTTAGGGTTTAGGGTTTAGGGTTTAGGGTTTAGGGTTTAGGGTTTATAGAAGGTGTGTAGGGTTTGGGTCCGGAGTTTTGGCGGGTTTTGGCGGGTTTTGGCGGGTGTTGACAGGGTTTTTGCTTTTGCTTTTTTGGTGCAGGTGGCTTTGTTTTTTGCTGCCTCGAGCCCTGCCCTGCCCCTGCTTTCGGGCTCTCATGGAACAACAAATTTGCGATGAAAAGACATTTTTCACAGCATGCTTATTGCTATTGTCATGAACTTGCCATCCAAACCGTGCAACCCACACCTTCTATTTATCATTTGCTTGAGGGTTTAGGGTTTAGGGTTTAGGGTTTAGGGTTTAGGGTTTAGGGCTCCAAGGGGGGTAGGTAACCTACTAATCCCTAGTTCTCTCCAGTGCTCCCTAAGGCTCCCTTCAGGTTCCCTAAGGATCCCTTGTACCCTCCCCCCTTGAACCACCCTCCCTTAAGGACCCTATAAAAGAAAGCACGTGTGACTCATTTAGGGTTTAGGGTTTAGGGTAGGGTTTTGGGGTATATTATACTACACCTCTATGGACCCTTAAAACGGGTCTATAAGTCCCACTATAAGGGCTAAAATCAAGATTAGGGGCTTGAGACATAGGGTTTTGGGGGGTTCCTTTAAAAGGGTTCCTGAAAAGGGGATCTATCAGGATCTATAGTAGGGTTCTATATCAAGGGCCATAATAATTAGACTGGGGTTTTGGGGGATTGTACTATAGTTGTTATAGTCACGAGTCTCCGAGAATACAAGCAATTTTGAGGCATCTATACTAATATACCCAACAGCATTCGCGGCCCAAAGAAGCACCTAGGGTTTAGGCTTTGGGAGCTTAGGACTTAGGGTTTAGGGTTTAGGTGGGCTCCTTTTCTCAAGTTTTGGGGTAATGCCACAGTTTATGTTTTCAGGGGTCTTGGATTCTAGCACCCAACCCACCGATACCGCCTGACAGCAAAGCCAGGTACCTATACGACCACTATTCCAACTGATCATCAAACGCCAAATGTCGATGCATAAGAAGAAGATAATGGCAATCATGTTTTCAATGGCTGCTGCCACGCGCCAGGGCTTTGTTCGCGCGCGCGCAAAGGCGCGCATGTTGCAAATTCGTTGGCCCTGCCAATGCATTCGAGATGTTGGGCCACGCAAGACTGTCCGAAAAAATGCTGTATTTTTCTCTTCAGGCGAAGAGCTGCACGTCATCATGGCTGGCACATGGATGCTCTGCGGCAATGGATGGAGTCTGATCTGCACGTCATCATGGTTGGCACATGGATGCTCTGCGGCAATGGATGGAGTCTGATCTGCACGTCATCATGGTTGGCACATGGATGCTCTGCGGCAATGGATGGAGTCTGATCTGCACGTCATCATGGTTGGCACATGGATGCTCTGCGGCAATGGATGGAGTCTGATCTGCACGTCATCATGGCTGAAGCTTCTTCGAGGCTCAGAGGTCTGCGGGAACAACCCGGACACGTGCAGGAAATGCTGCAAAAACCAGTACTTTGGCACCCTCTAGAAGCAAGAATGCCTGAAAGTACTGCGCCCGGCAGCAAAATCGCAAGCCTGAACCCGTCGCATGTTGCGCGCGAACAGGGCTCTGGAGGGTACAACAAGAGGCATGTAAGCCGAAGTGCAATACCACTGGCAATGTGCCTCATGCTCGTATCATCCCTCAGTGCATGTGCTCCGCTCTATCAATGCAGCTTTGGCAGCGCTTGCGCTCCATCTTCGTGCACCAACCCTATGTTGTTCTCGAACTATTATGAGACAATCGGCCCAGGTTCCTGGGCTGAATGTCGAACGTTTTGGCCAGGGAGGGCAGCAGCCGGGATAAAGCCCGGATAAAGGATCCATGGATCTGGGCTACTGGCTATAAGGCTACAAGGGCAAGGTGAGCACCGCAGCTGAAAAACACCGCACCCTAAAAACCCTAGCCCTGAAACCCAAATTACCCTGAATAAAACAGAACCCCCATAGATGACCCTCACAGGAGCCCTTTGAAGGAACGCTGAAAAGAATACTTAGAGGAACCCTTGCAGGAACTCTTAAGGCAACACCACAATGGATCCTTCAAGCAGCCCTTACATCCTAGGGACCATTAGGGGGGTTAGGGGGAGGGGGTAGGGGACTATACTTCCTTAAGTAGGCCTTATGAAGTCCTTACGACAGGTGTTAAGGCCCCCCGTCCCCCTCTAAGGGTCCTTCGGTTAATGAAAAAAAATCCTGCATTAGCTTAGGGAGGGAATAATGGAAAATTCCTGATTACGGGCAGTGCAGGATTGATATCATCAACCGTTATGATTGAAAGAACTCTTGAAGCAAACCCTAAACCCTAAACCCTCGACTCCCCCTGACCCTTATAGCACTATAGGAGCATGAAAGATCAGAATGTGGTTTTGGGGCAGATGATACGATAATTACAAGAAGGAACCCCAAACAGCATTGGTAATTTGTTAGACCCCTTTTTTGGACCTTGACAAACGAAATCTCGCAAAAAATCCTAAACCCTAAACCCTAAAAACCCTCCGAAAGCCCCCCCCCGAAAGTGCCTGTGACCGACGCCAGGACAGAGCTTTTGCCACTGCGATCTTCACCCAAGAGCACGAGCTTCCTCAAAGCTTCCGGTTGAGGATGTAGGGTTTACGGTTTAGGGCTTAGGGTTTAGGGTTTAGGGTTTCCTCAAAGCTTCAAGGCTCGTAAGGCTTACAGTAGAACCGATTTGCGAATCAAGGATAGTAGGAACGAAAGTGTCAAGCGCTTTAGACGCGGCAGTCCAAAAACAGGATCGGAGCTCGACTACATGCGCGAGAAAGAGTGTTACTGTCCTACCGTCAGCACTTCGATGTCACATTCTTGCAGATACGAATGCAGAAGTTGTTCTGCGCTAGTAGACCCAGCAGCACAGCTGAAAAGTCAGAACCGCTGCGAGAAAAGACTACACGGGCTTCAGTTGATCCTGCACAGCATTACTGTCACCACCATTGCGAGGATTACCCCAGGTCACGACGGATCCATCGCCAAGAATGGCAGCAAAAGCGGAGTCCGTGGCTTGGATCTGCTGCACATTCTTGAGATGATCCTGCACATCCCTGCTGTCACCACCCCAACGAGCATGACCCCATGTCACGACGGATCCATCACCAACAATGGCAGCAAAAGCTCTGTCAGAGGTGCAGATCTGCTGAACATGTTTCAGCTGGTCCTGCACAGCGCTACTGTCACTATGATCAGCATCACCCCAGCTCACAACAGAGCCATCGACGAGAATGGCAGCAAATGCGCTTCGAGTGGCTTGGATCTGCTTGACATTCTTCAGGTGATCCTGTACAGCGCTACTGCTACCACCATTGTGAGGGTCGCCCCAGGTCACGACGGATGCATCACCAAGAATGGCAGCAAAAGCGTAGCGAGTGGCTTGGACCTGCTGCACGTTCGTTAGCTGATCCTGCACAGCGCTGCTGTCACCACCATGACGGGCAGAACCCCAGGTCACAACAGATCCATCCCCAAGAATGGCAGCAAAGGCAGTGTGGGTGGCCTGAATCTGCTGCACGTTCCTCAGCTGAGGCTGCACAACACTGGAGTCTGCACCATAGCGAGAATCACCCCAGGTCACGACCGATCCATCGCCAAGAATAGCTGCGAAAGACTCGCTGGTGGCTTGAATCTGCTGTACATTATGCAGCTGGTCCTGCACGTCAGGGACGGCATAAACTTCGTCACCATCGCCAGGTTCACCCCAGGTCGTGACAGAGCCGTCCTCGAGAATGGCAGCAAAAGCCCGATTATGAGCTTGGATGCACTGCACATTCTTCAGCTGATCCTGCACAGCGCTACTGCTTCCACCACATCTAGGATCGCCCCAAGTCGCGACAGAGCCGTCAGGCAGGATGGCAGCAAAAGCGAACCAATTGGCTTGGATGTGCCGAACGTTCTTCAACTGATCTTGCACAGCACTGCTGTCATTACCGTGAAAAGCATCACCCCAAGTCACAACAGACCCATCTCCACGGATGGCGGCGAAAGCACCCAAGGAGGCCTGGATCTGCTGCACATCTGTCAGCTGATCCTGCACAGCGCTGCTGTCACCACCACGTGCAGCTTTACCCCAGGTGACGACAGAGCCATCGCCAAGTAAAGCTGCGAAAGCACCGCAGCGAATAGATTTAACTTGCACTTTGTTTATTTGCAAGGTCAATGAATCACCACTCCGCAGCCTGGCACGCCCGATCGGAGCACGTATATCCAAAACTCTTCCAGAAGAGTCCAGAAGTCGCCCTCTTCCCACTCCAAGTGCGGCCTCTGCCCGGCGCTTCAACGTTCCCACTTCTTCATCCGAGCTGGCAGTCACGGTAGCTGTCTTTCCGCTGAGCAATCCAACTATCACGGTAATCGACATATTGCCACTCATGGCATGATAGTTCGGTGGCAATCTTCAATCCTAAACCCTACACGCTGGAAGCCATAAACCTGCTAACCCCAGTTGGGGTCTTTGGGGTGCAAGGTGTTGGGTCTTTGGGGGTTGGATTTAAAGGTTCCGGGCGTTAGGAGTTGAGGGTTTACGGTTTTAGTTGAACACATGCTCAAACAAGGCTCGGCCTTACTGCTCTGAGCTTGTTTCGCATCCAACGGCATCCATGCGATCCGATGATAACCATTAGTAAAAGGGCTGTAGCACTCTATAGGCTCAAATCCTAAGCCTGAAACACAGGGAAGCCTGAGCTGAACGATCTCATGTGCGGTACATCGCAGAGACTGCAAAAGACACAAAGAAGATTGTCGAATGCCATAAATCATAGAGGGATCCTGCTACAAGTAGGTCATGGTGCATTCCCTACTTGACCCCTAAACCCTAAACCCTAAACTCTGGGCCCTAAACCCCAAACCCCTAAACCTTCATTCCCTACTTGACGGGTTTTTGGAGCTTCTGGGTGGTGAGATGGCAGGTATCTTCCTGAGGGATTAAGGCTTTGGGTTGGAGGTCGTAGGGGCTTGGGGAACCTACACGGTTTAGGGTTTAGGGGTTTAGGGTTTAGGGTTTAGGGTTTAGGGGTTTAGGGGTTTAGGGGTTTAGGGTTTAGGATTAAGGGGTTAGGGGTTTAGGGTTCAGGGTTTTAGGGTTTAGGGGTTTAGGGTTTAGGGTTTAGGGCTTTAGGATTAAGGGGTTTAGGGTTTAGGGGTTTAGGGTTTAGGGTTCTAGGGTTATAAGGGCTCCCTTTTAAGGGTACTGCAGGGTTCTTTCAGAGGGCTACCTTTGAAGGTTTAGGGTTTAGGGTTTACAAAGAGGATCATGGCACTTAGTACCTGGAGCTGTAACTAAGGTAACCATACTTATAATTACAATACTTACAGCCCAACTCAAGTACTTATAACCTTACTTGCTACCACTAAGTCCCATGATCCTCCAAGTATATTTGTATAGACCCTAAGGATCCCTTGAAAGGGAACCCTAAACCCCGGAATGTTGGACTAGGGGTTTTGGGTCTTGGGGTTTGAGCTTTCGGGACGGCTGGCTTCGGCTCCTCGGGTGATAAGGGTTTAAGGTTTAGAGCTTAAGTATACTCTATACCCGAAAACCGTATACTCTGAATCCTATACCCCAAAAAATACACCTAAAGCCTATATCCTGAACCCTCAACCTATACCCCAAGCCCTGAGCCCTAAGGCTATACCCCAAACCCGAAACCTTCAGCCGCCCGAAGCCGAGTCGCATGGACTTGAAATGAGCCTTCCCCAATGACAAGGCCTGGCGGTCGGGGTTTTTGGGGTTTTCAGAATCTATGCTTGGGACTACATCCCCGTGCAGTATAATGTTCTCATGTATACGGGTTTGAAAGCTCTTTAGAGGGTTCTGTACCCTAAACTAAATCCGTAAAGGAACCCTCAAGGCTTTAAACCCGTAAAACCCTTGACCCTCTAAAGCCACAAACACCCTTCAAACCCTTAAGGCTTAAGGTTCCTTTGAGGGTTCCTTTGATGGGTCCTCTAAAGAAGACTTACAAACAAAGGGGCCTTATTATAGAACCCCAAACTACCTGAAAAAGAACCCTAAACCCTAAACCTTCAACCCTATACTACGCAATCGCTTTCCAAAGGAGCCCTTACCACCCTTAAAGGAAAGGAGCCTTTTTAAAGGAGCCCCTCTTCCCTAAACTCTAAACCCTTGAAGGAACCCTCGACCCTATACTACCCTTAAAGAGGGGAGCCGTTTTAAAGGAACCCTAAACTAACCTACAACAAACCCTAAATCCTATACTACCCAACAAAGGGCCCTGTTTACAGGAACCCTATACCTTCAAAGGGGGACCCTTTTTCAAGAAACCCTAAACCCCAAACCCTATACTTCCCCAAAAAAAGCCCGTTTTAAAGGAACCCTAAACCCTCTTCTACCCCCCCAAAAAAAGTGTGCCTGTTTAAGGGAACCGAAAAAAACTACCCTACAACATACCCTGTTTAAAGGAACCCTGAACCCTACACCCTAAGCCCCTAAACCCCTCAACCCCTAAACCCCCAAACCCCTAAACCCTGAACTAAAGGAACCCCAAACCTTCTTCTACACCTCCCCAAAGAAAGGGGCTCTTTTTAACAGAATAGGGCCTCTGCTGCTCCCACTAAACCCCTCAACCCCTAAACCCCCAAACCCCTAAACCCTGAACACTAAACCTTTTTTGAAAGCCCTAAACCCTAAACCTTTTTTTAAAGCCCTAAACCCTAAACCCTAAACCCTGGGCATCTGCTCCCCCCAGGCCGGCCTTGCAAAATACTAAAACCCCTAACCCCTATACCCCTACACCCCCTAACCCCTAAACCCCTAAACCCTACTCCCAGGCCGGCCTTGTGGTAGGCTTTTTCGGCCTCGGGGCCTGCGAATCGAAAAAGATGCAAAAGAAAACTGGGTTCTTGTTAAGGAGCTTAAGTTAAGTTATGGGATCTATCGTAAATAATAGGGTTTCCTTATTATGGTAACTTAAATTAAGTTCCTTAACAAGAACCCAGAAAAGGGGGCGCGCTCGGTTTCTTAGGGGTTCTCCTAGGGTTCCTTTAAAGGGACCTATAGGGTTTAGGGTAGGCTGCCTTTAGAGCGATCTATAGGGTTTAGGGTTCAGGATTCAGGGGTTTAGGGGTTCAGGGGTTCAGAGGTTTAGGGGTTTAGGGGTTTGGGGGTTTAGGGTTTTGTAGGTAGAATTCCTTCCCAGAAGGAGCCTGGGGGACAGGCCTCGGCCTGACAGGACTTCACTACTACTACAGTTAAGTTTCGGGGTTTTGGGTTTAGGGGGTTTAGGGTTTAGGGTTTAGGATTTAGGGTTTGAGTTTTGGGTTTGGGGTTTAGGGTTTAGGATTTAGGGTTTAGGATTTAGGGTTTAGGATTTAGGGTTTTGGGTTTAGGGTCTAGGGGACGCTCCGAAAACCACCTGAAGTAAGGGCTTCGGGAAGCTCCTTAGGATCTAAGCGGGATCTACAAGAAATCTAGAGGAGGGAAATTTCAAAAGGTTTAAGGTTTAGGAAAGTGTGGGGTTTCAGGAAGTCCAGGGTATAGGGTTCGGTTAGGGTTTCGAGTAGTGCAGGTTATAGGCTTCAGGATGTAGGGAGGTCCAGGGGACGTTTAGGATTGAGGGTTTGGGGCTTTTCAGGTCCAGGGTTTGGGATTTAGGGTATAAGGCTTTAGGACCCTAAGCCCTAAACCCTAAACCCCTAAACCCCAAAGCCTAACCCCGCCCCCTTCCAAAAAAAGTCCTCAATCCCTAAACCCTAAACCCTATAGATCCCTTCAAGGAACCCTAGGTAGATCCTTTATAGATCCCTTTAAAGGAACTTTCAGGTGAGGGTATTGGTTTAAAGAAGCTTCAGGTTATGGGCTTTAGGGTTTTGGGTTTAAGGAATGGGGCGTAATCCTGCAGAACTGAAGGTTAACATCTAGGAGTATGTCGGGATTTTCTAGGGATTAGGGTTTTGAGGTTTAGAACGTACTGTTGGGGTTTTGGGGTTTAGGTTTGAATTTGTAGGGTATGGGCAGAGGGCGTAAGGTCCAGCGCCTCCACAGGAGGTGTCCCGAAAAAACCGATTTCCCGTAATTAAGGAATACTGCTGAACTTATAGTAGGAACCTAATTTTATATTCCTTCATTACGGGATATTGGAGTCTCTGGTGTCCCGAAGCCCTGCAACTGCATGGCTGGTCCTCGGATCTTCGGCTGTTTAGGTGCACTTGGAGGTTCATGGGACTTAGTAAGTACAGCTATAAGTACCCTCATTGGGATGATAAGTACATATAAGTGTAGGTATCTTATTTATAACCCTAGTCACTAAGTTCCATGAACCTCCAAGTAGGGTTGAGGGTTGAGCGGTTTAGGGGTTCAGGGTTTAAGGGTTGGAGCGCTAAGCCACAAAGCTCAGAGAGTTTCAGGATTCTGGTTTTGGGCTTAGGGTTCCGGATTTTGGGCTCGGGGTTTAAGCACCGGTGCTTAGGGCATACCACAGGCCCCAAACGCTCCACCCCAAGCCATGAAACCTAAACCCCTAAACCCTAAACCCTAAAGATCCCTTGAAAGGAACCCTATAGATCCCGAAAAAACCTATATGGGTAACTGTCAAAATTATGGTCCCTTTTTGGGTATATTAAGGACCCGAAAAGGGACCCTAATATTGACAACCACCCATATGTACCTATAATCCCAATTAGGGTACTTATAACTGTACTTACTAAGTTCCGTGAACCTCCAAGTTGTGTGATTCCAGAACCCTTACAATCCAAACCCTCCACCACATACCCCTAAAGCCCGAAACCTTAAACCCGAAACCCGAAATCCCTAAGCCCCTAAACTTTACACCCCCCAACTCCATTGAGCTCGGCTGGATTCCGTTAGCCCAGCTGATTTTTAGGGCGTTTGGGGTTTTCATCGGTTGCCAAGGCCGGCGCAGTCTCTTATTCTAGGCTATACTCAGGGTGTGCATGTAATTATTGTTTGGGTCCTAGCATATCCCATCTGTGATCAGGGCCACAGTAAGCTCGAAAAACTGGTAAGTTCCATGCTGTTACCTGCTCAAGCCAGTATCTCTGTGGGTATCCTCTGCGAGCAGACTCAGTAAACTTTATGCAATTCGTAAATCCAAGCGAGAAAACTACATGATGGAGTGGATCGTTAGGTGGTATAACAAGGTAAGATTTGGGAAGGAAGTTTGGGTCTACCTGCGAAGATTTTAAAGCTTGCGGTTACTTCTATGTGAGTAGACGAGGCTCTGACGTCTATACATCTTCGTAGGAAGGCTGGTCATCATCATCGACCATATAACGCCTTACAGCCGGCATGCTTCAGGTTGGAAGAGGAAGTACCGCATGAGATGAACGTGCTTTGCAGAGGCAGCGAGGCCGTCCATGCCCTGCATCCTGGATTGCGTCCACCGCACATCTGCGGATGCCCCCAACCTCCTCACCTTGAAGACCCACTTCTGCCAGGAGTCCATAAGTGCAGCGTGTTCTCCGGGGTTTTCGCGCCAGTTGAGGGCATACTGGGACTCCCACAGCAGTGATGCTTTGCAGTTTTCATCTTCGCTCCATGCCTTGGGGTCGTGGGACAAAACAAGCAGGCTGCTGTGGAGGTCACCAACTTGGAATTCTCTCGTAATATGCTTCCAACCGAGACGGCGGCAAAACCCTGGGCGGTGTTGTTGGACATCCAAGTCACTTCCTTTCCGCTTCAGAAAGTACCCAGCGCGCGTTCGGGGTTTAGGGTTTCAGGTTGACAACTGTAGTGTACTCCTATCAAACCTGGCAAAGCCCCTACGAATCCCGAAAACAACCGACAAAGCCCTGCCCCAAATCCCAAGCCGCAGACTAAAGAAAATAGAAAACCCTCTAGACGAATAGAACAACCCCCCCATAAAAGCCGCTAAACCTAAACCCGTAAAACTCTGAATTCCATGCCGTCGAACCGTAAACACCCTTTAAAATCCGAAACAGACCCTGAAAATCTGGCGCACCTCGGGCCAAAACCTCCTCCGGCGTGGCCTCCTCGCTTAGCCACTTGAGCTCGAAGAGGAGGCGCTGGGCTCCTTCCAGCTAAGGTTTTTAAGTTATGTAGTTAGTTTAGGGTTTAGGGCTTAGGGTTTAGGGTTAAGTCGTAGAGGGTGTATGTTAGAAGCTGCCCCCACCCTGTAATAGTGACTATAAGGATTATATTAGGGCCCTATTATATTCCTGTTATACCACTATTACAGGGTGGGGGCCCCTTCTGAGTTATGTAGTTAGTTTGGGTTTAGGATTCAAGGCGGGTTCAGGGTTTAGGATTGACATAAGGTTTAGGCTTAGAGCTTGTGTGTTTTAGGGTTCAGGTTTAGGTTTAGAGTTGATATCGGGCTTGGGGTTTGTAATTGGGGCTTCTGTACGGATTAGGCCTTAGGGGGGGACTCTATGGCTCCTGTACGGATTTTTTGAATACGCTTGGTTTCTCATCGAATCTTCTGTTGCCTGTCACGCTCTTGTAAACGCCGGAAATCCTGCAATCCTTAAGGGGCAAAGTTTGCAACTTATACAACGAGACCATGCGAAAACGATGCGAAAACGCTTGATTCGATTGGCATTGGCTTGTACAACTGTTTCGTAAAGGCTCTGTAGGAGTTGCAAAGCGTTTAGGGTTGCTGGCTAAGGGGCTCGGCAACTCTCAGAGTGTTTGGGTTTCAAACTCCCAAACCTAAACCCTGAACATTCGCTCGTATGCCACTATGGCGAGATGGCAACTAGATACGAGCTACAGTACCAGGTCATGGTTGGGATAGGATTGAAAATGTACATTTTATTCCATATTGGGTTTAAGTACCATAAAAGTGTAAAATGTTAGTTAACTATGACAAGGAACCGGAGCAGCAAGGTAATGCCACTGACAACAATGAAACTCATGATAACAACACTGATGATAAGAACAATGCTATCATAACAGTTTAAGAAAGCGAGTGACCTAGTTAAAGTAATACTGTTTCCGATATTCATGCGAATACTAATACTAGTACCAATACTCACACTAATACCAATGCTTATAGGCATACTCATACTCATACTCAAACTAAGCATTTGAAGATACCCCTAGGAAAAGTGCCTGCACTAATGCTGATTATATAGGTCATGATGATACGAGCAGGACAATATTGGGAAGACTGCTTCTGATAGAAATAGCAATAGTAAAGGCGAAAACTGTAAGTACTGACCATTTAAACAATGTGCGACTCATCTTAGAGATAATAGAACCCATACTGAAAGAACAGAACAGTCATGTCAATGTCTACTGCTGGCATCGAAGACAAAAGTAAGCCTCTGCACGAATCACCACAGCAACAACGCAGCAACAATCATAGTGAAGAAGATAGAACTGTGACCTAAACCGTGTCAACACAAAGACCAAAATCAACACGCCCTGAACCCCCATAAGTCTTAATACTCAACAAACAAAACTTATGCGTTCTCTAATTAGTATGATGGTTTTCCAACTTTTTGGCACCTCTTGTATGCCTCAAACCTGCAACTCTAGAACCCTTCAACCCTAGACACCTACAGCCTACACCCACCTATAACCCTCGAACCCTGAACCCTCAACCCTAAACCCACCTAGAACCCTTGAACCCTGGAAACCTTAACCCCAGAACCCTAGGGTGTAGAGTTTAGGGAATAGGGATTCGGGTTGTGGGTTTAGGGTTTCCGTAACCCTACCCTGCAGTCGGAAGCCCCTAAAATCCCAACGACAAACTTGAAGCGTAAAGAACCCTCACACTGCATAAAACCCAAAGAAGCGTAAAGAACCCTCCCTAAGCTTAGCATCCGAGAAAGAACCCCCGCCGCTAGACCTCTTATACAACTCCAAACTCTAAACAACAAGCCGTCCTGCTCGAATCCGCGGATCCTTGCTCCCTCGCAGCTTCTCGAAGCGTTCCTAGGCTGTACCCCACCGAGAAAACGTAAGTGCTTTGTGTTAGGCATCTTGCAACAGAATCCAAAAAGGCAATAAAACAGACTCTGTATACAAAAACAAGCACGTAAAAGAAACTCTCTAATCCTAAACCATAAACCCTAAAGCCTGATCCTAAACCGTAAACCCTAAAAGGCCTAAATCCTAAACCGTAATTTTCTAAACCCTAAAGACACCTCACCGAGGTTCCTTTGCGGCCGCCAGACCACCGGGCTTTGCGGTGAGGGCCTGTCTGTCGGGGTTCCGCTAAAGAGTTATTAACCTACTTGTCGGGTATCATGGGAAACTAGAGGCTAACCTTTTTGGCTATATAGGGAAAAAATGGGGACTATACTGCCCAAGAAAAGGTTAAAGGTTACCTACTCTGCTACTAGGTTACGGGTTTGGGGTGTTCCTCTAAATTAAAGAGCTATTCCCAAGACTCCAATATTCCTTAATTAGGGAGTATACCCTAAATTATACTAGTATGCAATTTTCCCTTGAGGGGTATTGGAGTCTCTGGATCTATAGGGGCTCCTATAAAGTGGCTGTCTATAGAAATTGTGTAGGGTTCAGGTCCGGAGTTTTGGCTGGTTTTGACGAAGGTTTTGTACGAGTTTTCTGCTTGTTTTGCTCCCCACACCCCTGCCCCCTTGCCCGCTGCCCCTGCCCCCTGCCCCCTGCCCCCTCTGCCGCCCCGCTGCCCTTTGCCTTCTGCCGGCCTGCCGTGCCCTGCGCTCCCCTGCCCTCCCCTGCGCTGCCCTGCCCTGCTGTTGGCTGTGCTGAACTTGTCTGGGCTGCTTATGTAGTGCCTATTGCTGCCACTGATGATGCCAGTACTATGCTTTGGTTGGCTTGTAAATTTTCATTCAAAGTATTCCAAAAAAACGCAGCGCTTAAAGCAAGAGCTGCACTGTCGTGGTATACAATTTCTATTTATCCCTGCTTGAGGGCTTAGGGTTTAGGATTTGTGGTTTGGGGATTAGCCCTTTCAGGGGTCTGGAAATCGTAGTCCCGAAGCCCAGCCCACCCTGAACCCTCGAGCTTGAACCTTAAAACTTTAGGGTTTATTTAAGGGCTCAAGGGACTTAGTAAGTAGGGTTGTCATTGGGATTCTGGGTGCCCTAAGCAGGGCTATCCCACCTATAGCCTTACTGATAAAACTACCTACAAAGTCCCATGAGTCTTTAAGTAGGGTTTAGGGTTTGGCCTGAAGCTCGAATATCTAAAGCCCGAACCCAAGACTCTGAACCCACAAACCCCACCCTGAACCCAATACCCCCAATATCCCGCATAGATTGCTTGTAGAACCCTTAGAGGCTCTAACACAGTGTCAGGTTTTAGGTTCAAGCTTCGAGATCTAAGGTGTAGGGGTTCACGGCCTGGGGCTGAGGGCCCAGTGTTCGGCAAAGGCTCTGTGGTAGGATGGCACGGCTGTGAACCACTTCGAAACCTCAAGACCTGGTGCGTACAGGCGTTCGACCTTCAGGCAAAAAAGCTCTAAAAACTCTATAAGCCCTAAATCCCTAAAACCCTAAAGCCCTAAACACTTGGACCCTAAACCCTCAACCCTAAACCTACCTATAGCCCTTGAACCCTAAACCCTAAACCCTATAGTACCTTTATAGTACCCTTATAGGAACCCTTAAAGGAACCCCTTAAAGGAACCTTCAAAGGAACCCCTTCGGTGCCTTGCAGACGCTGTCCCGGAGGTGGCTGAAGGAGGCCACGTGGCTCAGCGTCTCCAGGCAGGCGCCCTGGCCAACCAGGACCGACTCCTTCTTCCCCTCATCCACCTGGGTCGTTAGGATTTAGGGTTTAGGGTTTTAGGGTTACTTGGAGGGTCGGGGGACTTAGTAAGTAGGTAATAAGTAGACTTATAAGTACCCTAACAGGGATCCTAACTGGGGTTATGATACTTATAAGTCTATAAAATAACTACTTACTAAGTCCCCCGACCCTCCAAGTAGGGCCTTTAGGGCCTTTACGGTTTAAGGGGTTTAGAGTTCTCCTTCTTCCCCTCATCCACCTTCTTAGGGCCTTTAGGGCCTTTAGGGTTTAAAGTAAAAGCCAGAAAGTTGGAATATTATTCTCCTTAGCCCTTTATGGTAAATTATAAGGTATCCTACCCTGAAATTATATTCCAACTTTCTGGAGTTCCCTTTAAGGGGTTTGGGGTTCTCCTTCTTCCCCTCATCCACCTTCTTTAAGGCCTGTAGCCTTCGGTTAGGAGCCGGCTTATGGGGCCTTTAGGGTTCGGCTTAGCGCCTTTAGGGTTTAGGGTTTAGGGTTTAAGGGTTTAAGGGTTCAGGGTTTAGGGTTTAAGGGTTTAGGGTTTAGGGTTTAGGGTTTAGGGTTTAAGGGTTTAGGGTTTAGGGTTTAGGGTTTAGGGTTTAAGGTTTCAGGGTTTAGGGTTTAAGGGTTTAGGGTTTAGGGTTTAGGGTTTTAAGTTTAAAGTATAGGCAGGACCTTTTCGGTTCTTACTTGGAGGGTCGGGGGACTTAGTAAGTAGTTAGTTTTATAGACTTATAAGTATCATAACCCCAATTAGGCTCCCTGCTAGGGTACTTATAAGTCTACTTATTACCTACTTACTAAGTCCCCCGACCCTCCAAGTAGGGCTTAGGACCTTTAGGGCCTTTAGGGACTTCAGGGGTTCTGTTTGGGCTTTGGGGTTCAAGGTTCAGGACGATAGAACCCTGAACCCTGAGGCCGAGATCCTGGACCCTACAGGGAATGAGGGTTGAGGGTTTAGGGTTTCGAGGTGTATTAGAGGTTTAGGGCTGTTTGGGGTTTAGGGCTGAGGGCTTACTTCCATCCCAAATAACCTACCTTTTGAGGGACTGATGAAAGGAAACGCTACCGACAAAACAAGAGGAACCCTGGAAAAGGGTAGGCTGCTTTTCCCTCTAAAGCCCTGAACCACCATGAGGCCGAAAAACCAAACCTTACTTGGAGGATCATGGGACTTCGTAAGTAAGGTTATAAATACCTTAATTAGGGTTATACGTGATTATAAGTATGGTTACCCTGTTTATAACCCTAGTTACTAAGCCCCATGATCCTTTAAGTAGACCCCCAAACCCTAAACCTTAAACCCTAAACCCTCAGGCCTAGAACCTAAACCCAAACCCCTAAACCCTAAACCCTAAACCCAAAACCCTAAACCCAAAACCCTAAACCCAAAACCCTGGGGTTTAAGGAGTAGGGCTCACCTCAACCCCGAAGCCTCCCAGGGCTGCGAGGCTTCCGGCTTACTTGAACCCCAACAGAGCCACGGTTTAGGGTTTAGGGTTTAGGGTTTAGGGTTTAGGGTTTAGGGTAGGGTTTAGGGTTTAGGGTTTAGGGTTTTGGGTTTAGGGTTCAGGGTTTTAGGGTTTTGGGTTTAGGGTTTTGGGTTTAGGGTTTTGGGTTTTAGGGTTTAGGGTTTAGGGTTTAGGGTTTAGGGTTTTAGGGTTTTAGGGTGCCCAAGGCTCCTTCAGGAATAGACCTTAAATGACAACAGGATCCCTGATAACCCTAACCCTCAGGCCTAGAACCCTAAACCCAAACCCCTAAACCCTAAAACCCTAAACCCAAAACCCTAAACCCAAAACCCTAAACCCTAAACCCTAAACCGTGGGGTTTAAGGAGTAGGGCTCACCTCAACCCCGAAGCCTCCCAGGGCTGCGAGGCTTCCGGCTTACTTGAACCCCAACAGAGCCACGGTTTAGGGTTTAGGGTTTAGGGTTTAGGGTTTAGGGTAGGGTTTAGGGTTTAGGGTTTAGGGTTTAGGGTTCAGGGTAGGGTTTAGGGTTTAGGGTTTTGGGTTTAGGGTTTAGGGTTTAGGGTTTTAGGGTTTTAGGGTTTAGGGTTTAGGGTTTAGGGTTTAGGGTTTTAGGGTTTTAGGGTTTAGGGTGCCAAAGGCTCCTTCAGGAATAGACCTTAAATGACAAAAGGATCCCTGATATGATTGGAGGAATATTCCTTGGTTAAGGGATATCGGGGTGTCTGGGTTCCTTAACCTCGGAAATGGGATCGAAGGCTCCTGGCTTACTTAAAGGTTCACGGGACTTAGTAAATAGAGTTACAAATTAGATAACTATACTTATAATTGGTTATAACCCCAGCTAAGGTACTTATAACTGTACTTACTAAGTCCCATGAAACCAACAAGTAGACCCTAAAACCCTAAACCCTATAGATCCCTTTAAGGAACCCTATAGATCCCTTTAAGGAGCCTTTTAATAGGGCCCCAGTAGGGTTTAAGGATGCGCCTTGTCGATCTCCAGGGCTTTGCAGCAGACCTCTAAGTAGCCAGCTGCAATCCTTGGTTTAGGGTCTTGCTTTAAGGATTGGGGGTTTCCGAAAATAGGGGTACCTTATTTTGGGGTCCTTATTATAAGGATCCTACTATTTAGGCTGCAATCCTCGATTTTGTGGATTTGGGGGGTTTAGGGTTTAGGGTTTAAGGAGTTTAGGTTTTGGGGATTTGGAGGGTTTCAGGGTTCTAGGGTTAGGGATTTAGGGCTTTCGTTTTAGGTTTAGGGTTTGGGGCTTAGGGCTTAAGGAAGGATGTAAGGTTCTGTAGGGTTTAGGCTAAGATAGGTATAGCATCCTAAACAAGAATAAGAATACCAAGGATCATGCGCTCGGCGATTTCAGGGACCGAGCTGATGTTCACCAGTACGTCCAGGTAGTCATGGCTGTAGACGTGGCTTCTCTTGTCTGATCTCTTCCTGGGTTCTTGCGTGGGTCTTAGGGTTGAGGGTTTAGGGTCTTAGGGTCTTAGGGTTAGCGCTAACTTGGGGTTAAGGGAAAAACATAGGTTTTGTTCCGCAGTGTTCCAAAGTTTCCTGTTTTCCGGCACCACAATATAAGAACAGCATAGACTGTACTGCAATATCTTTCTCATGGCAACGCAAATCAAGTTAATGAAAAAGACCCAGTCTCTCCCCCAGTGCACATCTGCAGACATCTTTAAGCTGACCTTCAAGCACGCCTGCAGATACCAGCGCCTGAAGATGTCGGGTGTTTTCATTTCAGTATGCCTTTCGGGTTTATATTTGCAAGGAAAACTAACCAACCCGTAAGAATGACTCTGAAAAATGAGGGAACCAAGAACCTATACGCAACTGCCCAAAGGAGATCGGTAGGTTGTCGCACCCTAAAGGCGTTTTGTGAATAGAATTAGGTTGGGCTCTATCTAATTCCCAAACTCAATCTAGACTCCAAGCTCTAAACCCGACTTTTCCAATCCTAAACCCCGAACTCACATCAACTAAGCCTAAATACCCTGAAAGAACCCGATAGTATCCTGTCAGGGAACCCTATTATCGAACCCTCATAGTACCCGATAATATCCTTCAAGAGAGCCGTTAATAGAACCCTCCCAATACCCGATAGTATCCTCTAAGGGAAACCTATTATCGAACCCTCATAGTGCCCTATAGAACCTTTGGCCCAAACTCCCTGAGCACTCCTGAGCCTAAACCCTAAACCCTAAACCGTAAACCCTAAACCGTAACCCTAAGCCCAAACCCATAGACCCCTACACCCCAAACTCCCTCAGGTGCCCATAGAACCCGATAGTATCCTTTTTGGGCACCCTATGAAAGAATCTGCATCCTTATACTACCCTTGGCCCAAACTCCCTCAGCTGCTCCTGAACGTCCGGATTCCCCGGCTCAGCCCCGTAGAGCTCCAACAGCGCCACCTCCCATTCGGTATTTAGGGTTTAGAGGTTTAGGGTTTAGGGTTTAGGGTTGAGGGTTTAGGATTTAGAGGTTTAGGGTTTAGGACTTACAGGTTTAGGGTTTAGAGGTTTAGGGTTTAAGGAATAGACCTTAACCATTTGCAAGGGCTATGGGAGGTCTGTGAAAGCCACCTCCCACTCGCCCTTCTTGCTCTCGTCCCCATTCTGCAGCATGTACATCAGCTCCTGCGGCTTTGATCAAAGCTTTAAAGTGTTCGCTAAGGGGTTCTCTACTAGGATACCCAGTAACATAAGAATAAAAGGCCTCTCTTTTTGGTATTGGGTAACTTTATAAGGAACCTAGAACTACAAAAAGGGAATAAGGGTACTACTGGGCATCCTAGTCTACAATTTTACGCTAACGGCCTTGGCCATGAGATCCTAGACCCTGAACCCCTAAACCCTAAGTTTTAAACTTACATGGGAGTTTCCAAAAATAGGGGACCCTCATATAGCACCCTAAATAGTAGGATCCTTATTATAAGGACCCCAAAACACGGGCCCCTAATTTTCGGAAACCCCCACATGAAGTGAGCAAGGCACTCCTCCCTGACCCTGCCCGACCAGCCCAACTGCTCTACTGGCTTTAGAGCTTCCCAGAGACTCCAAGATCCCTTAATTAAGGAATCTTCCTTAAACAAGATTAAGGATCCTACTATAATTTGAGGTATAATCCTTTATTAAAGGGTATTGGAGGCTCTGGGTTTAAGGCTGGTCCATGGTTGAAGGCCTTTGAGGAAACAGATCTGGTGGTTTCCGAAAAAAGGGGACCCTAATATAGTACCCCAAATACTAGGATCCTGATTGTAAGGACCCTATTTTCGGAAACTCCCAAACCCTAAACCCTTTATAGAACCCTTATAGATCCCTTTAAGGAGGCCTAAGGTACCCCTATTTTCGGAAACTCCCTAAACCCTTATAGTAGCCTTTTAAAGGAACCCTTATACTACCCTTCTAGTCCCCCCTTTAAAGGAACCCTCAGGTACCCCTATTTTCGGAAACTCCCATCTTGGGCTGCACGTGTTAAAGGTCGTCGGAGCGGAGCTTCGGGGTGTACTTGGGGGGGTCGGGGGACTTAGAGCTCCTTAAAAGGCTCCTTAAAGGGATCTATAGGGTTCCTTAAAGGGATCTATAGGGTTTAGAAGTTTAGGGTTTAGGGTCTACTTGGAGGGTCGGGGGACTTAGTAAGTAGGTAATAAGTAGACTTATAAGTACCCTAACAGGGAGCCTAATTGGGGTTATGATACTTATAAGTCTATAAACTAACTACTTACTAAGTCCCCCGACCCTCCAAGTAGGGTCTTTCAAAGGTTGTACTTTCTTCTAGCGGGTTGTATGGCTGTCGTAAGGGTGTTGTATTATTTTATGAGTTCATACAGGCAGTTTTATAGGGTTTTGCAAGAGTCTGAAAAGGTGTCGTACGGGATTGCACAAGGTTTTCTACAGTTTTTGTTGACGGTTTTAAATTGTTTAAAGTCTTTTGAGTTTCGGGGTTTGGGCTCTAGGGTTTTGCAGTGTGGATCTAGGGCTGAGAAAATCTCCTCCATTTCTTTGGCAAAGCTTGGGTCAAGCTTAAGAACTTCATGAAACCGTCAGAACCAGCCAAATGGACAAATGCCTAAAGTATCTAAACAACTAGAAACCACGAAAGGGTCAAGGATCTTAAAACTAGAATCCACTAAATCCAAAAGAATAGAACCCACTGAAGGGTATGCTCTGACTGCATGCGTCAAAAGAAGCTTTCATCTCGATGCTCTATGTTTAGATCAGGTTTTAGGGTTAGGCTTTTATAAGGTTTAGGGCTTATTTAGATCCTTCTGCGGCTCTGAGTATGAATCCTTACAAAAGCCTTAAAACAGCACGTGTCGGATTTCGGGTGTCTCGAATTGCACCGCTGGGATCTTAAAGGGTCACGGTTTGAGCTTCGCAGCAGACTCCTCAGGTTTAGGCCTTGCGCTTTAAGGCTGAGGGTGTAGAGGGTTTAGGGTTGAGGGTTTAGGGTTTAGGGGTTTAGGGTTTAGGGTTTAGGGTTTAGGGATTTAGGGTTTAGGGTTTAGGGTTTAGGTTTAGGGTTCAGGGTCTAGGACTTTAGGGTTTAGAGGTTTCTCTTTAGGGCCCAAGGGTCAAGCTTTAGGGGTTAGGGCTTCCAAACGCACTTGGGCCGGCCTCCATCGAGAAAGAATGCATCAGCTGCATTACTGCCTGTGCCGAGGGCTGGGGCTTCTTGGGTTGAGTTGAGGGGTTCCCTTTTGACAGGGTGTTCCGTTAGGGTTTAGGGTTTAGGGGCCTTTAGCGTTTAGGTTGGGTTAAGGATTAGGGTTTCGGGTGGGTTTAAAGCTTCAGGTTGCATAGGGTTTACCGCCGGTTTAGAAAGGAGCCCGTTTGTTTCGTTCGAGTTTGTTCTTGGAGAGCCGCCCACGTTGAAATCCCAAATTCTGTAATGCAAACCTCTGAAGAATACTGTTGCTTGTAAGGGGCCTCGATATTCTGATCCCTGTTTTCTTCATGCTCCCTTTTATGGCATTGAACCCTTACAGTACCTCTACAAAGTCCTCTCAAAACCCCTACATGGAGGCCCTAAAGTAAACCCTCAACTCGTAACCCAACCTATGAGGCATCCTAAAACGTTCTGTCTCTGCCTGCCGCAGCTGACTGTCCCGCTGCAGCCGCGCCGCACGTCCCAGGAAAAAGAGGAGGCTCCCCCCACAGAGCCAAACCTAGCCGTAGAGGTTCAGGGTCTAAGGTATAAGGTCTCAGGGTTTGGGTTTAGGGTTATGTAAGGTTTGTCGTTATTGAAATCTTGAAGTCTTGACGCTTCCAGTGCCTAAAAGCTGCTAGCATTTCTTTCTGAAGCCAGAAGGGACATCACCCTAAACCCTAAACCATCACGCAGGGAGCGCAGCCAAACTTCGACCCCAAACCCAAGAGCGTCGCTGAACTTTGTTGTGCTTACCCAGAGAACCCAATGCCCCTTAATTAAGGAATATGCCTTAAATTATAGAGGCCCTACTATTATGATTTAAGGTATATTCCTTAATTTAGAGGTATTGGGATCTCTGGGCAAGGGACAGATTCCGTCGCCATTTCAGCATTCTCCGAGAAGAGCCGGAAAAAGTGTGGAGAGGAAGCACTGAAGGAGGCGACCGTCTCCAGAAACATCACGATCGCTCCTTGGCCCTCCTCCTGATTTTTGGGGGGTTTTAGGGTTTGGGAGTTTAGGGGTTTGGGGTTTTAAGGGTTTGGGAGTTTAGGGGTTTGGGGGTTTAGGGGTTTAGGGTTTAGGGGTTTGGGGGTTTAGGGTTGTGGGGTTTTGGGGCTGAAGCTTTGCTCGGCCGTGCTTTTGCCCTGCAGAGCATCGCCAAACACCGAAGGGAGTATGTGCAAGGAACGGATGAACAGAAAACTTTCGTACGTGTATCAGTGAATGAATGAATGAATGAATGAAAGAATGAATGAATGGATTGAATGAACGAATGAATGAACGAACGAATGAATGAACGAATGAATGAATGAATGGATTGAATGAATGAATGAATGGATTGAATGAATGAACGAATGAATGAATGAAGGAATGAATGAAGGAAGGAAGGAAGGAATGAACGAACAAACGAAGGAACGAACGAAGGAAGGAACGAACGAAGGAAGGAAGGAAGGAATGAAGGAATGAAGGAATGAAGGAATGAAGGAATGAAGGAATGAAGGAATGAATGAACGAATGAATGAACGTAGGTATGTATGCACGCATGTATGTATGTATGTATGTACGTAAGTTTTCGCACAGATAGTCAGAACGAAAGATACATAGATAGGAAGGTAGATGGATGGATACTTAGGTAGGTAGGCCCAGGTATATAGGCAGGTGGGAAGGTAGGTAGGTAAGGAGGTATGTAGGTAGGTAAGCAGGTAGATAGGTAGGTAGGCACACAGATAGATAGGTAGGTGGACAGGTAGACAGGTGACAGGTAAGTAGATAGACAAGTAGATAGGTAGGTAAATAAGTAGGTCGGTAGGTAAGTAGATAGGCAGGTAAGTAGGTAGATAGGTAGATAGGTGGGTAGGTAGATAGGTAGATAAGTGGATAGGTAGCGAGGTAGATGGGTAAATAATTAGGTATGTTGGAGGCAGAGGGATTGATGAACAGATGGGTAGAATGGTAGGTAAGTGGATAATTGCATGGATCGAACGGTAGACTGATAGCTAAATCGATATGTAGAACGGTAGACATCCTTGCATGCTCACGTCTTTGAGGGCGTGCGCACGTCTGAGTCCGTGTCTGCATGTCTGCGTGCATGAAGCATGCCCGTGTCTGTGACTGCTCCTGCTTTTCACTACTTGTACATTGGAAGGCTCACGCAAAAATTTGTGTTGATCTCTGCTTCTGTGTGTGTACCATTAGGCCAATAGGCTTGTGTACACACATGTAGTTCGCGTACATCGTTGATTCGCTCCGATTTCTCATGTGGGAGCACGTTTGCCTTTATGTGTTAGAGCATATATGCATATGTAAGTCCATGTCTACTTGTCTTCGTATGGGTGCTCTGACGCATGTATGTCCTGTATGTGTGTGTGTATGCACAACTGCAATTGTGCATGTATTCGTGTGTGCATGCATGTTCGTATTTATGTGTAGACGTCTGTGTACACAGGTGGGTCTGTCAATACATAACACTGCATGCCCAATGCTTCTGCATGTTCACATGCGTATGACCTGCCATATACATGTACGTATATCAGCAAGCATGCAAGAATCACTTTCAGTATTGAGCATCCATACGGCTCACATATACATATACACACACACGTCTGAGACTCACCATTGTACGTGTGTCCGTGTGCGCATTTTCATGTGGTAGGCTCATACACATGCGCGCGCACACACACACAGGCCAGCAGCCACATTTCCAAGGACCCAACATGACCCAACCGTGCCACGGTCCGAAACCCTGCACCTTGGACCTCAAACCTTTTGAGCTCTGAAGCCCTACAGCCGAAACCTCAATCCCTGAACTCCAATGTCCCTGCAGTCCACACTATACCACCCTGGGTCTGTGTCGTGCAAGCGGGCTCTTAACGCTTGGGGTGCAAGAAGTTTCGGATTTGAGGAAGTTCAAAATCTCGGGTTTAGAGTTTAATGTTTAAGAATTGGGTTTAGGGTTTAGAGTTTAACGTTTGAGGCTTCAAATTTAGGATTTAGGTTTAAGGGTCACGCTGTTACGAGGTTATGATTTGATTTAGCATAGGGTTCAGACGTGCTAGGTTTAGGGCTTAGGGACGTTCGGTCTAGCGTTTAGGCTTAGGTTCAGGGTTTGGATTTGGCCATCTACAGCCAAGAGTCGTCTTCTGAGCCTGCCTCCTCAAAATGTCGCTTCGCGAGATCGAAGAAGGCTTGAAGATGTTCAGTCCTTACTTGTCCAGTATCGTAAGGATAACTACAGGCTAACCCGTGGGATGGTACAGGGATTAAAGCACTCCGAAAAAGTTTTTAAGGTTACCTCACCAACTGCTCACTCTACGACGAAGATTCAGATGGCTCCAAGAGATGTTGTTTGCCATGAGCACGCGGCTTGCGACCATCCACAAATGGTCCCGCAGCCTGGTCTCCTGCCCGGTGGGTTCTAGGGCTCCTTTTGAAGGTGTTTTCATCATCGGGTGCCCTTTCCGGGCTCATTTAAGAGTTTGGGGTTTAAAAGGTTTAGGGGTTTAGGGTAGAAGGGATTAAGGGGCTTCGGGGTTTAGGGATAAAACAGAGAAGGTTACAGAACCACGTACATCACTTGAACAAGGCTGCTTACAAAACAACCTGAGAATCTCCTTAAAGAATGAACCTCAAATCGAATGACAATTTCAAGTACATTGCTTCACTCCCGGTTTTGGGGCTCCGAAACCCTAGACCCGAAACGCAATACCCTGGACTGCAAACCCTAAACCGCAGTACTCCGAACCCTACACCTGTAACCCCACATCCCAAACCCCCGTCTACTAGAACCCTTAAAGGAACCCTTTACGTGAACCTTTTGAGGGTACCTTGTAAGGGAACCCTTTGCGGTACCCTTACAGGAACCCTTTAAGCGAAACCTTTACGGGAACGCTTTAAATTTCAACCCTTCAAGGGAACCTTTTCAAGGAACCTCCGGAAGCAGGCGCCGGATGGAATCGAAGACGTTGTTTCTCGCCGCTTCGATCTGGGCCTCGCGGTTTGGGGGTTTATGGTTTTAGGATTTTGGAGCTTCCCTTTACGCATGCGAGAGAGAGAGAGAGCTTCCCTTTACGGGATCTATAAGGGCTTTAGGGTTCCTGTTTAAGGGTACTATAATATACAAGGTTATGCTAGGGTTCGTTTTCAAAGTTTTGGGTTTAGGATCGACTTGAAGGTTCATGGGACGTAGTAGCTCGGGTCATAAGGGTTCCTTTTAACCTTCAAAAGCTTGGGGTTTAGGATCGGCTTGAAATTACATGGGACGTTGTGACTCGGGTTATAAACAAGGTAACTATTCTTAGAAGTAATTTTAACCCCAGTCGAGGCACGCACAACACAGTCAGTCCCATGAACCTCCAAGTAAGGCTTTGGGGGCTCCTTTCAAAGATCTATGAGGGCTTAGGGAACTTTAGAGAGTTCTATAGGGCAAGTTTAGGATTGAGATTAGGGTTTATAGAGGGTTTCGGGGTTTTAAAGTTTAGGGTTGAGGGGGTTATGGTTTCAAAGTTCAAGGTTCAAGGTTTAAGCCTCAGGGTTCGCCAGCGAGCACTCGCCAAACAGCAACTCCAGGGACTCACCGATGTCCTGGGTCGCTTCAGGGTGCTACTATGGGTCCATAGCTTATGGGATTTGGTTTCGGATTATGGTTTCTTCGCATTAGTGGCACGAGGCTTAGGGGATGTGCAGGGTGGCTTCGGGATTCTTTGAGGGCTTGTTGGTGATTTTCAAGAGTTCTGTAAGGGTCTTGTACGGGTTCGATACAGGTTTTGCACGGGTTTCAGGGGGTGTATAGGGTTTCGGGAGTCAAGTTGGATTAAGGTTACGGGCTGGGGCTCAAGGTGTTAAGGCTGAGCAATATGGGCTCCATTCCGCCTCACGCACAAACATGAAAACGAGCGAAGCCAACAGCGAAGCCTCACGCTGATTTCCTACACCAACCGGTCAGCCAGTCCATAAAATGCCCTGGGCTTGACTTTAAACAACAAACCTTAAGATTATCCAACCCATCTAAGCCGACAACCCCTCCTGTGGGTGATATCTGAAGCCCCGAAACCCTGAACCCTAAACCCCATAAGCCCTGTTTATCGAACTTTGAAAACCCTTCATAGAGCTCTTGTGGACCGGCGGCCGATGGGTCTGGATCTTTGCGGCTTGCTGCATCTTTCAGCACATTGCAGGCATTGGCGAGGAGACTCACGGGGCTCATCGCGCTTCCATGTGGCGGCTTTCGTCGAGACTTTCAGAGGTCTTTACAAGGGTTTTAAAGGGTCTTGAAGGGCTCTATAACGGGGCTTGTTAGGTTAGAGGGTTTAGGGTTTGGGGTTAAGGTTGGGGCACAAGATCGCGATAAGCCTGTGTGGTCGGTGAGACATGTTGGCGCTACTAGTGCTCCACAAGCAGGCGCGGGCAGCAATGCATAGCGTCTCGGCGTGCATCAAACTTGGAGCAAACTTCCATGCAGAAAACTTTACGCCCTAAACCCTAAACTGGATTGTCCTGCATCATCGATGTGTAGCAACCGGCAACCAGAATTTACTGTGAGCACCACCATGGTGCCCAGACCTTCCACCTGAAGTTAAACTAGGATCCCTAATAAATCTTTTGGTCTGGGCAGCAATGAGTGCAATCGATTCCGATGGAACATGGTTTTCAAGGGCAAGCATACTCTGCAAGCATAAACGGTGGTTGGAGTTAAACAAAGCTTTAACTTTCGAGCCGGGGCACAAACCCAACATGTGAGCCAACTTAAGCCGGTGGTGTTTCGAAAAGGAAGACTTGCGTCTTTGTTCGTTGTTCTTCTCCTCTTTTCTCCTTCTCGGCACACGACACTGGGGCTGAACAGCGGGCTGAAAACAAGTTTGGCTCAAGCACGCAACAGAAGCGAGCTTGGATTGAGAACTGCGACTGTAACCTGAATTGGAGTTGGATCAAATCGACCTCCACATTGCGGACCACACGAGGGGGTCAAAGCTCGGGCTTCTTTTATCCTACATGCTGACCTGCGACCACGTCGTTGACGTTGACCCGAACCCTGAACAGGGTTGGAGATGTTTAGCATTTTCCCAGAACCTGAGGTTGAAGTTAAAGAACTCCGCAACTTGCAACAAACAGTTTCTCTTGGCTTGAACTTGCCAAAACAAGACAATAAAAGTAATCATTCATAAAAGTATTAACATTAGTAATCATAGTGGGCTGCGTTGTCAAGGCTTCTGCCCGCTACTTCACTGTAGCCGTCGTGGGCAAACTTTGCACGTATTGCAGTCGCGACACATGTGCCTTCGCTGACTACATTTGGTTTTGGCAGTGCTACTTGTCCGTCCGCAGGTGTGTTGCTTGGATGCTTTCTTCTTCATCGCGGCAACCCGCTTGCACACCCTGTAAATAAAACTCGCAAAGATCGTTTTCTAATCAATGTAGAATATAGAAGGAAACACTCCTTCCATAATTACAAAACAATTCAATCACACATAGAAGCTTCACCAATCACGAATCGCACAACTCTCTTTTCACACCAAGTGGGGAGAGGCCCAGTGTCCCCAGTCAAAACGCTGGACAGCACATCCCACTGAAGAGCTGCAGAACTCAAGATTTTTGCAAGATTTGCAAGATAGGTTTCTCCAAGCAAAGCCTACTGCTCTTCGGCCCCATCCCGCTCAGGCGACCAGTGAGTAGAGAGTCACAGCAAACAGACATTAAAACCTGAACTCTAAGAACACCCCAAGTTTCCAACGTAAACCAGTAGTGTTAGTACCTACTCCTCACAGGTCGCTATGCGGGCTGTTGGGCCCCATCCTCCCATGACGACCTGGTGCAACCCCTCAACTTTAAACCCTAGACTCTAAACCCTCTATGTTAAACCCTAAACCTGCAGTGTTAGTTAGTACCTACTCATTTCAGTGCTATTCACTCATCCCACGTCGCCATGGAGAGGATGAGGTCCCGCCCGACACGGTCCCCCGTGGTTGCGCCTCTTCCGAGGTCCCGGTGCCAGTCCTGTACCTTGGCAATCTTCTGTTTCTGTGCTGTCGAAGTTTAGTCGCATGAAGAGTTCAGGGGTTGGGTTTTAAGACTTATATGAGGGTTTAGGGTTTTAGCGTTTAAAATTGAAGGGTGTAAGGTTAAGGGGGGTTAGCAGTCGTAGGGTTCAGGGTTGAGGTTTACGCTTCAGTGGTTCGGGTTTAGGGTTGAGGGGCCTGGGGTCAATTGGGTCTGCAGGTTCGTGGTCACGTGGATCTGCAGCCTCACCCCCAGTTCGGTTTAGGGTTTAGAGTTGAAGGGGTTTAGAGTTTAGGGTTTAGGTTAGCTCAGCCCGTCCCACCCCTAAGAAACTCAGGGCCCAGCAATGGCAGCCGGGGTCCCTCGAAAGCGCCTGTACAGTGCACGAATTCGCCGCCGAGCCTTGGCAGAACCAAAAGAGGGCTTAAGGCTTCAGGATCAGGGTTTAGTAGGGTTTAAGGATGGAGAATTCGTGTTTTGGGTTTCGTGTTTAGGGATTGGGAGTAAAAATTTAGGGTTTAATGACTCAGGACTAGAGTTGAGGGGCAAAAGCTTTAAGGATTAGGGATTGGGGATGGGGGGCGCAAAGGATTACCAGGTTTCGCGACTAAGGCTGAAAATAGGGGTACAGGGATTGGAATTAAGGATTAGGGGTGAAGGGTGAAGGGTTGTGGATCAGGGTACAAGGAAAGGATTCAGGATTTGGTTTGGGGCTTAGGGTGAAGGATTTAGGGATAAAGGGTGAGAGATTAAGGAATGAGGTTTCAGGTTAAGTCATTAGGGATCAGGGTCTAGGGTTTAGGGAATAGGGGATAGGGTTGAAGGATAAGGCATAGGATTGCAGAATTAGGGGAAAAGGGTTGAGGGACTAAGGATTTGTTTTGGGTTTAGGGAGTTGGCTGCATCATTGACTCAAACAAATAGGCTGCACCTATGCCCCCAAACCCTGGACCCTAGAAGACACCCCCCAAAAAACAGCATTTTACGAAATGAAGTGACAGAAGGATTTAGGGCTTAAGCTTTAGGGTTTAACGTTTAGGTTTAAGGTTTAGGATTTGAGGTTCAGGGTTGAGGATTTAAGGTTTTGCGTTTAAAGCTTTACGGCCTCCTTCAAATAGCGGATCTTTAGACGGTTTCTGCTGAACCACCTACCACGCTTTACATCAGGAGTTTACACGACATAAACCTCTATTCCAAAAACCCTTACTGAAACCATCATCTGTATATAAACGCTTTCTAAACACTAAACCTTATACTGCAAGCCCCAACCCTAAGCCTTAAAGGCTGAAACCTGAACCTTGAACCCAAGCCCAAACTCCTGAACACCCTTGTTACAGGCTCAAATGTTTAACCGCAATACATAGGGTTTCTGGATGTTAGTGACTCAAGCTTAAAAGACATTAGGGCTTATGCTAGACTGAAAGGTTGAGGGGTTAGATGGTTAACTTGAAGGACGTGGATGGACCCCTCAAAACAACCATGGATAAAACCCTGAACCACCGTCGAGCAAACGTAGAGATAGTAGTAACAGCGTGCTTCAGCAGTAGCAGGGGGAGCAATAACAACAACATCGACACCAACGACAATCATACGTCTCCATGCTCACCGCTCCGTGACACGGGGGATGCCTGCGTGGCTGCTTGCAGCACAGGGTTTAGGGCAGTTTAGAGTCTTGGGGTTTAGGGTTTAAGGTTTGGGAAATAATTTTGACTGCTTCGGCTGGCCGGGATCTGAACATTAAATTCGCGTGAAGCTAGATCACTCCGTGCCCTCCACCAACACACAGGAGAACGGCCTCTGCCTCGCTCGGCACGGCCTCTGGCTCCGACTTGGCCTTTGGATGGTTTTCGGTTCTAGCGAGGGGCCTTGAGTGCACGCGGGTACAACGAATTGATTGCACGCTACTTCCTGCAAATTGTGCGGCACGAAAAGGCTTCAAGTGAGGGCTGAGTGTACCACGTTTACAAAGCCAGCCTCAACGTCAGCAAAGCCCCTATTCACCACCACACCCTCATACGACAGGTTCGCCTGTAAGTTGTTGTGCGAGCCCGCCTATGCCTCGCCCTCCGATCTCCACCTTAACTCGTGCCCTGAGTACCCCTGATGTCGCCTCCCACGATAAACAACCGCCAGCAGCAAAGGCACGGGCAGATTGTATGTCGTCTGTGTAGACACAGATCTACCCGTACTGCTGAAGAAGTAAAACCGTGATCTCCTGATATAGCAACGGTGTCAATGCCCAAGCATGCGAGCCTCGCATGCTTCGTCGTCTTCAAACTGATTGCTCCGCGACATGGGGGCCTTCATGGCTGCTTGCAACATTTCGTTTAGGCTCGATAGGGTCTTGGTGTTTGGAGATGGAGCCCAAGACCTAAGGGTCCTGTTGGGGTGTTCTAATGATTCTAATGTTTTAGTAGACAGTAGGTGGCAGGCATCTAGGTAGAAGTTTTTGATGGGGTACTAATACTAATAGCTGTAGCAGTAGTAGGAGTAGTAGGAGTAGTAGGAGTAGTAGGAGTAGTAGGAGTAGTAGGAGTAGTGAGAGTAGTAGGAGTAGTAGGAGTAGTAGGAGTAGTAGAAGTAGTAGGAGTAGTAGGAGTAGTAGTAGTAGTAGTAGGAGTAGTAGGAGTAGTAGTAGTAGTAGTAGTAGTAGTAGTAGTAGTAGTCGTAGTAGTCGTAGTAGTAGTAGTAGTAGTAGTAGTAGTACGAGGAGGTATATGGTAGTAATAGAAACAACAATAATAATGGTGGTGTAACAGTAGAAATCACAGAACCAGTAGTAAGAATAATAATCAAATGGTACTTGCAGCGCCAGAGGTTTACGGCAGAGGGTTTCAAGGTTTCTGGCTAATAAGGCTTAAATACAGTGGGCATGGTTTCCAGGACGTGGTCTTACATCAGATCGAGGCAAGCTGTCTGGGTTGGTGGGAGTGCATTTTGCCAACAGGTTGCCGTGCATCCTCTCCAGGAAGTGCATTGCGCGCTGTTGCGCCTCCTGTTGGATCAGACAAGCGGCTTTTGAGTGGGCAGAATGACCCAAACAGTGTCAGCACATACACGTTCCAACAAAACGGTTGGTCGTGGTAACTTGCAACGTCCGGCCTGCGTAACCGAGCCGGCGGGCACCGCTACTTCTGTCCTGGGTTCTGGTGCGCTAGGTCCACAAGTGGTTCGTGGTCAAGAACTGTGGGAATGGTCTTTGGGTGTGGCCGGGGTGGTTCCACGGGCCTCGATGATGGGTGTGAGGTGGTTCCACGGGCCTTGATGATGTTTCTATCTTGGGCATCTCCAAAAAGGCGACTGTTCCTGTGTTTTCTGATTTGCGGCTGCTCAGTTCCCAAACGAGCACCACAAGCATCGCACTGCATGGTAAATATTACGGACGTTCCGGTTCGATGGACTGTTTGGATGGCAGCTCCGCGCCCCCTCTAGACTCCCTTCTTCACACACCGTGCAGCCATGAAGCGACCGGGGTGGCACGGACTGCGTCTCGGACGCGTCCGAGCCAGCATGTACGTGCCAAAAGGTCTCGTTGCGCGTGTTGCCTGGTGCTGAGCTTCGAGCTTACGGCTTGGACGGAAAGTAGTCTGGCTCGGCTTGCTTGTTTTTTGGGGGGAGTCTCGGATAACTGGCGACGAGAAAAGCGGTATTACAGTGGGTTTGAAACGTGTACGGCTTAAAAAACTGCGGGGGCAAACTGCTTCACCAGCACTAGAGGACCGGACGAGGGAACCACAGGACGAACAACGTTAGCACGGAACCGCGACCAGAAGACGACCAGGGCACAGACTACGGCACCAGGGGACCCGAGCGCACCTTTCAAAGGAAAGGAGCCCGAGCCACAGCTTTCAACACAATAAACCCTGGCTCAAATAGTCTAGAGACAACAACTTTAAAGACCGGGCCACTCGGCAGATTCCCGAAGCGCGGCGGGTCACGCTCAGCTCCGCCGCGAAGGCGATCGCACAAGTGCAGTGTTGAGTTGGTCTTCACGTTGTAGAACGTGCGGCCATCTTCCAACTGCTTGCCTGCGAAGATTGGGTGCTGCTGCTCGGCGGGGATGCCCTCCTTATCTTTGATCTTCGCCTTGACGTTGTCAACACTGTCCGAAGCTTCAACGTTCAAGGTGATGGTCCTGCCGGTAAAGGTCTTGACGAAGATCTGCAATCCACCACGGCCTCATGCGGAAGTTGCAGGATTCTACAAAAACAGCATCCTGGGAGTGTCGCAGATGTGGTCTGACAGGCAAACGTGCGGTCATAGAGGAAGATACTAGAGTTCAATGACAATCGAGGTTTGGACATGGAAACGATGAGTACTGGAATAGTGTGCCCTTTATCCTTGGCCTCCGACCCTTGTCTGGAAACACAAAAACGCGAGCCGCTGAAACACTGAACCTGCTTTACAAATTACTCCTTAAGCACTCCAACCAATATATTCTGAACTTTCTCAACTACCCGCCTGCCTTCGCATGCTCTCGGGACTTTGGAATTCAGGACTTCGGATTTCTGGACCCTGCTAATCAAGCCCCATGAACCTTTAAATGGGATGCTTCGCACGAGCACTAGGCCGTCCATTTCCTGGCGCCGAACTTTCGCGAGAGAACCTCTGGGCTCTAGCATAAACCCGAAACCCTAAACCCTAAACCCCAGCCCAGCAAGCTCAGGCCATCTCAGGCCCAATGCTCCTGACACCTATCAAAGCCCTCAGAGTGCCCGGAGCAGGTCCGGGGGTCGGAATAATGTATGAGTCATGAAAGAGCTGGGAGTTTCCGAAAATAGGGGTCCCTAATATAATACCTTAAAAAAAAATCCTCATTAAAGGGACCCCAAAATGAGGGTCCCCTAATTCTCGGAAACGCCCTCAATGCCCCAAGATTCCTTGCAACTGCTGACGGACAAAATCCTGCATTACTCATTATAAGGAATATACCATAGTTCCTACAGTTACCCCAAACCCTAAACCCTAAACCCTTTATAGTTCTTAGGGTCATGCAGGATTTTGTCCATCAGCGGAATCAAGGGTCAAGGACTTCGGAAAAAAAAAGACAACTAAGCCCTAAATCCTAAAAAGCCTGAATACAGGCATGTTGGCTCAGCATGGCGGATGTCTCGTTCACGTCCGTCACGAGGATCCTCAGCCAGACGAACCGAGCTGAGCTTTGGGCGTTTGGGTTCCTCTAAAGGTTCTGCCAGGGTTTCGGGATTCAGGCTTTGGGTTTTTAGGATCTAAAGTTTTCGGGCTTTGGGGGTTCTCGCGTCTCAGGGCTTCAGGGTGTTGGGGTATCAAAAGGGCTTGGGGTTTGGGCCTAAGCTGGCTTAGGTTTCTGGCTGGAAAGGCTTGCAGAAATCCTCCGGACAAGCTTCAGATTGCCAGCGGCGGCGGCGGATAGCCTTCCAACCCCTACACCCCTAAACCCCTGAAACCCTAAGCCACTTTAACGGGTCCCCGAACCCCCTCCTTTAAAGGAGCCTAGACCCCCTCAAACTTGGACGAATCCTTTGTCAGCTGGCTCGGAGACGACTAGGAGGCGCTTTTACAGCCTTTGAAAATATTAGTAGGTAAGATCCTCTGAAGCCCAATAAGAGCAATATGGGAGTTTCCGAAAATTAGGGGTACCATATTTTGGGGTCCTTATAGTAGGGATCCTACTATTCAGGGTACTATATTAGGATCCCCCATTTTCGGTAACTCTCATATAAAAATGTCCCACAGCCCTGACTAGACGAGGGTTTAGAGGACACGGGTCGGGCGGAGAGAAGGCTCCAGAGGGAAGTCAACGGGAACCTGCTTCGGGTTTAGGGTTTAGGGTTTAGGGGCGAAGCATCACCGGCCCTCTGCTCTGCAAGCGTCCTCTTTTTGGGTACTTGAAGGCTCATGGGACTTAGTAAGTAAGGCTATAAGTAGGTTATAATTAGGATAACCCCACTTAGGGGACTTATAACCCCAATTATAGCCTACTTACTAGGTCCCGGGGCGCTGAACTGGTCGGAAATTGCAGTACAGAGGTGTAGCACACAAACTTCGTGACGGCTCAGACACGCCTATAGCAGGTTTAGGGTTTTAGAGTTGAGGGTTTAGGAGGTTAGGGTACCCTAAACCCTAAACCCTAAACCCTAAACCCTAAACCCTAAACCCTAAACCCTAAACCCTAAACCCCTAAACCCTAAACCCTAAACCCTAAACCCTAAACCCCTAAACCCTAAACCGTAGACTTAGGGTTTCGCGCCGAGCCGGGCTGCCCGGATGGCTGCCTGCAGGGAGTGACATCATCATGCAGCCATCTGGAAGCCTAAGACCCTAAAACCCCAAAACCAAAAGCCTTAAACCCTAAAGCCCTAAACCCAAAACCCTGAAACCTAAAACCCTAAAATCCAAAACCCTAAAACCCAAAACCTCAATGACTCAATCGACAGAAACCCTAAAACCGTAAAGCTGCCCGCTATAAAGCCTACACCCCAAATCTGTTCTAAACCCTACACCCTGAACCCTAAATTCTAAACCTAAACCCCTAACCCTAAACCCCTAAACCCCTAAACCCCTAAACCCTAAACCCCTAAACCCCTAAACCCTTAAACCCGTAAACCCCTGCTCTTGCATCAAGGCAGCGATGTACTCGCCCACGGATCCGGGACGCAGTTCGACGACAGTCAGCCCGAGAGCACCCGTCGCGTACAAGCGATCCCCTGTCCTTTGGGTCGGGTGGTTTGGGGTTTCGGACTTAGGGTAGAGTAGGTTTAAGATTTCAGGCTTAGGGGTTTAGGGTTCAGGTGGGAAGTCGGCCTGAAATTCCCCAGAGACTCCAATATCCCTTAATTAAGGGATATTCCTTAGATTATAGTAGGATCCCTTTTATGATTTAAGGAATATTCCTTAATTAAGGGATATTGGAGTCTGTGGGGACTTGAGGTTTAAGACTTCGGGTTTGGGATTTAGGACTTAGGGTTTAGGGGCTAGGATTTCGGGTTTAGGGTTGAGGACGTCGGGTTCAGGTTGAGGACTTAGGGTTAAGGGCTTAGGGGGTCGGATCAAACAAGCCGTCGGCTTGGGGTTTAGAGTTTAGTTTTCGGTGTAGGTTTAGGCTTTTTTTCTGGAAACGAATATCACGCACCTGACCTGTGGATCCCAAAACAAGACATCCGGCTTCGCTGTTGGAATGTGCCGTATGCTCTAAACCCTCTTCCTGAAACCTGAGCTCCCAAACGCTAAGCCCTGAACCCAGCCCGCCCAAGAAGGCTAAAGCCCAGCCACCAGCAGGATTTTGATCAGGAAGTTTTCATGAACCCCAACTAACATTTTGAAGACCCCACGCTCTGACCCAAGATGTTGATGAATCCCAGTGGAATTTTGATGATGAATCTCTTAACATGAGTCCGAATAACATCTTGAAAAAAAAGGGGTAAGATGTGATTAATCCCGGTGAGATGTTCCTGAAAACCTGCGCATAAAGCAACATCGTACCCGAGTTCGCCAAGATCAAGCAGGGACTCGCTCAAGAATCCTCGATGTTGATGCTTTCCAGGAATCCCGGTGATGAATTCCCTCACAGCCCTAAGTGCTCTACCATAAATGAGTAAGAGAGGTTGAGGGTTTGGGGTTCAGCGTTGTCCATGTAGAAAAAGAGGCCCTAACAGCTACTATCACAAGATCTCTGACTTATCCCTAAACCTTAAACCCTAAACCCTAAGGTTCCTGACAAGGCTAGTTTGACACCTCAGCAGAAAGCTGAGGGCTTATTTTGAATGCCCTTCGGAGAAGACAGTCGACGCTTTAGGGCTTAAGGGGTGCGTTCCTCAGGAATCTATAACTAGGGTTATAAACAAGGTGAGTATGCTATTGATTGCTTACAACCCAATTAAGGCACTTATAGCTTCACTTACTAACCCCCACTCCAATTCTCAGGCAGTTGGTGACCATTGGAGACGTGCCTTTCCTAAGCAGTGGTTTTGGGGTTCCCTTGGCTCTTTAGCTCCTTTTATCGTAGAGATTATCATTATCCCTGGCTCCTCGGCTCCTCCAATATCAAAGGTTAGTTTCTTTTGTACCGAGGCACCACTGCTGAGCGGGTCGCAGCAGATGCCCTCGGCGCTTTTTGAGTCATGCTGACAACTGACCCAGAGACTCCAATATCCCTTAATTAAGGAATGTTCCTTAAATCATAAAAGGGATCCTACTATAATCTAAGGAATATTCCTTAAATCATAAAAGGGATCCTACTATAATCTAAGGAACTTTCCTTAATTAAATCGTAGGCCTTGCCTCGGCTCATACTTATTGCTTGTAAGTAGGTTCTTTAAGCAAGGTTCTTTATGGTTCTTTGTCAAGCTTGTCATTGTGTTGCAGGGAGCAAGAGCATCACAAGGTTCGCATTCCTGGGCTCGGGATTTACGTCTACAGCTTTCAACACAGCTGTGAAGATCATGGTAATAATAGAAAGAAGATGCACACAAAACGTATTAGTTTCATGAATACAAGCTTACAAACCGAACAATCTCAATAGTAATCTAGGATGAGCCGGCAGCTCACTGCCTCATCCACAGCCAAAGAGAAACTGCAACGCGCACCCCTCAATGCTCTGCTTGGTTCGTTCTTCAAAGAAAACTACGTTAGCCTCCAAGATATGATAACCATATAGTGAGATACGAAATAGATACTACGTATATATATATATATATATATATGTGTATATATATATACATACATATATACACATATGTTGAACTATATAATTCTCTACTAATCATAGACATTTCATGATTATATTGAATATATAGTGAACTTATACTTGTACCTATGTGCCGTATTTAAGGGGTGTGGCAAGCCCAAGTGACATGATGACGAGGCTGGCAGACAAGCTTCGTTGAAGCACGCATGCATGTGAGCAGAGGTCGCATTCTCCGCAATGTGGAAGCCACGGTGACCACTCTCATCACCATACCCATGATCATATGCCTCAGAAGGCGGCCTACACGGTCGGTGCACTTCGGCGGTGTCCTCAAGTCCTCAAATAAAGCTAGTAGCGAACGGATCGGCAGTGCTACATGCCATCCTGAGGCACTTAAGGGAAGCTCTATGCTGTTTAGGCTGAAGTCGCAAGTCATGCACGTGAGGGGAAACAACTTCAAACTCTACGTCGGCCACTCAACGGATTGGCAAAAACATGCACAGGAACCGCTCGGACACGCTTTTAAGCGAGGCTCTCGTGGGAGCCTGAAGGCAAATCCTAGGACAACGCATCTTTAACGTCTCGTATACAGCAGGACCCATCATGAGCAAAGCTCCAAAAATTCCATCGGAGTCGTCGTCTGCCAAAGCCTCTGTGCACCGGCTGAAACTTGCCTTTGCCCACGACCCCCATGATATGAACTCCATGCAGGTAGTGCTGACAGGCGGCAACAGCGCTTCGGAGGTTCAGGATTGGAAGCTTCCGACAAGATACGGACCTCCAGGGGCCACCTGTCGCCCTCGAAATCAGCCTGCCGACCACAGGTGAAGGGACGAAATCTCAAAGCGAAAAGACTTGCATGAAGTTCAGTGGCGCGAATCAAGAGTTCTGCGCACAAGATCGGCACTGTTCAAAAGGCTCACCTTGAAAGTCAGCATGAGCTGAGTGCGGCAACGAGCAGTTTGGCCAGCATCATCCACGCAATCGTCGTTGGAGGCGTCTGTCGATGTGTGGTGGTATTGAGCTTTCGCAACGCAACCTTGCACTGCAATCGTGGTGCCGGAATCAACATGCTGGGAAACCTTTGGCCGCGGAGTATCAATTAAGATCCCAGCGGTGCTTTGCGGCGCTCCTGTGGCATTCGCAAGTGGATTCTGTAAAACCGATCAACACATCGTCACACTGTGACAGTTCAGGGTGTCGATGCAACATCGGCCTGGATGCAACCACCAGCGCAAGAAAGCTTGGGACCTGAATCTTGTGACATACGCGACACGCCTAGAGTACGCGGCCCTCCGAAGGATTGCTCATGGATACTGCTTGCAGGAGAAACCCCCTACAGGGAACTCCAGAAAGTTGGAATATGGTTTCATGGTAGGATACCCTATAATTTACCATAGAAGGGTTAGGATAATCATATTCCAACTTTCTCGCTTTTACCTTAAACCCTAAACCCTAAACCCCTAAACCCCTAAACCCCTAAACCCTTAACCCCTAAACCAAACCCCTTGCGAGCACCGAATCCGAAGCTGATTTACAAAAAGGATCACGGGACTTAGTAACTAGGGTTATAAATAAGGTAACTAGACTTATAACTATTTAAGGTTATAAGGGTTCCTTTTAAGGGTACTGTAGGGTTCTATGCTAGGCTTCCCTTTAAGGGTTTAGGGTTTTAGGGTCTACTTAAAGGATCATGGGACTTAGTAACTAGGGTTCCTTTAAGGATCCCGTAAAGGGATCTATAGGGTTCCTTAAGGGGATCTATAGGGTTTAGGGTTTAGGGTTTACTTGAAGGATCATGGGACTTAGTAACTAGGGTTATAAATAAGGTAAACATACTTATAATGACTTAGAACCCCAATTAAGGTACTTATAACCTTACTTACTAAGTCCCATGATCCTCCAAGTAGACCCTAAACCCTAAACCCTATAGATCCCTTTAAGGAACCCTATAGATCCCTTTGAGGAGCCTGTTAAGGAGCCCTCCAAGCAGAGCCGGCCCTGCTGGGTGAGCCAATGGCGCTAAGTTTGCTCTAAGTATAAAGCTTAGATCAAGCAGACCCCAACACACATGGTAAAGTGTAACAATAACCGTGTTACAACGTGCACGCTTCAAGCACATGCGGTATCCCTACTCAATGTTCGGCTCAACTTCAGTACTTGACCGGAGGTGAACCATAGCTGTTGCTTCAGCAGCTGCAATGTTAAGAAGCCCGAAAGTGCACCGGCCTGCGCGTAAGCATGGCCTCGACCATGTGCAGTCAAAGTGGGCCATTGCCCACCATGAAGCAAAGCGCCATCGTCTTGAACAATCCGACAAAATCTCACCTCAACCTACGTCCGGCTACAACTTGCCCTGCCCGCAACGGGAAACCGAAAGTTGATTCTGCAGAGTATGAATAGTCGATGGATGTAACCCGAAACTTGCTATACTTTCATAAGATCCGAAGCACGCACAATTGAATCAATCATTGGCATGAACGTGGTGGATTGCGTCTTCATGGGTTTGTGGAAAAGCCCAACGGAAATTCCATCAAGCATTCACAGCCCCGCTCCAACATCGATGCAAGTCGCTTGCTTCCCCTTTGATTTCAGGTTTATGCTTAAACAAACACGATTGGATTCGCATGGAACTGCCGAAACCTACCTCATGAGAATCGCAGCGGTACAGCTAAACGTCCCCAAAAGGGACTGGTCACAAACCTCAAACATCTCTGAAAAACTTTGCCGCCGAAGCACATTACGAACAATCACATAATGAAGCATTGCAACTAGAATATCGTAATGTGGGCTTTGCTGTCTTCTTTCGGTATCTCTCTGCGTGGAATCCTCGATGGTAGTTTAGCAAGATGGCTTCTTTCTCGGAATGCCACAGACAAAACAGATGCGAACAGGTCTGAACCGTTTGGAGTAGCTGCGGGTTTCAGAAAGCGGCGGAGACTCATCTAAACTTGAATCTAAACAGTGAAAACAAAAAAAGAATGTCTGACGCCATCGGGCCCATAATGGTATTATTTACGCGCGGCCCATGCGCGCGGCCACGCGGCCTACGGCCACATGGGTTTGGGGTTTCGCAGCCACTCACTCCTTTGAGCGTTTAGGGTTTCGCACCCACCCATTGCTTTTAAGGTTTAGGGTTTCGCACCCACCCATTGCTTTTGGGGTTTAGGGCTGCGCACCCCCCCACTCCTTTTACGTAGGGTTCAGAGTTTCGCACCCAACCGTTCCTTGTATGAGGGTATGAGGGTCTGGTAGCCGCTGACTCCTGTTAGGGTTCATGGCTTCACACCCACCCGTGCACTCCTTTTGGGGTTCAGGGTTTCGCAGGGGCTGGGGGTTTCGCATCCACCCACTCCTTTTAGGGTGCAGGGTTTCGCACCCACCCAATCACTCGTTGCAGGGTTTGGGGTTTCGCACCCATTGGGGTTTGGCACGCACCCACTCCTTCTAGGGTATGGGGATTTCGTAGCCACTCACTCCTTCCTTTTGGGGTTCAGGGAATCGCACCCACCCACTCCTTTTAGGGTCTGAAGGTTGCGTAGCCACGCACCCGTCCTGGGGTTCAGGGGTTCGCACGCACCAGTTTTTGTAGGGTTTGGGGTGTCGCACGCACCCACTCCTTTTCGGATTTTAGGGAATGATGGTTTCGTAGCCACTGACCCCTTTTGGGGTTCAGAGTTTCGCACCCACCCATGCACTCCTTTTAGGGTTTTGGGTTTCACAGCCACTCCTTTCCGGGTTCCAATTTTTCCACGAGTTTGGGGTTCCTGTTGCCCGCGGCCCCCTGGTGCTGCCTGTGGCTTAGGGTTTAGGGTTTAGGGTTTAGGCATTATACGCATTGGGCCATAGGCAAACGGCTTTTCTTCAGAGCACGGCAGGAATGATGAGCGGCCGTGCCCAAGACTCAGGGCTTGGCTCTTGATTTCCACTCGCTTGCACGTTTTGTCTCCAAGGGTTCGATAACTTGCAAATTGGATCTCCTGGTTTACACGCTGCATTTCATAACGACAAGTCTGTGCACCATCTCTCTTCAGGAAGATCCTCTTTGCAAGTGCACTCCGCAGGTGGGCAACCGCGTCCCTATAGGCGCATGCACGAAAGCCCACCGGAGTGTTGACTGCACGAGCCTGACGTCCATGAGCGGACAAAGCTCCGTATGCAGTGCAGCCCCAGCCACCCTAATAGGATACCATATCAGGGTCCTACTATTTAGGGTACTGTTTAGGGTAGTATTACATTAGGGTAGTATATTAGGGTGTATAACAATCCAAGGTCGTGCGGAAACTTGCTTCATGCACTCGTTGCTGATACAAGACCGAAACATCTCCGTGGGGGCTGCTAGCGTCGCCCTTGTAGGTTGCGACGATGCAGCATGATCTTGCAAACATTAGTTATAAAACTCAAAAGGGGGTCGTTTGCCCCAAGATGGTGTCTTTGGACGCTCCGAATGAGAAGGAGAGTGCAGCAATCCGGGTAGCCTGAGGCCACGTACGTTGACAGAACAGCGTGAAAGCATGTGAGACCTGGTTTCAAAGCTCCCAACATGCAGGACATATACTTGTTCCATCTCATCATGTGCTATGGAAAGCTTGCCCCTGCTTAAACCTCAAGTGGGTCGCGAGTTCATCCAGACAGACTAAGCATGTCTTTTCAATTCCGTTTCCCCCACGAAATGCCGACAAAACAACGATTCAAGGATTCAAGTCTGGTTCATGTCCACTGAATTGCCCAAGTCCTTTGATGCGGCCTGAGACCCTGAATAACAGCCCTACCGCGCCTTTCCCTCCCTTCCACCCTTTCGAGGCCAGAAACGGAATCAAGATATTGGGACTCAAGCTTTAGACCGTTTATGGCCGCCACCCTATAGTAGAAGCCGTAAAGTGGAACATTACAATCCCCATGCCCTTAAGATTAAGGTAAAGTAGAGGGAATCCTAGCACTAGCCATCCTAAATCCATGTTCCAACTTTCTTGGGTTCACTGTATCTATCTGCATCCTTATCAAGCAGCTCGTAGTTGAAACTACGACTTCAACTGCCAGCTATGGGACTTCCTGTTGTTCGGAGAAGCTCCTCGAGGCGGGTCTATAGGCGTCTTGGGATCCTAAGCATACTCCGGAGACTCCGGAGCGTGCGAAGCTTCCTAGCTTTTATATATACTACTCGCCAACAGCTACTGAAAGTGATCCGCCTGACATGAGATGGGAGGGTGATGTATCTTGAAGGTACGACATGTACGACTTTCCTGCATCTGCCTCTTCCTCTCTTGACAGCTCCAGCGTCTTGAACAGTTCCTAGACATCCTGGAATTGGTGAACATTTGTCCTTGGAGTGATACAGGGAATGACAAAGGTTTCACTATTGGCTGTAAGCGGGATCTGCTGATTCTGGATGTCTGGAATGACTGGCCTTTCTGGGGAGCGGCTACAGCTCCTAGAACCATCCTTCCTCACGCCCCCAAGATTCAACAGCTTCTGCATGAAAGCTGACGGGCAAGTCTTTGGCAAACGTCCGACTTTTCTTCAAAAAGAGCTCAAGATGTATGCAGAAGCCTGACTTCAAGAACCCGTGGGATTTCTGCAAACACCTTGCTCATCCTGTGGGATTTGAGGGTCTAGGGGTGCCCAGGCAGATTGCACATGGGGCAAGAGCTCACATTCTCACATCTGAATGTCATACTACTGGCGCCTCCAGGCTGGAAACACCGTGTCCCTGAAGACACATGGAATCGAGCTCCACCCAGGAAGCAAAAGCCTCGGCAACAAAGGATGCGGCTTGGCCGCCCCCCGGCGCAGACAGGCAAAGAAAGATAATAAATCTCCGTGCTGAACGTTCGCACCCAAGCACATCACCCAGTTGTCGGAAAGTTTTTCAGGCCTGCCCTAGCCCCCCTCCCCGACGGAATGATAGAACAGAGCAGACTGAAATCGATTGTTGGGGATGGTCGCTTGCATCAGTTCCCATACGCCTCAATGCACGAGGTGACACTGCGTGAGCAAACCCGCCGTTTTGCTTACAGCTCGCCGAACCATAAGAACGGTGAAACAGAGACAACAACATGCATGGCAAATAACGAGTTCACAATCACATTAATGGTCAGAATTGCATTACCTTTGTTGCAGCCGTGATCCTGGCAAGACCACATACAGTGGCGACGATGACAAACAAGACAACAATCCAGGATTAGCATGCTCAGGCTGATACGGATCGCGGTAACACTGCCGGTGCTCTGCGTGGTTGCACCTTGGTAAAGCAAGCTATGTGGGATTCATCTCAGGATGGTGCAGCATCGCATTGCTTGACAGCCTCAACTCAAAGGCGGCGAGGATGTGAAAGACCTGGCCATGCTTTCGGCTAAAGAGCCTTAAGTGATTGATATCAAGATCGGACGCCGAACTGGTGTCCGCCATACTACCCCAAAACCTTCGGGATCCAGCCAGGCAAACCAAAGCCCTCTGGTTGCTCTTGGCCTGGGCTGGTTTGCTTGGAGGTTCATGGGACTTAGTAAGTACAGTTATAAGTACCCTAATTTCATATAAGTGTAGGTACCTCATTTATTTCCCTAGTTACTAAGTCCCATGAACCTCCAAGTACTACTGCGCGACACACCGTTCGGGGCTTACGGTTGATTCCCGGCCAAACATAGTGACCGAGACTCCTTTTTGAAAGCAACAGATGCTAAAAGAAAGTCTCCGACTGCACCAGCAAACCTGGCCGTTCCATACCACCGGAACCCCGGTGTGGACACTGAAACGGTCGAGGGCTCAGAAATGCTTAACCGCAAGGTGGACGCTGAAAGATGTGTATTTCCGCAACGCGATGCGAGTTAAACCCTCCCCTCGTACTGACCTATACTGGAGTCCCCCATACTACCGAAACCTCCTGGGTCCAGCAAGCCGCAGCCCTGTGGTTGATCTGGGCCTACGCTAGAGTTCAGGTGTGCAAAGGGGGAAGCTTAAGAGGCCTCTCGGCAGGCCGGCATGAGTAAACAGCGGCGTCTCGAAGCTTAGCAGAATTTCCATGAACACGATCCTGACTTTCTAGTCACTCTTCCTGTCAAGCTGACATGGTTTGTAGGCATGCATCCAGTGGCATTTCGAACTAGCGGACCACATCTCGGAGTTTACCAGGCCGTACAAGGATCAGAGTGGATAACATGCGAAAGGGACAATTGGGCTGTATTGGACAAGCAGGCTGTAGGGCCGCGATGCGAGTGATCTGTCAGGATCTGTCACAAGTAAAACAGTCGGGGTGCCTAAGCGAGCCCGTCTGCACACATATCTGAAATTGGCTATGCCGGCATGCATGACTTTTGCAAGGGTTACACACCATGATTTACAAGGAAAGCATGTGCCTTGGAGCCATTGATTCCGACGGATACCCGGCATCTCGAAGAAGTGAGCTGCCGGCCTGTTGCAAGGCAGCTGCTGTTACAACAAGCCGCGGAAGCACAAAGTCATATGCCATGTCGGTACGGATCACCGTTGAGGTGCCCGTGCCTGCCAGCAGGACATCCAAACACCACGTGAGCACGCATGTGAGGACCACCCTGAAAATCATTGCCAAGATCAATCAAGGACGACTCTAACACCGGTTTGGACACGAATGTATACTGTTACCCGGATGCCGTGCACAAGTCTACTGTATAGCTGCGTGCATAGCCACATAAGAGCTCACCAAGGTTCTGAACATGTTCGACAATGGTTTGAAGCGGCTAGCAACATACACACGCTTGTCTTGTGCAGCGCGCCAAGCTTAGCAAAGCATTGCCACCTTGCTGGTGTTATTCGCATGCTTACAGACCTGCAGCCAAACAAAATGCTAGCAGCTGTGTTTTGAGAATTGGAGCTTGGCCCCAACAGCCCCCGAGAAGCCAGCATCATGAGCATGAGTGGAGCTGCATCTCCCTCTCTCTCTCTCTCTCTCTCTCTCTCTCTCTCTCTCTCTCTCTCTCTCTCTCCTGATACCACACATGTGCCCCTCCAACAGGCTAACTATGTGAGCTATAGTCTAAACTCTTTATGTCCCCTTACAGTGCCTTACAGTAGTCCCCTAGCCCCTAACCGTCCCCCTTTAAAGAGCTTAGACTATAGTTCATGTCGGAGCCTCGGGCATTGATTACCGAAGACGCCATGATACTGATGATGTTCGCCCAAAGTCGGCGAAAACATATGCTTCCGGAACCAAGGGCAAAGTGACAATTTTCGGGGTAGTCATTCTTCGGGATTTGGCATCTTGCTATGACTTCCTGTGCAGCCCCAGTCATATGCACTGGCAGTGGCTATGTTTTTGTTACTTTGAGGCGGTCAAGGTCGGTTCGATGCCTTCGATAGCCCGGAGTGCTGCTTCTGCAGGGCCTGTGACACAGAGCAACAAGGCACACACTGTGCAGAGCTTATTCAGCAACAAGTGCCCACACCATGAGCCCTTCTGGCACGAACACCTGTAGTGCTTCGCATGCTGCCTCACCCTGAGCCCCGCCTTCTCGCTGCTCAGTCTCTCAGCGATAGCACTAGCGATCTGCAATGCTGTCTTGCCCCGGCAGTCCAGAGGGACAACCGATGGTGGGAGCTTTATCTGGACAAGGGTCTGGCCCAACCCGTCTTGATCGTAAGGGTGATCTCCACCCCAGGGTGGCTCTGGCGGGTAGGTCTGCTCTACCCGCAATGGCAGCACTTCGATGGAGTTGTCCAGTGCGAAACGAAGCTCCCTGTAAGAAGAAAAGTGTGATGCGCTCACTTCGGCATAGTTCCAGGTGCAAACTGCCAGGATGATGCCGCTTTCCCTTTGAATCCTGCCTAGGCAGGCCATCATGGTCTCCGCGACATCAGCTCCCGCATCTGTGTCCACCATCAATACCTCGTAGTTGCGCAAGGTCAAGAGCTCCTTCACGGCCCGCATCTGCATCATCAGCGGTCCACGGTCGAACCTTGCCGATAACATGGCAAGGCGAGAGCCAACGCCATCTGGGATGCTGCTGACCTGGCGCCAGCGACGGAACGCTTCACTGCACAGACATACACCCGATTTCTCGACCCAAACATGAGGGGCAGGTCCTGTGGGATTGTCTCCTCGGATGTTTCATGCACCTTGAAAAGAAGCGAGAGCTTATCCTAAATGGAGCTGCAGATCAAGCTGACTCCCCTGGCGACGCTACTGGGCCGCTGAAAAACCAAACTGAGAGTACAGTGGAACAGTTGATGACAACAGCATAGAAAATGAAGGTAGTACGCTGCGACGAACTATGGTATCTCTAAGTGTCGCCGCGTACTGTCTGCAGTTCTGAGATCTAGCTGAACACTCGTCAGGAGTATGTATGAGCAAAGTGGCACCCATGTTTGCTGTGCCTACGGCGAATACGCAGAAAAATCAGGGCATGGATCTTCTCATATTTCGATTTGTTGATGCATGTTGCCAAGCTCGTCAGAATTATGCACCACCTACAAGGCTTCTTGCAACTTCAGAAAGGAGCGAGTCTGCTCTACATCAAGCACTTTCTGCCCTCGACAATCCCGAAGCATCAGGGACGCCGCCGTGTAATCCCAAAGACTCCTGCATTCACTCCAAACGAAACAGAGCACCACGGGAGACGATAGAATCCAAGGGTCGAAGATCGCGATCGGCGGATGATCCACGCCCTGACCAAAGTACGCATCAGAAGGAATGTGCAGCATATCCAACCAACGTAACCCGCCTAGCATAAGAAACCATGTCGCATCTTGTCTTGGATAAGTGACTGGTGGGGGCTATGTCTGGCCTGTGGTTTATGAGCATACTTACACACGTAGCCTGCTGACAGTGTTGTGAAGCAGAAAGCGAACAAGAAACTCGTCGCGGTAGCCCTTGCGAAAAAATCGGCCAGGGATTGCCCGGGTGCATGCTTGCTAGATCTTGACAGTAGGCTGTACACAACGGAAGGCACCTCCTCACCCCAAAACCTGAGCCCCATGTGTCCTCTGACCCTACACAAAGAAGCACATCCGCATTCCTGCTTCGGTGCATGCAAACAGAGGCCGCGATTGCGAGTAGGTGACAGCTTGTGGCTGAAGGCTTTCAAGCTCTGGCCTCTGCTTGTCGAGGCCGGCTTGTCGTGGAGCGCATCTTCACCAGAGCCTATGACCCAAAGCTTGTTCAGCAACAGGCTACCACACTCACACTATGAGCCTGTCTAGCACGAACCTGTGAAGTGCCTCGCATGCTGCCTCGCCCTGAGCCCCGCCTTCTCGCTGCTCAGTCTACCAGCGACATCACTGGCGATCTGTATTGAGGTCTTTTCTCTGCAGTCTAGATAGACAAGCGATGGTGGAAGCTTCATCTGGACAAGGGCCTGGCCCAACCCCTTTTGATCATGAGGATGATGCTCACCGAAGGGCGGCTTTGGAGGGTACGTGTCCTCTACACGCAAAGGGACCACTTCGATGTCGTTGTCCAGCGCGTAGCGGAGCTCTTTGTGCGAGGAGTATTGTGATGATGTAACCTCCGCATAGTCCCGGGTGCAGACAGCGAGGATGACTCCATTTTCTTCTTTAATTTGGTGCAAATACTTCAACGTCGCATCACCAAAGTCATCGCCCGCACCTGCCTGGACAATAAGAACTCTGTAGTTGCGCTCGGCCAGGATCTTCTGCACACTTCGCATCTGCATCTCCACTGTCCCACCATTAAATCTCGCGGAGATCATAGCCAGGCGAGAGTCGGAGCCATCTGGGATACTGCTCGCCTGGCACGAGTCCGCTCTTGTTGGAATGGCCTGCGCTTCTTTTACACGATTTGCTAGATTGGGGTAAACGCTTCACTGCACAAACACACCGCAAATTCCTGGACCTAAACATGGCTGGCAGGTCCTGGGCTTTTGCATCCTCGGATTCAGGCACCTTAAGATGCGCAAATTTGGGGATCTCCATGGACACGATACTGCTGCTACCGGTATCGGGTCCCCATGGAGACCAAGCCGAGAGCAGCACGACACGCTGCTTGCGCTTGCACAAACACCATACCAAGAAGCAGAAGGATACCAGGAGGCAAATGGACCTGGAATCTTGCTGCAACATCACCGTGGCTGCAAATAGCCATTCACCCCCTGCGAGACTTTTCATCCAAAGCCGCTTAGCTGCAAGCACATTCATGCCTTCGCAACCATGCCATGCAACCATACTAAGCCCTAAACCCTAAACCTCGAAAACCCCGGGCAGTGCTTTCCTAGGCCTCTGCGGCTGAGGGACAACGAGGTTATGACCACAACGACAGCGACATCTGCCTCGCAGCGGACTTTCAAATCATGAAGGGAAAGCTTTCTCAGCTCAAGGCAGACAAGGGGCCTTGTCCTGGCTCTCGCTTTCGGCATCTGCCTGGAGGCCAACATCTTTGACAGATCTTTCTCGCTCTGACAGACTCAACAACGCTTCGCACCAACCATCTACTCGATGCCATACCAACAGAATCCTCGGCGCAAGGAGCGCAGAAAGCAACCGATTGACAGGTTGGCCTCCTGGTCGTCCACTTCCACTTCCTGCCAGAGAAAAGTGGTGGGGGCAAGGCTTTACTCAGGCCTCATGCTGATTCTTGGCTTTCGCGTAGAAGCCCCACCTCCCTCTGTACCTTGCAGTAAGAGCCGTCGTCATGAACTGTGAGGATACGGACCCAAGAGGAGTGCGCTGTTCAGGGCTCCCGCTGCTTTTTGGGGTCTCCTTCAAGCCCAAACCGCCCTAAGCCCCGGCACCTTTTCAGTGATGACCTGACGAGGTATCCCGAAATGGCCAGGAAGGCCGATTGCGGATGTTGCTGAGAGCTTGTCTTCTAGAACGCCATCCCGAACACTCTTCAGCTCAATTAAGGGTGCCACAGTCCTCGGGCAGCAGCAGGACATGTTGCGTGTCAATGCTGGCAAATGCCTCAGCAGATGCAAGCTGCAGCTTACTGATTACTGCCCTGCTCAGAGACTGGGATTTCTTGAGGAGCATGCGAGCGGTACACCAACAGGTTCCAGAACTTGCCACAACGACGGGCTTCCGCGAGCTGCCTGTCATGCCAAGCCGGTTCGTCCGGAGCGTCACCGTGAGACGGCGTCTACTTTCCTGGACCTTGTCCCTCAGGCGCAAGATGAGGTCGCTGGGATCCTCCCAGGTGCCTAGACGTCAAAAGAAGGAGCACGTGGCATGATCGAGCGGAAGAGCAGATTCTGATGCAATCAGGCTGCCTGCATTGCCCTGTAAACGCCTCTCGGCACTGCCAAGCTGTCCTGGCCATGCTCGGACAAAGCTGTGAGCTCTATCTGGTTACCTGCCAATCCTGATCGATCCGGGCCGGTGACTGCAAACCTTAGGCGGACTGCGAACACCAACTCCATCGTGAGATTCATCATACTGCCAAGTAGCGACAGGATCTTGCCTGTCAAACTGATGGCCGTTGTCATCCTGAGACAGAAACACACCCCTTGAAAAGCCAGATAGCCTGCAGAACTAGCAACTTAATGTCTGTGGGTGCTGTTCCTTCTTCCACGTCGCTTACCTTAAACTTGGAAAAGTCCTCAGAGTCATTGTGCAACGGCATAGTAGCGGTTGAGATGTTGCTGGCAGTCTGTCGTTGCACTCTCATCTCGCGCCGATGAAGCTTGGATTTCTCACTTGCACACATCTCCCACATCCTGGTGTGATTCACGTCTATAGCCATAGGTTGTGTTCTCACGCAATCTAGAACAAAAATTCAGGGAGTGAGAAAGACTGAAGAACACGCCACATCGATTCAAGAGACCTTGAAAACTAAACGCCATCGAAGGTGCTCGCGTGGGATTTCGAGCAGGAATTGGAGTTGAAGTCCCACCGCGGCTAAAGACTCCGTCGCGCCCGTCTGCAACCTCAGCCACCCTTAACGGCCTCGCAGAGCTAATATGTGCTCAGGCGTTAAGGGTCTGGCCGGTCCATCGGTATGATCCTGAGCTGCTGTCATGGTCCGAGCTTAAGCCAGGTTCGCCAAAAATTCTCCCCCCGCCCTTCCCATTCCTGCGTTGCAAGGCTCGCCGTTGCAACCTCAAGCGCCTCAAGGCTGGTGTTGCCTCTAGAAGAACGCCCCAGCTCGCAGGGCTGCCAGACAGGTATAGCGGCGCCAGAGGGACCTGCAGGGAAGGAGAGCCTGATTCTTCCGTCGCATCCGTGTAACGCACTGGGCCCCTGGCAGGTCTTCATTGGCGTGCCGGCATCGCAAAGGCCGAACGGCAAGCAACCTGAGTGTTGAAAACCGGAACTGAAGATCGAGGAGCCTGGCGGTCAGCAGAAGCCTGAATCCTTCGATAAATGGAAAACGGGTGGCGTGATCCATCACTACTGCATGCGAAACAATTGTTGAAATGGGCGAAGCTAATCAAGAGAGTTCATACAAGGTGCTCGTTCTCTGGATGTACACCGTCTCACTGAGGATGTCGAGCCTCAGCACACACACACACACACACGCACACATAGTAGCCAAAGCCGAGCCTTACCCCACCATTAGAGGTCGTCTCGGACCGGATACATTGTTGTGGGGCGTCCCTCCATCTCCCGCCAAACCCCTAGGTATATACCCTTAATATAGCTATTATATACCCATTATATAGCCCATTATGGGGTAGGGGTCGCTTCAATCTGCATTCGCCAGCGATATGGACTCTCGGGGTAATCTCTCCTCAGTCCAACTCGCCCCATCCTTGTCCTCTTGAAATCTCCTTGTCATGCGGCACCCACGACAACTGTGCGAACCCTCCCAGACCATCCAGATGTCCTCCATGTATCGCGGCCGTACCAGCACTGAAAACGTTAACTCTGGAACTACGGTTGATGATATAAATCCTGCAAGGAATATACCATAATTCCCATAGTTTAGGGTCCTTAAGGTAATGCAGGATTTATATCATCAACAGTACTACGAGCTGACAAGTCGACAGCTACGACAGCCGAGGTGAGGCCCAAGCCCAAGATGCCCTCCCTGCATGGAGCTCACGACCCTCGAAGGAGTTCAAGCGCGGCCCTGCTACGACTTCATCAGCCGGAGCGTCTGAAAGCGCCGAGTTGCTGTGTTTTATCTCAAAACATTGGACATGGTGTCTTTGACAGAAGCCCGTGTGGCGCTGTGGGAGCGCAATTTCGGTCCAAAGGCACCCCAACGGCAGGCTTCCGGAGACTACAGGCTCCTGTTTCACTGTTTCAGGGGGAGATCCGAGACTGGACTGCTGGTCCCGGGATGCGTTGCCGAGGCTGAGAAAGTCTACGAAGGCAGCCATGGGACCATGTACGGCCTGATTCGATGTAGTATGCAATGCTAGACATGCTAAACGAAGCGCATCTGATTTGGCTGCATCCAGGCAGCTGCACGCAGGTCTGGCTGCCTCGAGCCAACTCTTCTTGGGAGCATGGCGTCGGACATGAGCTTGCAATGCCACCTGAGCGCGTCCGGAGGACTCGCAGGTGAACTCTTTGGGGCAAGTCAGAGCTTTTCCACTTCCCTGGAGCTGAGTCTTTTGAAACACGACACACTTCAGTAATGTCGTTGCCTAACCTCGACATTGCACGGCTCCAGTTCAAGCGAAATGCCACTGCTCTCTCGCATCATGATTCGGGCATATTCAGGCTGAGATACAAGTGGCTTGGATTGATGGAGCCGAGCGAATTCAGCGACAGCACCAGCAAGTCAGCCAAGCAACTGATGACCTTTGCCACGCACAGCGTGCCATTCGCATCCTTGGAAACAATGACCACGAGACAGCTACTGAAAGACTGTCAAACGCAGGTTGCAAGCCAGCACTGAGCTTTGGTCCAGTGGGTCTGGGCAGCGCAGCCTAAGTTGCCATGGCCGGGACACCGAGGCATTCCGAAGGCGGTAATCTTGGCCATCGGCGAATTCTGGCCGCACGGACAAGGCGCTTCCCTGCCCACACAAACCTTCCAGGTCATCTCTGGCACACCTGCGCGGAGGCACAAAGGAGTGTCAGGCAAACGCCCGGAAGATGCAGGATGGGGAGACCTTACCTGGCCTGCCGTGCTGTAATCTGTGATCTCGCAGGCTTTCTGCCTAAGAGAGAAGGCCGGAGGAAACACTGCGACATTTGCACGCGCAACCCTCCTTGCCACAGAGCCGCCACTGCTCGCAGGGGCACACGGCGGCCTTTTGCAACCTGATGGACACTGTTCCCCCCAATGTCACAACATGTCCACCACCGAAACTGGAGCGGCTCTGGATGGAGCGCATGCATCACTTCGCAAAGCCAACCGCCAAATCTGACGCCCCACCCATGGAATCCATAGAGGAAGTTAGAGACGGATCAACATCGGATCAACACTAATTAAACCCTCTTTGATCCGGCGCTTTTCAGGCAACTGGGTGACGCAGGGAGGCAAAGCTCTGCTCCGGGGCATCGCTGCGTGTTTGCGCCACAGGGACACGGTGCGGTTGATGCCCAGCAGATTTCTCGAGAGCCTGCCACAGGTCTCGCCGCACATTGCCGGCTGCTTTCGCTCGTCCTCGGGCCCTGCCTGTGAAATTCCCGTCGGGAGTGTAGTCCACGACGACACAAGTCTTCTCGTCAACCGCACAGCAGGCCGCACCCTGTGGCTTCGGATGAGAAGACCAACGTTTTGTGAGATCAATCGCGGCAGGAGCGCTGCAAGACCCACAGAGACCAAAACTTCAGAGCAAAGCTTCCAGCGGGCGGGGGCAGTGCATGTGGGAGCGTTAGAACAGTTGCCCAACCCAATTCCCGCCCTCCCTCTGCCTTGAAGATGCAGCGGTTGAGGGCTGCGCACATCGTCGCCCCGCGCCCACAGGGGCAGTCGAGCAGGCTTGCGGCACACTGCCTGCTGGGAGGCACCATGCCTGAGATGCCCAAACGCAGTTCGCAGCTGCTCCTAGGATGTCTTGCAACGTGCCAAGGCAGTCAGGGCTCGATCTTCCATGCCGTCCGGGAAGAAGTTTTGCACTATCGGGCACTCGATTTCACCGGGTGCGCAGGCCGGACAGTAGCCTGCGCACACCAGCACTGCGAAGGGCTGTGTTGACACAAGGGTGCGCCACGACATAGCATGCGACGGCCGCTGACCTCCCACTGGTAGGCATTCCGGTTCGCCCTGGCCCTGACATGAAAGTCGGAGCTCATTTGAGGATGCGGCATGCCGAAGCCTCATGGTGCAGGCAAGGCACAGTGCTGCACGGGAAGGAGCCCTGTCCGCAGCCGCACCCGGTCGCGATTGGCACCTGACGACTCAGCGTCTCCAACGTTGCAATGTTCCAGGTAGTGACGTGGGCGGCACCAAGCTTGGCAAGCAAGCATGCATCCATCTGCGAGGACTCGTTCTGCCAAGACTCACAGGTCTCTTCTGCGGGTAGGCGATTCCCCTGAGCATCAAAACCTTACCAAGCATGCGAACGGCACGGTCAGGCCAGGCGGGCACGGGAAGGTGTATAGAGTTTCTCCCCCGCCGAAACCCGACCCTTATTCGATCTCGCCGCGCACTGAAATCAATTCTCCCGCTTCGTCCCAGTTGCTCGGTCGGTAGCAAGGCTCTTCGCCGTCTGGGCAGACCAGGGGACAACGGCTGAGCCCGAGACCTCAGTGAGGCGCGCAGATAGAAATCGCACAGGCCATTTGCAAGCCACAGCTCTTCCTGCAGCAAAGCCTCGTGGAAGGCAGTAGGATTCCTGCGCAGAACTCACAAAACACAGCTACGGCGTGGCGCCGGAATCCGCCGAGGCCACAGGCCCAGGCGTCTTGGGAATCATATCAGGTACCCTCCATCTAGTCCGAAAGTTTGGAGACACTTTGCGTTCATTTTTTTGTCCTCCCAGACCCCCTGCCCACCTCACCCCCCTTCCCCGCCTCCCCTCCCCCTCCCGTCTCTTTGCGCGGTACGGCCGCTACAGAGCCGAGGCGGGCGGCGTAGCGTTAAAATCTTCGCCCTCGCAGAGCCCTTTGAGGGAGAACTGCTTGGAGCAACCCGGAGCTCCTGACCGGCACCGCAAGTCATGGCGTTCTGCCCACAAGGGCAGGCCACATCGGCGTTGAGGCACTCCTCTCGAGTGCCCTGAATCGCACCGGAGACACTGTAGTCCTCAGAAGATTCGATCGCTTCCCTGCTCCTCACTTCCCTATGCTGTGGCTTGCGTGGAAGACGGCTTTCGATCATTCTGCAAAACCTGTACGACTCGAGCTCTCATCCAAGGCGCGCCAATGATGCAAGTCTTGCCCACGCAGACTTCAGGACACGAATCAGCTGCTGGCAAGCACTCTTCCCTGTGGCCCCTCGTGACTGCTTCCGACTGATAGCAGCTGAAGCAGCATTGCAACCGGATTGAATGCGAGCAACGACTGAGAGGCTGAGCTCCATACCCGCTTGCATCCTGAGCGCATTGAAGCTTGCAGGCTCAGCGCAGGGACTCTTCGGGAATTTCTGAGAAGTCGCCGTCCAGTTGCATGCCATCGCATGCTCTCCGCAGATGCACGACCTTGCAGACACCCTCATGGCAAGCAAAGCATGCGGCACAAGTGCCAAGCCATGAGGTGCCGGCTGCGAGTTGGCAACGCAAGTCGTCACCATCAGTGTGCTTTGGTCGCGCCTGCCTCAAGCCCAGGTTCGCTGATGAAAAAGCAGAGGGCGGAAGTGAGAGCGAGATAGCGAGACGGGGTCGATCCGCACTTTACGGAACTTGCAGAACTGTTGACAAAGCTTGCACAAGCTAGACAAGCTCGGTGCGCCGGCCATCCGCTGTGAAGGACAGGCCATAGCACCAGCGGTGTGTTGCCAGATCGCAAGTCTCAGGACAGCCATTGCTCGCCTCGACATCAGCGCAGATCTCACACTGAGCCCGAGCCCAGGAAGGCTTCCAACATTTGCCAAAGCGCCGCCGCGCAGAAGTCCTCACGCTGGCCGGTGCAGCGAAGAGCATTCTCACCGCAAGGGCAGGCTGCTCCATCAGGAATGCCTGCAGAGGAGGCAACGAAAACAGGGGGAGGGAACACTTTCCTAGAATATCCTAGAGTCCTAGAATGTGACAATGCACTTCGTGCGCAGGCTTGAGACAATGCGGCTCCCCGTGACTGCGCTACATTGCGCTACCGCAGAATGAGTTGCAGTGGCGTATTTATGTGGCTTTTTCCAGCTGGGTGTCAT